>JAAEAF010013456.1:0-39690 GCA_011037195.1 Triatoma infestans | reverse complement strand
CAACCTTAACGTTATCTTGTTCTTCGAATAAATCCTGATTTTGATTTCTTATTATACTTGCAGCGTTATCTGTGTCAATGTCTTCAGGAATATTTACTTACTATACACAGCCCAGGAAGAAATTTCTTTAATGGCTTTGCTTCTAATGTATCTTTGTTTTATTCATTTACTTCTTGAAATAATTTTTCTATGTCATATTTATTAGGGGATTCAATCAAAACAAAATTATTTTTGCACTTCCTTAACTTGCTGATACCAATTTGAAGTTTCCAACGGTCGATAAACTTTTTAATTAAAGATTTAGTGTCAGTCGTATGATCTGGCACTTTAGACATTAAAGCTTTGAAATTACTTTTTGGAATACTTTCGATTTTGGTGTTTTTATTATTCTGCATAAGTTGAAGAAATTACCTCTCATTGGAACTTAATTTTGTTAACTTTTGATTTTCTTCTATAAGAATTTCAAAAGCCCTATTCATATCCACAATAGCTTGCCTCGCAACTCTGGATAAACATTTTTCTTTGTATTTATTAAATCTTCTAAAACTTTTGTGGCACCACTTAACAGTACATCCACCTCATTCGCCATCTTGAACATCACTCTCAGTTTTTTGTGGTCTCGTCGTCTAACAAATTCAAAGCATAATTAGGGTCTTTACTGTTGTCGAGATGATGTGTTAGTGATTTATAATTTGAGCACCATTTGCGAAGAATCATTTTTGCGTGGCTAAAGATTTCAGATAATTCACGTTGCAATTCTAACAGTTCGTATTTGCGCACCATATGATGTAGAATTCTAATTGCTAAATATGGTGCTGACGTTGTACCGTAAGTGACTGTCAAAAGTTGGTAAATTTTTAAATTTTCGTCCGGACTGTTTCTCCAAATAATTCTCTGAAAATTAGTGTCTTGTGATGAAACTAATACTTGCCTGTACATTTTTTCTACGTCGGTTTCGAAATTAATGACTTCGAAATCTAAGTATGATAGTAAATGAATCTTGTTGAATAGTAGGATCTTTTTCTAACATGTCATTTCAAGATAAATCGGAAGTTGTTTTCATAGATGCATTAAAGACAACTCTTAATTTATTAGTCCTGCTACTTTCACGAACAAATGGATGATGTGGAAGATAGTACGAACACCTAGATTGTTTATCATTTTCAGTAATTAGGCGCATGTGGCCCAGATTTAAATACTCCTCCATAAATTGCTTATAAAGTCGATAAAAGTTAGGTTTTTGCCAAAGTTTTTTTTCTAATGATAAAAAACGGTTTAAGGCAGTATCGTAAGAATTTCCTAATGAGTTTGGATTCATTTTAAATGGCAATTTAACAATATAACTGCCCTCGGAATTTCTACAAATACTATTCATGAAAAATTCTCCTAATTTTTTATCGTGTGTATGTTTGAAACTTCTGCTTCAGTACAATATTCCAACTTCCAGCAACACGACAACTCTGTTTTATATATATATATATAAAGAGGTAGCCAATTGACAATTAATAAATGTAGAATTGAAAGAATCAGTTCCTTTATTATTTTGGATTTTGTTCTGTAATTTTCTACAAGCTACCCACTTACGACTTTCCCCAGAATACTCTCGTAAAATATAGGAACATAGTCCTTAATTTCCTCAAATCTTTCTTTTACCAACTAATTCAAAAAACAATTCAGCGCCAACTAAGATATCAATTCGATTGGGTTTATAAAAGAGTTTATCCGCTAGCTGTATTTCCATTGGAATATTATCTAGCGAAACTTTTAATTTTTCAAATGGCAAAGATTCCGTTATGGTTTTGTAATACAATAAGTTCCAAACCTTTTTTGTAGCTATTTAATCGAGACTGAATTGTAACCATGACTACTTTTTTGACGGTTGACGTACAGTCTGCTATACCTTTGATTTGATTAATATTTGATTTATATTTTGGTAATCTTAATAATTGGTCTCTGTTATGAAATTTCCTTGGGCTCCGCTATCTAGCAAAACCCGCGCTTGAATAATCTGCCTTTAGCCTCGTTGTGTACATTAACAATAGCGGTTGTAAGTATAACATAGAATATGATTTTTCAAGCATACTACAAAGTACCTCTTCACCTGTGGAATCGATAAGCAAGAGGGTTTTGTGATTTTATTACATACTCTACATAAGCCGGAAGAGCATTCTTCCTTTGAATGTTGCTGTAACAAGCAATTTGTACATAACTTTAACTGCTCTATTTTGCTTCTTCTTTCTGGTGCCGTTAAAGCTTTAAAGGAATTACATTTAAAAATTGTATGTATTTCGTCACAAAAGTAAGATTTTGTGGGCTGAGGGCTGTTAAACAAAAAGGGATTGAGATAATTATTTGTTTTAAAGACGGATTTCCTTTCAACATTTTTTGTTTACATGACGTTTTATTTCCGGCTTTCTTTCTATAAAGGCATGAGTTTTATTATTTATGTGAGAATTTCCTTCTCTTTTTTCTGAATTTGTTCTAAGATTCGTAGATTATTGCTTGCATTCTAGCATATTTAAAGATGGAATCTGATTTGCTTCTCTGGACTCATCCCATTTTTTTTTAAATGTATCATCGTCTAGTTTAGATGACAAAAGTGGAACTAATATAAAATGTGCGGAATCTGTTTCATAATTTAAAGATTTTAAAGCTGTCAAAATAATTCGAGAAATTCATTTGTTAAAAAACTTAATTCATATAATGATCTATTTTTTAAACGCGGCAAATTCAAAAGTGTGTTTAAATAGCTTTGTGGAATTAGATTGCCATTTCCATATCATGAACACAAAAGCTCCCAACTCACAATGTAATTGTTTTCCTCAAACATTTAAATTTAGAATAATATTTAACGCTTGACTCTTAAGACATGATTTGAAATAGTGGAACTTTTGTATGTTACTTAATGATGTGTTGTTATATATTAACGATTCATAAGTATCTTTGAACCACGATTTATAATCACCATAGAATGTAGGCAAATTTATTAAGGGTAATTTAACTGCTTGTGAAGCTTTCTAATGTACAGATTCTGTTTTTATTTTGCTAGGTAGACTGGTTCCAGCCTTTGTTGTTAATGATTCGAATTTACCCATAATTGCGTAATATTTGTTTACAAATAGCTCTAATTCATTTTTCTAGTTCCTCAGAATAGAACTGCCCTGAATCCGGTAATTTTGTTTATACTTCCCTGAACCTATACCACAGTTCTTCTAATTTTATTTTCCAACAGTTAATCTCATGAATTTGCGAACTACCTAATTCCAATTTATCACAAAAATTTTTCATTCGAGTAAAAGAAGCCTTTATTGTGCCTCTTAATGCATTCAGCTCTATAATATTTTCTTCACACATTATTAATTATTATTTCATAATTGGCTATACTAAATAATAAAAATACCTTTGATTGAAATTTAAGAATAATTTGTTTTGGCAAGAATTAGAACTGAAGAGGATTGTGGAAAGGGTAGGATAAGAGCAACTACATAAAACTGATACCCAGAGAAGGTAATATTTTGAGGTGACTGCGCCTCTTGATCTGCTTTGAATATGAAATGATCTGTATTTAGTGACTGTGCCTCTTGACCTGACCAAATGTTGTGGAGGAGACTGTGCCCCGATATTCGGCCCCAAAGACCAAATGTCATGTCTTTAGGCGCTTTATCCTGTTTAAGGAGCTTATCCTTTGACACTAGTTGCTGGTTCTGTTGAAACTCTATTTGCTATGAAAGGAAACTGATATAACTGAATAATATTTGTGCACATTTGTAAGTGGACTGTATTTCTTATAATAACGAGTAGCTTTGACAGAAAGACAGAAACTGAAACTATTCAAGTTCCGTTCTCCCTCTTATTAATTTCAAATTAAGACGCCAATGAGTGCTAGGAGCGCCAGTGAGCCTCAACAATATCCTTCTTCGGTACTTCTAATCCAGGTAGAGTAGAGTCGGTAGGCGATTTCTTGACTTATTTGTTATTGCAGGTTTACGTGTAGATATATATACATTTTCCATACAGAAAATCTGATGGAAACACTCACACGAATTTCTCTTACTCTGTTTAATACAATTATAGCAACGGTTTTAGAACGACAGAATGGTTTTAATATGAAATAAACTGGAACTAATGCTGAACATTGTATAACGAGAGAACACACAAACTGCAAGGAATTTACAAGAATAATAGAATTTAGGTAGCGGGAGATATATAAGATGAGAAAGTTAGTAGACTCTTTGTTAACTGGTCATAAACTGTTCTCGCTTAGGGCGGGCGGCTATATATATGGCGGAGTCTCCCAAGCTCCTCTGGCCTAGGTAGCGAGATTGATTCATTTTTGTTTCTCCGTAATTCTAGAATCGTATCTGTCCACTAAATGAATTTAACATTTCTGATCCCAGTTTTATAGATCCAAATTTGAGCTATGATTATTTTATTTCTAATGTGCATAAATTTATGATAGAATCTGGACTTCTTTTTAGTAAAAAAATTAGGAATAAATGATAAAATTAAGGGTATCAACAATAAACCTTGGTATGATCATAAGTCATAACTGTCCGTTGGCAAAGAAAAAGATTAAATCTCAACTAGTTTTATGGAAGAAAGATGGATTTAATGTAGATACCCTGAATGATTATTGCAAACTTAAAAAAAGAATATAAAAGTTTAATTCAAAACAATAAAGCAGTTTATTTTGATAATGTAAGAGTTACATTAAGGAACGTGAAAAATCCAAGTGAATTCTGGGCAGCTGTGAATAAATTTAGATCTAATGTCTATTGTTTGAACCAAATTGAAATCCAGAAAGGGAAAAATTTTATAAATTTATTTTACTACCAAAATTGAAAAAAGGAATTTAATGTTTTCGGTTAATTTCTTCCTTGCTAGACGCAGATATAACACTGGAAGAACTTTTGCAAAGTATTAAAAACAGCAAGCTGTATAAAACTGCGGGTTTCGATTGTGTTCCGATTGAATGCTTTAAATCTCTTAATTCTTCATGGGTTCAATTTCTATTAGATTTATTTAACCGGATATTTAAAAATAAACTCATTCTTAAATCATGGTCATTAATTAAGTTGAGGCTAATTCACAAAAAAGGGGACCCTCTTGATGCTTTTAATTACCGTGGACATTGCAATTTTTAACAATATCACAAAAATTTTCACAAATATCCTTTACAATAGGCTTTCTATTGTGGGTAGACTTGAGAAATTTAATACCCGAAGAACAAATGGGTTTTCGGAAAGGTGGAGGATGTCGAGATTGTGTCTTTACTCTGTCATCGGTCTTGAATATTTGCCTACGGTTGAAGAGAGCAAAGTCATCGCAGTTTTTGTGGATTACAGGAGAGCTTTTGATTCTGTAAATCATCAGAAATTATGGTTCAAGCTCTACATTTTGGATTTATGTCAGAAATTCTTAAAGTTAATAATGAAGCTGTATGCCAATGCTTCTATGATTATTTCTGAAAATGGTGCTTATCCTTTGAAATCCCTGCTTCTGAGGATGTTTTACAAGTGGAAGTCTCGAGTTCACTTCTTTTCTCGTTCTTTACTTCCGATATTGTAGACTTCTTTACTGACCATAACTCTGTTGGACTACCTTTAATAAAAGCAAAGACCTGGAAATGATCCTCTACGCGGATGACATGGTATTGTTTTCTCCCTCATCGATAACTGCTCAAAGAAATTTAAACATTCTGGCCGAATACTGCACACTAACAGCCTTACTGTAAACACAAATAAAACTTTTGCTATGGAATTCTCTAAAGGTGGTAATTTTTCGAATTTGAAGCGATTAATCTATCGATCTGATTCTACTGAGTATGCAATAATTTCACCTATTTGGGTGTTCAATTTTCTTCTCTGCCAAATTCTTGAAAGCAACTGTATCTTTTCTTGTCTGGAATGCTACAGCTACATCAACTGTTATATCTTTACTGAGTTCTAATAAAAGTGGTAACTGGAATATTAAAATAAATATTTGTGATTCAATAGCAGAAAGCGTGTCACTATATTTGTCAGAAATTTGGGGATTTACTTACAGCCATATTATAGAAAGAGGGCAACTGAGATTTTTAAAGCGTTTATTACACCTTCCAAAATGTACTCCTGATGCCTTTGTTAGGCTTGAAACGGGTAGGTGTCACTCACATTTTAAGATATTTAAGAGAATGTTGAATTGGTGGCAATCTCTACTCGAAATGTCGGAATCCCGTCTCCCTAAGTTATGTTATAGTAGATTATTGGATTTGAGCAAATATAGGGTGCCAACTAACTGGGTCTTGGAACTCCAAAAATTCCTAAATCCAATTGGAGCAGATCATCTTTGGAAGTCTCAAGATATACAATTAATTAAAGATAATTATATAAATTTATTAGAGTCCTTTAAAATAATCTATTCTGTAGAGATATTGATAATGTTTTAAATAGTCGCTACAGTGTGATATACAGAAATATTAGCAGTCTAAATTCTGGTGAATTCTATTTTAATTTTAATGTTCATATTTACAATCTGAGACTTTTATCACAGTTACGGTTAGCCAGTAAGAAAAATTGCTGTATTTATATAAATTTGATAGTAGTTAACACTTGCAAATTTTGTTGTTTAAATGTAATAGATGATTTAGCCCACTTTATTGCCATTTGCCCAGCATTCAGTGATTAAAGAAATAAATTTATAAACAAATACATCTCCAATATTGAGAACAAATATGAAAGATTTATTAAAGTACTAACTTTTTCAGAGCCCGATCGCTTAAATAAATTAATTGATTTCGGACTGCATTAGTGCTTTTAAAATAAGGACACTTTTAATTTAAGTTTATTATTTTATTTCATATGATTAGAAACATTTTTACTTTCTCTTAGTAAGAGCAAGTATTGTAATCATCTGGTATTTTATCTGCCATTGCATGCATATTTATTTTCTTCCTGACAGGTTTCGGATTTTTATCCATCCTCAGAGCAAATTCACGTGAAACAAGTGTGAGTAACAAGTAACAGATACATTACGTTGAAGTGAACTCTCTACACGAACTTGTTGAATTTGCTCTGACTGATGATGAAATCGAAACCGGTCAGGACGAAATAAATATGCATGCTATGACGAGAAAATACCAGATGTTATCCAGCATTACGGATCCATCCACATATTCAATATTGTAATCGTGTTTACTTTCTCTTACTCCTAGTAAAAAGTATTGTAATCGTGTCAAATTTTCGATATCAAGTTTTCACCGGAAATATCCGTTTTGAGGTCCCCTGAGTCCAAAAAAGTGGTTTTTAGCAAACGGTCTGTGTGTGTGTGTTTTTTTCCAACCAGCAGTAACCCTGTTGGATAGGAATTTATTTAAAGTATAACGTTAAATGCATCAAATGATGTACAACATGCTAAGTAAAATACTTCACCACTCGCTGATTAAATTAAGTTAGAATATGTCCATATCTATATTATTTATGAATTTTCTAAAAGATGGCAAATATTTTTTAGTTATCAGTAGCTGTCTTCTTGCTGGCCAAGTGTTTCCTGTCGTTACTATTTCTCGGATCATCATAGTTCTCGGTTTATCTAGTTGAGCATTTCCGTTGTTACATTTGCAGTATGGATTATCAGTGATGTGAAACCTGTGTAGATAGTCGTTAGTTCTTCCATGTCCTGTTAGGATTTGCGTTAGTTTATAGTCCATTCTTAGGTGACTTAACTTTCTCCTGTCTTGTATAGTTTGAATGTGTTCGTGAGTTTCTTGTCCTTTCGAAGTTTTTCTCCAATCTTCTTCACATCTCTCTTCGGTTAAGAGTCTCAGTATTCTTTTAAAATGGGACCTTGGGGCTTTATGGTAGCTCACTAGCAAAATGTTGTCAGCTGCTGCTTGCTTTGCTAGTCTATCTGCAGTTTCATTTCCATCTGTTCCTACATGCGCTTTAATCCATTCTATTTTCACTTTCCATTCCGTTTCAGTCAGTCTGTGTCTTATTTCCTCTAATATGGGCCAGTTTAAGTCTCTGTTCTTAATGCATCGATAGATATTTTGCTGTCTGTTTTTATAACCACTGTATTATCCTGCCCTTCCAATCCATTTTGCTGAAGCTATAAATTCGCTTTTAGAATTGCTAGTTGTTCGGCTTGATTGTTGCTGCAAGATGGCTTTAATTTATATCTGAAAGTTTCTATTAATTGATTATTTTCATATATCGCTATGGCACAACCAACTCCATCTGATGACTTGCTTCCATCCGTATATATTTCGTACTTATAAACATAACTACCGTCAGTTTTAATATTTAATTCCAGTCCCGGATGCATCCAATTCCAACTCTCAATTTCTTTTTCATATTCTTCTTTTTCAACTTTTCCACATTTGTCTCTTTCATAAAACTGCATTTTCTTACGTATTTTTAGTAAAATGGGATGGATATCGGCGAGTATTATTGCAGCTTCATAAGAAATAGTCCTGAATCCTTTTATTATACGAAGCGCCATAAGACGTTGAGCTCTTTTCAAACAAGTAAAAGATACAATAAGTTGAAGTGAACTCTCTACACGAACTTGGTGAATTTGCTCTGACGATGGATGAAAATCCGAAACGGGTCAGGAAGAAAATAAATATGCATGCTATGACGGATAAAATACCAGACATTATCTCCTTTGTTATTCCATCCTTTCCGGCTGTTTTTTTTGGTGCAAATCTACTCATGACTCTGCTGATTTCATTAACTGAAAAATCTACATCGTTTCCTGTTGTTATGGTTTTTATTTCTTCCCTTACTTTTGCATGATAGGCGGTTTCCAATATTTTATCATCTGTAGGAAAGAATTTATCCATGACTACATCCATTGTTTCTTTGAAATCAGAGGTGTAACATCCATCTGTTCTCTTAGTAGTGAAATTTAAAGATTTCTTTTTGTTTTCCAGCAGATATTTTATAAATGGAGTTCCAAGGATTCTGTCCATCAGTTGCGTTACAATAATTTTTCCATGAGTCCATTTTTGCGGTCAAGATCATGTTTGCATACTCTTTTTTAGTTTCAAAGTAATCCTTCTTGAATTTATCGCTTCTTAACTGCATTCTCCTTGCTTTTTGATAGATTCTTCTCTTTTTGATCATTTCTTTCTTTTCCCAGTTAATTGGTCAGTCCACCAACAAACCTGCTTTGTGTTATTGGCTCTTTTTTTCGTTTTGATTGGTATAGTCTTATTACACGTTTTCTCTATGATCTTATTGAACGTGAATGACATATTTGGCAAATTGGTAGTATATTTTACCTCATACTGTAGAAGGCAATCCAACTGTTCGCAAGAAATATTAGGATCTGCAGTAGAGCGCTGGCATTTTTTACTAAATTCTTCTTTCAATATCTCCTCAAATTTACTCCAGTCAGTCTTTTCCACTTTATACTTTCTGTGAATCACTTCTTTAAACGAATATTTTTCTTGATTATGTAACCTGAATGCGAATCCAAAATAAGCATGGTCGGACAAGCTCTTCTGCACCGCCAGCAGATTTTTCCAATTCACTAAAAAAGGGGTAGCCTGGATGGAAAAATTAGTTAAATTAATTTTACGTCCCCCGTTAGGGCTGCTGAAAGTAGGTTGTCCGTCGTCTTCATTTTGAAGGGAATTTTCAGCTAGAAAAGCTTACAAAAGTTTGCCTCTTCCATTGGTTACTCTATCGTACCATGATTTTGCTCAAGAGTCTGTACATATGACATAATATTTGTTATTTATTTTGCCTATTTTTGTTTTCAGATTGTATAAATCTTTTCTTATATCACTATTAAAGTCCAGATAAACAGTAGCAGCGAAACGTTCGATCCATTTTTGATATTGATTTCCACCCATACTGAATCTTCATCACTAATGTCACTCAACAGAATTACATCTAGTGTTGGATCAGTAAACAATTAAAGCCGCTCTTTTCCTTCTTGGCCTTTCTGATAAACCCTGAAACTCCTTGGAAATCCTGCTACATTATCTGAAATACAGTAAGGTTCTTGAATTCAAATAATATCATACCTTACTCTCATTACCAGTTCTGTTAGTTTATCTGTTGCCTTCCTTGATCTCATTAAATTAATCTGGATGCATTTAATTTGATTATTTATCATTAGTCTATTTCTTGTATTATCTTTAGTCTTATTTACTATAATCTATATTCTGTTTGATTCTATTAACAATCGTCTGATAAACCGGACAAGCTTTACTGAGTGACGAATGATTTGGTTCTGCTTGTGGTCAGATTTGCTAAAATTTATTGTGATTTGAACAGTTGCTACACTGTACTTTTTGGCACGGACACTCTTTAATTCGATGTTCTTCAGAACATATTGAGCAAGATAATTTATATTTACAACCCTCTTTACACCTAGTTAAATGATTACAATTAAAACAGCGAAAGACCGAAACATAATCTGTAGACCTACAAAGATTCCATATAATTTTTATTTTATTAACAAGATATATCTTCCTTAAATTTGGTATTTCACTTCAATAATTAAATTTCTTATCTTTTTCACCATATTTTCTAAAATATTCTTTAGAACTATATCATCTTTATTGATATTCATCTCGGAATTCTGTACTACTATTATTGTGTGAACAATATTATCGACTGTAGCCTCCTCAGGAAGGTTATAAATAATCATTCTGGGCCACTTTTTATTACCTATATGCGCTTTTGATTTCCATATTTTAGCTTTTTTAGATGCCTTATACTAAGACCGAGCTTAACAGGATCCAGATTATCTTTAACTATTCTCTTTGTTTCTTACAAGTCATATGCGTTTTTGGCTCTATTATAGTTTTAAAAGAATTACCTCTTCCTTAGGTATCAATTTTTGAGCATAAGTAAGACTCCTAACCAGTTCCAGGCTTATTTTTTTTTCTTTAAGAATCTTTACTTCTTGTTTTAACTCATTAAAAATTTTAGTGAGATCACTGACAGCACTTAACACAGAACTTTTTACTTCACTACTACTTTTCCCACGACTGTTAAAGAATCGCGAATAATTTTTAAGGAGCTGTTAAACAACACGTCCTTTGCGCCCTTCATCTTGTGTGTGCTTGTGTTTTTATGTATGTATTGAACAGCATAGTTCAATGATGAAAAACCGTAGAAAGTTGAAACTTTATATTACGTTTAGGTGTAACCATGCGATCTGACGGTGCGTTATCTGTCAATATATCGGAAGTACCACTTTACTAATTTTTTTTTTTTACATTTTTTCGATTTTCTCAAAAATGGCTCCGACGATTTTCTTTAAACTTGGTATATCAACTACACTTACAAAGAGCTACAACTTCTATTTGAAACATTTCTCCGGAAAAATTCATTTAAGGGCATTTCTGGGGGAGGCGTGGGGTTAGGTTTTCGTCTTAACGGTTATTTCAGTTTATTAGACAATTCTGTCATCTAAAAAATGTTAATTAGAATTAAATATATTGTTGAAATTCTCAGTTTGAAAAAAAAAAATCGGATAACCGGAAGGTGTTTGTTTTAACTAAATGATTTTTTCAATTTTTAGCTATTTTCTCAAAAATTGCTGCGACGATTATCTTGAAACATCGTATATACACTAAACATGCAAAGATCTACATCTTTTATTAAAACATTTCTCTGGGAAATTCATTTTAAAGGATTTTAGGAGGTGTGTGGGTTTGTACAGCTTCCGCTAAAGTGGTATCATAGTTGATTATACAATTGTATCATCCCAAACACAATTGATTAAAAATAAATAGATGACCAAAATGCGGAGTTTTAAGAAAAATTAGTAAACCGGAAGTGTGTTTTTACTGAACAATTTTTTTCAGTTTTCGACGAATTTCATTAAATTTGGTACACAAACTATAATATTTGTCAATTATAATTTTGAGAACTAGAGGAAGAGAAAGTTCTGTGAGTGTTTCACACCAGATTTTTTTTTTTAGTTATATATTTTACTATTGTATTTCCATGCATTTTCATTTATTTTAATCTTCTTTAATTACTTTCTATTTGGTTCATATCAAAGGATTCTAAATTCTATAATTATCTAAGGCTTTGTGTGTTTTATAGTGTATAGTTCGTAGCTTTGTATCTTATGTATACTAAATTCGTTTTTTTTTTTTTTTTTTTTTGCAAAGACAATTTGCTTTTTTTATTTTTGATTTTTATTACTGAGTTTTTTTTTTTTTTTATTGTCATTTTTGTTTTTTGTGTACGCTTTTGTATCATACGCATAGGCCAACCTCCCTCTGTATGTCAACTGATTAAACAGATAGAAATAAATGATATTAAGAATAGATATTAATGTTATATAGGTGACTGTATCATACATTGAATAGAAGTAATCTTTAGAGAAAGTAATAACGCTACCATTGACTCACAATTCCCTCACAATTGCCCAGGAAAATGTTTAAAATCAAAATGACACATATCTGTATATGTAGATGGTGTCATGTTTAAAGTAAATCTTTGAAACCGTTTATACGAGAGAGAGATTGGTGAGAAAGTGAAGAAAAAAACATTATGTAAATTAGCATTTTCAGATGATGAATTTAGCCAGAAAATTTGATAGAGATGCTGCAGTAGTACCGCAACTTTTACGATTCGTAAGATTTTTCACATTTGAGATATTTCATCAATCAACTCACACACACACACACACACACACACACACAAACACACACACACAGACCATTCCCAAAAAACGAATCTCTTCCTACTCAGTGAACCTTAAAACATGTATTTCTGGTGAATACGCAATTTTGAAACTTTAACACCATCGCAGTATTTCCCTTACTAGGAGTAAAAGAAAATAAAAATTGTCCTTTAGAATTATAATAATTGCAGTAAAACAGTAGTGATGTTATTGTTTCATAGCATATTTTTGCACATGGTAAATCCTCATTCCCTTAGGATTTCTTTATTTTCAAATTTATTTCCAAAATATGATTCTTATTACGCAATGGTGGTTATTAAATTTTACCCGAATTAATTATTAATTATTCTTTTTTACAGGTAATGCGGGAATGGTTGCTAACGGGAGTTCTTAGTATTCTTTATTATCAAAATAAATGATTATTTTAACTAGTGCGTTAAAAAGTGCACGGATATTATTCTAAATTCCGACCAGACTAGTGATGTGTTCTACAATTTTGCGATTGTAAATATTTTAAACTGTGTCCTGTGTCCAGTGTCATGAAGGGAAAGAAGCAAGCACATCGAAGGATATGTACCTGCAAGAGATTGTTACATATCCCAACCTACAGCAATAAAGGTAGGCTGGGGAATTATGGTGGTCCATGTTTATGTTGATTGCGTTGTTTGCGGATTCTCCGTGTTAGTATTGCAACCAAGATGTAAGAATAAAATGAGTTCGGTTTAAATAAATTCATAATAATTATAATTCATTCTAATTAAGTCATGTTGCATGCATGTGTGCTGCATGAATTCCATAATATTATTTAAGGCTTTTTAAAGATTGGATATTTGATTCTAATGTCCATGCGATATGTTTAATTGTTGCTAATATTGTGTTTAGCAAAAATCTTCACTCTGGAAAATTCGTAGCCTTTTGTTAGTTTACTTTTCCATTCAAAATAGTTTCATTAATGAAATCGTCAAATACATAAATAAGTTTTAAATAATGTATGACTACAATGATATATTGGATGATACTGTTATGAAGTTAATAATTGGAATTATAATTATTTATTTAAACATTTATATGGCCACTATTAATATCCTTCTTCGGAACTTCCAGTCCAGGTAGAGCAGAGTGGGTAAGTTAATGCTTAACATGTTTATCATTGCTATTTGTGGTTGTGTAGATATATATGTATTTTCCTTCAACAAAAAATCTGGTGTGAAAGCCTCACACAACTTTCTCTTACTCAGGTTTTCAAAATTATACCTAATTGACAAATTTTATAGTTTGTTTAGCAAATTTGATGAAATTCCTTGGAGTTGGTTGAAAAGTGAATAAAATGATGAGTAAAAGCGCACTTCCGGTTTCCGAATTTTTGTTCAGTAAAAACGCACTTCTGGTCATCTGATTTTTTTAAAACTCAGAATTTCAACAACACATTTAATTTAATTAATGTCATTTAGATGACAGAATTTATAGTAAATTGAAAGAGCACTTTAGAGGAAAAGCCCCCTCTTGCAAAAGTGCCCTTAAATGAACCATTGCAGAGATATTTGTTAAATAAAAGTTGTAGATTTTTTTTGTATGTGTATTAGATTTAATAAGTATAAAGAAATATGTCGAATCCATTTTGGAGAAAACTGCAAGAAAATACCAAAAATCTGAAAAATATTATTTCGTAAAAACGCACTTCTTGGTCTTCTAATGTTTTTCAAACACGGAATTACAACAACATATTTAACCCGTTGGATAGCGGCGTTAATATTCTTGATCTGTGTCCAGCGTCGCAAGTCTGCGTTGCTTGTTCTTTATCAGTTCATGATTATCAAATGGGAAGACATTTTGGCACGAACAGAATAGTTGAATAGAAAACAATGAAATGGGGTAAAAAGTTCGTGGTCTAGAGATCATTTAAATGTTTAGACAGTGTAAACAGATTCTTTCAAAATATATTTCGCTATAGTGAAGACCAAAGTTAAATTTATTTAATATTTTTAAATTTGATACGATAAACAAACTGGAGTGTGTATCAAATTGAAATTTTATACCCATTAGGTAGGTTACTGACCTATTTATTTTATTTTTGACGTATAGTTGAATTCACTTTGTTTATATTATGTTAATCTGTTAATGCTTTTGTCAACTTTCTTGCATATTTCTTGTTTTGGTTTGTACGAGTGTTTCTCTAGTGGATTCAATTAACATGAATACAGTATTTTTTTCAATCTATTCCAATTAGTGAGGTTCAGTATTATTGATCAGCTTTGGAACGTGTCACTTTCAGCAAGTGTTGAAATTAAAAAAGTTATTGATTTCAAGTGTTAATTAGTATTTCATTTCAAGTGTCATTAGAATATTATTTTTGTGCGTATAAAATGCCCGCGCATTCGCAAGAAATTCCCGACGAGGGAAAGACGTTTTATATATTCGATTGAAGAAGATACAACTTGTAAGGTAATACACCAAATAATATAGTTGGCTATTCCTTGACGGACTATGAATACACGAGAAGCTCATCAAATTCAATGATTACAGGTGAAGACGATGATTTCTCAATTGATGATACTTTTAGTAGCGTTAATAATAACAGTTGCAACACATCTCGCAGTCACTCACATTGGTCTCGAAGTCAGGACATGTAGATCGTGCGTTACACGATTTTACTGGGCAAGAAGTATTAAAAGTAGATCTGGCGGAAAACTGTACAACTTGTGAAGGTTTTTAATTATTATTTAATAATGATTTAATTGAAAAAGGTGTACATTGCACAAATTCCCGCGCTGAAATGATAATATTTACCACATTTGTTTCCACTAATTCAAATTTGGAAAAGTGGAGGGACGTCACAATTGACGAAATGAAGTTTTGAGGATTGGAAAGGTAGTTCCTAGGAATCATTAAAATACACTAAGCCGCAAGTGCTTCAGGGTTGTTTTTTACCTGTCTGCCAAAAATAAAAAAATTGAGGCAGCCAGCGGAGAATCACAGGCGTTTTATGGAAAACTCTATTTCCATCATGTATTTTGAAGTTCTAAATTTAGCGGCTCTATTGTCGCTCCTTTTCGCTGTTTGATTTTGGATATACTCAAATATTCAGTGTTTCTAACATCACATCAGCCACGTTAGCTGCTTGCGTAATATAGTCGGCGAAGCTAATCCTAGTTTGATTGGTCATTCCATGATACTTAGCGGCAGGCTTAGTAAATATTCTTTTTTGCCGAATCGCAAATTAAGGTAAGCCTAATACAAACTCTATTCATAGCTATGATGATGCTGCAGTTACACTTATTCCATATTATGTTGGGTTTAACGGACGTCGCATTAGATTGGCTGGCGACGACGATCACGTGCGGGCTGGGGCACGTGATTCCCGGGATATGGAAACCTTTAAAAGCAGGTCTTTTCGGTTTAAAGCGTTTGATTGGAAATTACTAGTTATGGTAATCAATAGAATAAATTATTTTAAGTTAACAGTGTAAATAATATAGAAATCCATTAAAATACACTTAGCAGCAAGTACTTCAAGTTTGTTCACCTGTTCAGTCTAAAAAATAAATAATGAGGCAGCCTTCGGAGAACCATAGGCGTCTCGGTGATATTGTTTGGTCTTTATGTAAAATTTTATTTTCATCGTTATATTTTATAACTCTAAATTTAGCGGCTGTGTTCTCGCCACCTCATTGCTTTTCACTTAATGATTGTGTTATAGACAAATATTTAGTGTTTGTAGCATCACTTCAGGCTCGTTAGCTGCTCGCCTAATATTGTCGGCGAAGCTCATCCTAGTTTGAAACGTCATTCCAAGATATCTAGCGGCTGGCATTGTGAATATAGTATCATTGGCGACTCGCAAGAGGAAGGTAAGTCAAGGCTATTTGATACAAACTGTTTTCACAGCAATGGGAAACCTATAAAAGCAGGGCTTTTTGGATTTTAGTGCGTGCTGCTAAATTTTCTTACAAATAATATTTCTGGTGAGTACGCAATTTTGAAACTTTAACACCATCGCAGTATTCCCCTTACTAGGAGTAAAAGAAAATAAAAATTGTCCTTTAGAATTATAATAATTGCAGTAAAACAGTAGTGATGTTATTGTTTCATAGCATATTTTTGCACATGGTAAATCCTCATTCCCTTAGGATTTCTTTATTTTCAAAATTATTTCCAAAATATGATTCTTATTACGCAATAGTGGTTAATAAATTTTACCCGAATTAATTATTAATTAGTCTTTTTTACAGGTAATGCGGGAATGGTTGCTAACGGGAGTTCTTAGTATTCTTTATTATCAAAATAAATGATTATTTTAACTAGTGCGTTAAAAAGTGCACGGATATTTTTCTAAATTCCGACCAGACTAGTGATGCGTTCTACAATTTTGCGATTGTAAATATTTTAAACTGTGTCCTGTGTCCAGTGTCATGAAGGGAAAGAAGCAAGCACATCGAAGGATATGTACCTGCAAGAGATTGTTACATAACCCAACCTACAGCAATAAAGGTAGGCTGGGGAATTATAGTGGTCCATGTTTATGTTGATTGCGTTGTTTGCGGATTCTCCGTGTTAGTATTGCAACCAAGATGTAAGAATAAAATGAGTTCGGTTTAAATAAATTCATAATAATTATAATCCATTCTAATTAAGTTATGTTGCATGCATGTGTGCTGCATGAATTCCATAATATTATTTAAGGCTTTTTAAAGATTGGATATTTGATTCTAATGTCCATGCGATATATTTAAATGTTGCTAATATTGCGTTTAGCAAAAATCTTCACTCTGGAAAATCGTAGCCTTTTGTTAGTTTACTTTTCCATTCAAAATAGTTTCATTAATGAAATCGTCAAATACATAAATAAGTTTTAAATAATGTATGACTACAATGATATATTGCATGATACTGTTATGAAGTTAATAATTGGAATTATAATTATTTATTTAAACATTTATATGGCCACTATTAATATCCTCCTTCGGAACTTCCAGTCCAGGTAGAGCAGAGTGGGTAAGTTAATGCTTAACATGTTTATCATTGCTATTTGTGGTTGTGTAGATATATATGTATATTCCTTCAACAAAACAATCTGGTGTGAAAGCCTCACACAACTTTCTCTTACTCAGGTTTTCAAAATTATACCTAATTGACAAATTTTATAGATTGGGTAGCAAATTTGATGAAATTCCTTGGAGTTGGTTGAAAAGTGAATAAAATGATGAGTAAAAGCGCACTTCCGGTTTCCGAATTTTAGTTCAGTAAAAACGCAATTTTGGTCATCTGATTTTTTAAAACTTAGAATTTCAACAACACATTTAATTTAATTAATGTCATTTAGATGACATAATTTATAGTAAATTGAAAGAGCACTTTAGAGGAAAAGCCCCCTCTCGCAAAAGTGCCCTTAAATGAACCATTGCAGAGATATTTGTTAAATAAAAGTTGTAGATTTTTTTGTATGTGTATTAGATTTAATAAGTATAAAGAAATATGTCGAATCCATTTTGGAGAAAACTGCAAGAAAATACCAAAATTCTGAAAAATATTATTTCGTAAAAACGCACTTCTTGGTCTTCTAATGTTTTTCAAACACGGAATTACAACAACATAGTTAACCCGTTGGATAGCGGCGTTAATATTCTTGTATCTGTGTCCAGCGTCGCAAATCTGCGTTGCTTGTTCTTTATCAGTTCATGATTATCAAATGGGAAGACATTTTGGCACGAACAGAATAGTTGAATAGAAAACAATGAAATGGGGTAAAAAGTTCGTGGTCTAGAGATCATTTAAATGTTTAGACAGTGTAAACAGATTCTTTCAAAATATATTTCGCTATAGTGAAGACCAAAGTTAAATTTATTTAATATTTTTAAATTTGATACGATAAACAAACAGGAGTGTGTATCAAATTGAAATTTTATACCCATTAGGTAGGTTACTGACTATTTATTTTATTTTTGACGTATAGTTGAATTCACTTTGTTTATATTATGTTAATCTGTTAATGCTTTTGTCAAATTTCTTGCATATTTCTTGTTTTGGTTTGTACGAGTGTTTCTCTAGTGGATTCAATTAACATGAATACAGTATTTTTTTCAATCTATTCCAATTAGTGAGGTTCAGTATTATTGATTAGCTTTGGAACGTGTCACTTTCAGCAAGTGTTGAAATTAAAAAAGTTATTGATTTCAAGTGTTAATTAGTATTTCATTTCAAGTGTCATTAGAATATTATTTTTGTGCGTATAAAATGTCCGCGCATTCGCAAGAAATTCCCGACGAGGAAAAGACGTTTTATATATTCGATTGAAGAAGATACAACTTGTAAGGTAATACACCAAATAATATAGTTGGCTATTCCTTGACGGACTATGAATACACGAGAAGCTCATCAAATTCAATGATTACAGGTGAAGACGATGATTTCTCAATTGATGATACTTTTAGTAGCGTTAATAATAACAGTTGCAACACATCTCGCAGTCACTCACATTGGTCTCGAAGTCAGGACATGTTGATCGTGCGTTACACGATTTTACTGGGCAAGAAGGATTAAAAGTAGATCTGGCGGAAAACTGTACAACTTGTGAAGGTTTTTAATTATTATTTAATAATGATTTAATTGAAAAAGGTGTACATTGCACAAATTCCAGCGCTGAAATGATAATATTTACCACATTTGTTTCCACTAATTCAAATTTGGAAAAGTGGAGGGGCGTCACAATTGACGAAATGAAGTTTTGAGGATTGGAAAGGTAGTTCCTAGGGATCATTAAAATACACTAAGCCGCAAGTGCTTCAGGGTTGTTTTTTACCTGTCTGCCAAAAATAAAAAAATTGAGGCAGCCAGCGGAGAATCACAGGCGTTTTATGGAAACCTCTATTTCCATCATGTATTTTGAAGTTCTAAATTTAGCGGCTCTATTGTCGCTCCTTTTCGCTGTTTGATTTTGGATATACTCAAATATTCAGTGTTTCTAACATCACATCAGCCACGTTAGCTGCTTGCGTAATATAGTCGGCGAAGCTAATCCTAGTTTGATTGGTCATTCCAAGATACGTAGCGGCAGGCTTAGTAAATATTTTTTTGCCGAATCGCAAATTACGGTAAGCCTAATACAAACTCTATTCATAGCTATGATGCTGCTGCAGTTACACTTATTCCATATTATGTTGGGTTTAACGGACGCCGCATTAGATTGGCTGGCGACGACGATCACGTGCGGGCTGGGGCACGTGATTCCCGGGATGGGGAAACCTTTAAAAGCAGGTCTTTTCGGTTTAAAGCGTTTGATTGGAAATTACTAGTTATGGTAATCAATAGAATAAAAAAAAAAAAAAAGTTAAAAACTTTTTTTGGTTTTTTTTTTTTTTTTTTTTTAAGTTTTTTTAACAGTGTAATATATAGAACTTCCCTTCAAATTACACCTTAGCAGCAAGTACTTTCACGTTTGTTCCCCCACCTCTGTTCAGCAGGTCTAAAAAATACATAATGGTCAGCGGCCTCGGAGAACCATAAGCGTCCTCGGTGAGATTGTTTGGTCTTTATGTAAATTCTATTTTCAAATTTTCATCGTTATATTATATCCCTCCTAAATTTTTTTTTTTTTAGCGCTTGTGTTCCTCCCAGCCACCCCCACGGGGGTAGGGGGAGAGCCCCCCGTCGCTTGCTTTTTCTTCACTTAATTATTGTGTTATAGTCAAATATTTAGTGTTTCTAGCATCACTTCAGCCTCGTTAGCTGCTCGCCTAATATTGTCGGCGAAGCTCATCCTAGTTTGGAACGTCATTCCAAGATATCTAGCGGCTGGCATTGTGAATATAGTATCATTGGCGACTCGCAAGAGGAAGGTAAGTCAAGGCTATTTGATACAAACTGTTTTCACAGCATGGGAAACCTATAAAAGCAGGGCTTTTTGGATTTTAGTGCGTGCTGCTAAATTTTCTTACAAATAATATTTCTGGTGAATACGCAATTTTGAAACTTTAACACCATCGCAGTATTCCCCTTACTAGGAGTAAAAGAAAATAAAAATTGTCCTTTAGAATTATAATAATTGCAGTAAAACAGTAGTGATGTTATTGTTTCATAGCATATTTTTGCACATGGTAAATCGTCATTCCCTTAGGATTTCTTTATTTTCAAAATTATTTCCAAAATATGATTCTTATTACGCAATGGTGGTTATTAAATTTTACCCGAATTAATTATTAATTATTCTTTTTTACAGGTAATGCGGGAATGGTTGCTAACGGGAGTTCTTAGTATTCTTTATTATCAAAATAAATGATTATTTTAACTAGTGCGTTAAAAAGTGCACGGATATTATTCTAAATTCCGACCAGACTAGTGATGCGTTCTACAATTTTGCGATTGTAAATATTTTAAAGTGTGTCCTGTGTCCAGTGTCATGAAGGGAAAGAAGCAAGCACATCGAAGGATATGTACCTGCAAGAGATTGTTACATATCCCAACCTACAGCAATAAAGGTAGGCTGGGGAATTATAGTGGTCCATGTTTATGTTGATTGCGTTGTTTGCGGATTCTCCGTGTTAGTATTGCAACCAAATGTAAGAATAAAATGAGTTCGGTTTAAATAAATTCATAATAATTATAATGCATTCTAATTAAGTCATGTTGCATGCATGTGTGCTGCATGAATTCCATAATATTATTTAAGGCTTTTTAAAGATTGGATATTTGATTCTAATGTCCATGCGATATATTTAATTGTTGCTAATATTGCGTTTAGCAAAAATCTTCACTCTGGAAAATTCGTAGCCTTCTGTTAGTTTACTTTTCCATTCAAAATAATTTCATTAATGAAATCGTCAAATACATAAATAAGTTTTAAATAATGTATGACTACAATGATATATTGCATGATATTGTTATGAAGTTAATAATTGGAATTATAATTATTTATTTAAACATTTATATGGCCACTATTAATATCCTTCTTCGGAACTTCCAGTCCAGGTAGAGCAGAGTGGGTAAGTTAATGCTTAACATGTTTTATCATTGCTATTTGTGGTTGTGTAGTATTATATATTTCCTTCAACAAAAACATCTGGTGTGAAAGCCTCACACAACGTTGTCTTACTCAGGTTTCAAAATTATACGCTAATTGACAAATGTTATATTTTGGGTAAGCAAATTTGATTGAAATTCCTTGGAGAGTTGGTTGAAAAGGGAATAAAATGATGAGTAAAAGCGCACTGTTTCCGGTTTCCGAAGGTTAGGTTCCATAACAAACCGCAATTTTGGGTCATCTATCGTGATGTTTTTAAAACGTTGAATGGGTGGGCACAACACATTTAATTTAATTAATGTCATTTAGATGACAGAATTTATAGTAAATTGAAAGAGCACTTTAGAGGAAAAGCCCTCTCTCGCAAAAGTGCCCTTAAATGAACAATTGCAGAGATATTTGTTAAATAAAAGTTGTAGATTTTTTTGTATGTGTATTAGATTTAATAAGTATAAAGAAAATTGTCGAACCCATTTTGTAGAAAACTGCAAGAAAATACCAAAAAACTGAAAAATATTATTTCGTAAAAACGCACTTCTGGTCTTCTAATGTTTTTCAAACACGGAATTACAACAACATATTTAACCCGTTGGATAGCGGCGTTAATATTCTTGTATCTGTGTCCAGCGACGCAAATCTGCGTTGCTTGTTCTTTATCAGTTCATGATTATCAAATGGGAAGAAATTTTGGCGCGAACAGAATAGTTGAATAGAAAACAATGAAATGGGGTAAAAAGTTCGTGGTCTAGAGATCATTTAAATGTTTAGACAGATTCTTTCAAAATATATTTCGCTATAGTGAGGACCAATGTTAAATTTATTTAATATTTTTAAATTTGATACGATAAATAAACTGGAGTGTGTATCAAATTGATATTTTATACCCATTAGGTAGGATACTGACCTATTTATTTTATTTTTGACGTATAGTTGAATTCACTTTGTTTATATTATGTTAATCTGTTAATGCTTTTGTCAACTTTCTTGCATATTTCTTGTTTTCGTTTGTACGAGTGTTTCTCTAGTGGATTCAATTAACATGAATACAGTATTTTTTCAATCTATTCCAATTAGTGAGGTTCAGTATTATTGATTAGCTTTGGAACGTGTCACTTTCAGCAAGTGTTGAAATTAAAAAAGTTATTGATTTCAAGTGTTAATTAGTATTTCATTTCAAGTGTCATTAGAATATTATTTTTGTGCGTATAAAATGCCCTCGCATTCGCAAGAAATACCCGACGAGGAAAAGACGTTTTATATATTCGATTGAAGAAGATACAACTTGTAAGGTAATACACCAAATAATATAGTTGGCTATTCCTTGACGGACTATGAATACACGAGAAGCTCATCAAATTCAATGATTACAGGTGAAGACGATGATTTCTCAATTGATGATACTTTTAGTAGCGTTAATAATAACAGTTGCAACACATCTCGCAGTCACTCAAATTGGTCTCGAAGTCAGGACATGTAGAGCGTGCGTTACACGATTTTACTGGGCAAGAAGGATTAAAAGTAGATCTGGCGGAAAACTGTACAACTTGTGAAGGTTTTAATTATTATTTAATAATGATTTAATTGAAAAAGGTGTACATTGCACAAATTCCCGCGCTGAAATGATAATATTTACCACATTTGTTTCCACTAATTCAAATTTGGAAAAGTGGAGGGACGTCACAATTGACGAAATGAAGTTTTGAGGATTGGAAAGGTAGTTCCTGGGGATCATTAAAATACACTTAGCCGCAAGTGCTTGAGGCTTTTTTTTTACCTGCTCTGCAAAAAAAAAAAAAAATATTGAGGCAGCCAGCGGAGAATCACAGGCGTCTCGGCGTTATTTTTAGATCTTTATGGAAAACTTTATTTCCATCATGTATTTTAATGCTGTAAATTTAGCGGCTCTGTTCTCGCTCCTTTTCGCTTTTTGATTTTGGATATACTCAAATATTCAGTGTTTCTAGCATCACGTCAGCTGCTCGCCTAATATAGTCGGCGAAGCTCATCCTAGTTTGATTCGTCATTCCAAGATACTAAGCAGCAGGCTTAGTAAATATTGTTTTTTTGCCGAATCGCAATTTAAGGTAAGCCAAGGCTACATAATACAAACTCATTTCATAGCTATGATGATGCTGCAGTTACACTTATTCCATATTATGTTGGGTTTAACGGACGTCGCATTAGAATGGCTGGCGACGACGATCACGTGCGGGCTGGGGCACGTGATTCCCGGGATGGGGAAACCTTTAAAAGCAGGTCTTTTCGGTTTAAAGCGTTTGATTGGAAATTACTAGTTATGGTAATCAATAGAATAAATTATTTTAAGTTAACAGTGTAAATAATATAGAAATCCATTAAAATACACTTAGCAGCAAGTACTTCAAGTTTGTTCACCTGTTCAGTCTAAAAAATAAATAATGAGGCAGCCCTCGGAAAACCATAGGCGTCTCGGTGATATTGTTTGGTCTTTATGTAAAATTCTATTTTCATCGTTATATTTTAAAACTCTAAATTTAGCGGCTGTGTTCTCGCTACCTCATTGCTTTTCACTTAATTATTGTGTTATAGTCAAATATTTAGTGTTTGTAGCATCACTTCAGGCTCGTCGCCTAATATTGTCGGCGAAGCTCATCCTAGTTTGGAACGTCATTCCAAGATATCTAGCGGCTGGCATTGTGAATATAGTATCATTGGCTACTCGCAAGAGAAAGGTAAGTCAAGGCTATTTGATACAAACTGTTTTCACAGCAATGGGAAACCTATAAAAGCAGGGCTTTTTGGATTTTAGTGCGTGCTGCTAAATTTTCTTACAAATAATATTTCTGGTGAATACGCAATTTTGAAACTTTAACACCATCGCAGTATTCCCCTTACTAGGAGTAAAAGAAAATAAAAATTGTCCTTTAGAATTATAATAATTGTGGTAAAACAGTAGTGATGTTATTGTTTCATAGCATATTTTTGCACATGGTAAATCCTCATTCCCTTAGGATTTCTTTATTTTCAAATTTATTTCCAAAATATGATTCTTATTACGCAATGGTGGTCATTAAATTTTACCCGAATTAATTATTAATTATTCTTTTTTACAGGTAATGCGGGAATGGTTGCTAACGGGAGTTCTTAGTATTCTTTATTATCAAAATAAATGATTATTTTAACTAGTGCGTTAAAAAGTGCCCGGATATTATTCTAAATTCCGACCAGACTAGTGATGCGTTCTACAATTTTGCGACTGCAAATATTTTAAACTGTGTCCTGTGTCCAGTGTCATGAAGGGAAAGAAGCAAGCACATCGAAGGATATGTACCTGCAAGAGATTGTTACATATCCCAACCTACAGCAATAAAGGTAGGCTGGGGAATTATAGTGGTCCATGTTTATGTTGATTGCGTTGTTTGCGGATTCTCCGTGTTAGTATTGCAACCAAGATGTAAGAATAAAATGAGTTCGGCATAAATAAATTCATAATAATTATAATTCATTCTAATTAAGTCATGTTGCATGCATGTGTGCTGCATGAATTCCATAGTATTATTTAAGCCTTTTTAAAGATTGGATATTTGATTCTAATGTCCATGCGATATATTTAATTGTTGCTAATATTGTGTTTAGCAAAAATCTTCACTCTGGAAAATTCGTAGCCTTTTGTTAGTTTTATTTTTCCATTCAAAATAGTTTCATTAATGAAATCGTCAAATACATAAATAAGTTTTAAATAATGTATGACTACAATGATATATTGCATGATACTGTTATGAAGTTAATAATTGGAATTATAATTATTTATTTAAACATTTATATGGCCACTATTAATATCCTCCTTCGGAACTTCCAGTCCAGGTAGAGCAGAGTGGGTAAGTTAATGCTTAACATGTTTATCATTGCTATTTGTGGTTTTGTAGATATATATGTATTTTCCTTCAACAAAAAAATCTGGTGTGAAAGCCTCACACAACTTTCTCTTACTCAGGTTTTCAAAATTATACCTAATTGACAAATTTTATAGTTTGTGTAGCAAATTTGATGAAATTCCTTGGAGTTGGTTGAAAAGTGAATAAAATGATGAGTAAAAGCGCACTTCCGGTTTCCGAATTTTAGTTCAGTAAAAACCAATTTTGGTCATCTGATTTTTTAAAACTTAGAATTTCAACAACACATTTAGTTTAATTAATGTCATTTAGATGACAGAATTTATAGTAAATTGAAAGAGCACTTTAGAGGAAAAGCCCCCTCTTGCAAAAGTGCCCTTAAATGAACCATTGCAGAGATATTTGTTAAATAAAAGTTGTAGATTTTTTTTGTATGTGTATTAGATTTAATAAGTATAAAGAAATATGTCGAATCCATTTTGGAGAAAACTGCAAGAAAATACCAAAAATCTGAAAAATATTATTTCGTAAAAACGCACTTCTTGGTCTTCTAATGTTTTTCAAACACGGAATTACAACAACATATTTAACTCGTTGGATAGCGGCGTTAATATACTTGTATCTGTGTCCAGCGTCGCAAATCTGCGTTGCTTGTTCTTTATCAGTTCATGATTATCAAATGGGAAGACATTTCGGCACGAACAGAATAGTTGAATAGAAAACAATGAAATGGGGTAAAAAGTTCGTGGTCTAGAGATCATTTAAATGTTTAGACAGTGTAAACAGATTCTTTCAAAATATATTTCGCTATAGTGAAGACCAAAGTTAAATTTATTTAATATTTTTAAATTTGATACGATAAACAAACTGGAGTGTGTATCAAATTGAAATTTTATACCCCTTAGGTAGGTTACTGACCTATTTATTTTATTTTTGACGTATAGTTGAATTCACTTTGTTTATATTATGTTAATCTGTTAATGCTTTTGTCAACTTTCTTGCATATTTCTTGTTTTGGTTTGTACGAGTGTTTCTCTAGTGGATTCAATTAACATGAATACAGTATTTTTTTCAATCTATTCCAATTAGTGAGGTTCAATATTATTGATTAGCTTTGGAACGTGTCACTTTCAGCAAGTGTTGAAATTAAAAAAGTTATTGATTTCAAGTGTTAATTAGTATTTCATTTCAAGTGTCATTAGAATATTATTTTTGTGCGTATAAAATGCCCGCGCATTCGCAAGAAATTCCCGATGAGGAAAAGACGTTTTATATATTCGATTGAAGAAGATACAACTTGTAAGGTAATACACCAAATAATATAGTTGGCTATTCCTTGACGGACTATGAATACACGAGAAGCTCATCAAATTCAATGATTACAGATGAAGACGATGATTTCTCAATTGATGATACTTTTAGTAGCGTTAATAATAACAGTTGCAACACATCTCGCAGTCACTCACATTGGTCTCGAAGTCAGGACAGGTAGATCGTGCGTTACACGATTTTACTGGGCAAGAAGGATTAAAAGTAGATCTGGCGGAAAACTGTACAACTTGTGAAGGTTTTAATTATTATTTAATAATGATTTAATTGAAAAAGGTGTACATTGCACAAATTCCCGCGCTGAAATGATAATATTTACCACATTTGTTTCCACTAATTCAAATTTGGAAAAGTGGAGGGACGTCACAATTGACGAAATGAAGTTTTGAGGATTGGAAAGGTAGTTCCTAGGGATCATTAAAATACACTAAGCCGCAAGTGCTTCAGGGTTGTTTTTTACCTGTCTGCCAAAAATAAAAAAATTGAGGCAGCCAGAGGAGAATCACAGGCGTTTTATGGAAAACTCTATTTCCATCATGTATTTTGAAGTTCTAAATTTAGCGGCTCTATTGTCGCTCCTTTTCGCTGTTTGATTTCGGATATACTCAAATATTCAGTGTTTCTAACATCACATCAGCCACGTTAGCTGCTGGCGTAATATAGTCGGCGAAGCTAATCCTAGTTTGATTGGTCATTCCATGATACTTAGCGGCAGGCTTAGTAAATATTTTTTTTTGCCGAATCGCAAATTAAGGTAAGCCTAATACAAACTCTATTCATAGCTATGATGATGCTGCAGTTACACTTATTCCATAGTATGTTGGGTTTAACGGACGTCGCATTAGATTGGCTGGCGACGACGATCACGTGCGGGCTGGGGCACGTGATTCCCGGGATGGGGAAACCTTTAAAAGCAGGTCTTTTCGGTTTAAAGCGTTTGATTGGAAATATAGTTATGGCATCAATAGAAAAATCCTATGTTAATGTTAACAGTGTAAATAATATAGAAAATACATTAAAATAAACTTATAAGCAGCAAGCAAGTACTTCAAGTTTGTTCGCCTGTTCAATGTAAAAAATAAATAATGAGGCAGCCCTCGGAGAATCATAGGCGTCTCGGCGTTATTGTTTGGTCTTTATGTAAAATTCTATTTTCATCGTTATATTTTAAAACTCTAAATTTAGCGGCTGTGTTCTCGCTACCTCATTGCTTTTCACTTAATTATTGTGTTATAGTCAAATATTGAGTGTTTGTAGCATCACTTCAGGCTCGTTAGCTGCTCGCCTAATATTGGTCGGCGAAGCTCATGCTAGTTTGGAACGTCATTGCAAGATATCTAGCGGCTGGCTTTTGCGAATATAGTATCTTTGGCGACTCGCAATAGGAAGGTAAATCAAGGCTATTTGATACAAACTTTTTTCACAGCAATGGGAAACAGGACTTTTAAAAGCAGGACTTTTTGGGTTATAGTGCGTGCTGCTAAATTTTCTTACAAATAATATTTCTGGTGAATACGGAATTTTGAATCTTTAAGACCATCGCAGTACTTCCCCTTACTAGGAGTAAAAGAAAATAAAAATTGTCGATTAGAATTATAATAATTGCAGTAAAACATTAGTGATGTTATTGTTTCATAGCATATTTTGCCACATGGTAAGTGCTCATTCCCTTAGGATTCTGTATTTTAAAAATATTTCCAAATATGATTCTTAGTACGCAATGGTGGTTAAAGTAAATTTTATCCCCCCCCCCCGAAATAATGATAATATTCTTTTACAGGTTAATGCGGGACAAGGTGGGAATGGTGCAACGGGAGTTCTTAGGTATTTCCTTTATTATCAAAACTAAATGATTATTTTAACTAGTGGCGGTTAAACAAGCTCCCCGCACGGATATTATTCTAAATTTCCGGAACCAGAATAGTGTGTGTTCTACAATTTTGCGATTGTAACTATTTAAACTGGTCCTGTGTCCAGTGTCATGAAGGAAAAGAAGCAAAGCACATCGAAGGATATGTACTGCAAGAGATTGTTACATATCACCACCTACCGCTGAATAAAGGTAGGGGGGAATTATCGTGTTCCAGTGTTTAATGTTGATTGAGGTGTTTGCGGATTCTCCGTGTTAGATTGCATAACCAAATGTAGAATAAACATGAGTCGCACGGTTAAAAATAAATTCATAATAATTATAATCCATTCTAATTAAGTCATGTTGCATGCATGTGTGCTGCATGAATTCCATAATATTATTTAAGGCTTTTTAAAGATTGGATATTTGATTCTAATGTCCATGCGATATATTTAATTGTTGCTAATATTGTGTTTAGCAAAAATCTTCACTCTGGAAAATTCGTAGCCTTTTGTTAGTTTACTTTTCCATTCAAAATAGTTTCATTAATGAAATCGTCAAATACATAAATAAGTTTTAAATAATGTATGACTACAATGATATATTGGATGATACTGTTATGAAGTTAATAATTGGAATTATAATTATTTATTTAAACATTTATATGGCCACTTTAATATCCTCCTTCGGAACTTCCAGTCCAGGTAGAGCAGAGTGGGTAAGTTAATGCTTAACATGTTTATCATTGCTATTTGTGGTTGTGTAGATATATATGTATTTTCCTTCAACAAAAAAATCTGGTGTGAAAGCCTCACACAACTTTCTCTTACTCAGGTTTTCAAAATTATACCTAATTGACAAATTTTATAGTTAGTGTAGCAAATTTGATGAAATTCCTTGGAGTTGGTTGAAAAGTGAATAAAATGATGAGTAAAAGCGCACTTCCGGTTTCCGAATTTTTGTTCAGTAAAAACGCACTTCTGGTCATCTGATTTTTTTTAAAACTCAGAATTTCAACAACACATTTAATTTAATTAATGTCATTTAGATGACAGAATTTATAGTAAATTGAAAGAGCACTTTAGAGGAAAAGCCCCCTCTCGCAAAAGTGCCCTTAAATGAACCATTGCAGAGATATTTGTTAAATAAAAGTTGTAGATTTTTTTGTATGTGTATTAGATTTAATAAGTATAAAGAAAATTGTCGAACCCATTTTGGAGAAAACTGCAAGAAAATACCAAAAAACTGAAAAATATTATTTCGTAAAAACGCACTTCTGGTCTTCTAATGTTTTTCAAACACGGAATTACAACAATATATTTTACCCGTTGGATGCCGGCGTTAATATTCTTGTATCTGTGTCCAGCGTCGCAAATCTGCGTTGCTTGTTCTTTATCAGTTCATGATTATCAAATGGGAAGAAATTTTGGCGCGAACAGAGTAGTTGAATATAAAACAATGAAGTGGGGCAAAAAGTTCGTGGTCTAGAGATTTGAATTTTTAGACAATGTAAACAGATTCTTTCAAAATATATTTGGCTATAGTGAAGACCAAAGTTAAATTTATTTAATATTTTTAAATTTGATACCATAAATAAACTGGTGTGTGTATCAAATTGAAAATTTGTACCCATTAGGTAGGTTACTAACCTATTTATTTTATTTTTGACGTATAGTTGAATTCACTTTGTTTATATTATGGTAATCTGTTAATGCTTTTGTCAACTTTCTTGCATATTTCTTGTTTTGGTTTGTACGAGTGTTTCTCTAGTGGATTCAATTAACATGAATACAGAATTTTTTTCAATCTATTCCAATTAGTGATGTTCAGTATTATTGATCAGCTTTGGAACGTGTCACTTTCAGCAAGTGTTGAAATTAAAAAAGTTATTGATTTCAAGTGTTAATTAGTATTTCATTTCAAGTGTCATTAGAATATTCTTTTTGTGCGTATAAAATGCCCGCGCATTCGCAAGAAATTCCCGACGAGGAAAAGACGTTTTATATATTCGATTGAAGAAGATACAACTTGTAAGGTAATACACCAAATAATATAGTTGGCTATTCCTTGACTGACTATGAATACACGAGAAGCTCATCAAATTCAATGATTACAGGTGAAGACGATGATTTCTCAATTGATGATACTTTTAGTAGCGTTAATAATAACAGTTGCAACACATCTCGCAGTCACTCACATTGGTCTCGAAGTCAGGACATGTAGATCGTGCGTTACACGATTTTACTGGGCAAGAAGGATTAAAAGTAGATCTGGCGGAAAACTGTACAACTTGTGAAGGTTTTTAATTATTATTTAATAATGATTTAATTGAAAAAAGTGTACATTGCACAAATTCCCGCGCTGAAATGATAATATTTACCACATTTGTTTCCACTAATTCAAATTTGGAAAAGTGGAGGGACGTCACAATTGACGAAATGAAGTTTTGAGGATTGGAAAGGTAGTTCCTAGGGATCATTAAAATACACTAAGCCGCAAGTGCTTCAGGGTTTTTTTTACCTGTCTGCCAAAAATAAAAAATTGAGGCAGCCAGCGGAGAATCACAGGCGTTTTATGGAAAACTCTTTTTCCATCATGTATTTTGAAGTTCTAAATTTAGCGGCTCTATTGTCGCTCCTTTTCGCTGTTTGATTTTGGATATACTCAAATATTCAGTGTTTCTAACATCACATCAGCCACGTTAGCTGCTTGCGTAATATAGTCGGCGAAGCTAATCCTAGTTTGATTGGTCATTCCATGATACTTAGCGGCAGGCTTAGTAAATATTTTTTTTTGCCGCATCGCAAATTAAGGTAAGCCTAATACAAACTCTATTCATAGCTATGATGATGCTGCAGTTACACTTATTCCATATTATGTTGGGTTTAACGGACGTCGCATTAGATTGGCTGGCGACGACGATCACGTGCGGGCTGGGGCACGTGATTCCCGGGATGGGGAAACCTTTAAAAGCAGGTCTTTTCGGTTTAAAGCGTTTGATTGGAAATAACTAGTTATGGTAATCAATAGAATAAATTATTTTAAGTTAACAGTGTAAATAATATAGAAATCCATTAAAATACACTTAGCAGCAAGTACTTCAAGTTTGTTCACCTGTTCAGTCTAAAAAATAAATAATGAGGCAGCCCTCGGAAAACCATAGGCGTCTCGGTGATATTGTTTGGTCTTTATGTAAAATTCTATTTTCATCGTTATATTTTAAAACTCTAAATTTAGCGGCTGTGTTCTCGCTACCTCATTGCTTTTCACTTAATTATTGTGTTATAGTCAAATATTTAGTGTTTCTAGCATCACTTCAGCCTCGTTAGCTGCTCGCCTAATATTGTCGGCGAAGCTCATCCTAGTTTGGAACTTCATTCCAAGATATCTAGCGGCTGGCATTGTGAATATAGTATCATTGGCGACGCGCAAGAGGAAGGTAAGTCAAGGCTATTTGATACAGACTGTTTTCACAGCAATGGGAAACCTATAAAAGCAGGGCTTTTTGGATTTTAGTGCGTGCTGCTAAATTTTCTTACAAATAATATTTCTGGTGAATAGGCAATTTTGAAACTTTAACACCATCGCAGTATTCCCCTTACTAGGAGTAAAAGAAAATAAAAATTGTCCTTTAGAATTATAATAATTGCAGTAAAACAGTAGTGATGTTATTGTTTCATAGCATATTTTTGCACATGGAAAATCCTCATTCCCTTAGGATTTCTTTATTTTCAAAATTATTTCCAAAATATGATTCTTATTACGCAATGGTGGTTAATAAATTTTACCCGAATTAATTATTAATTATTCTTTTTTACATGTAATGCGGGAATGGTTGCTAACGGGAGTTCTTAGTATTCTTTATTATCAAAATAAATGATTATTTTAACTAGTGCGTTAAAAAGTGCACGGATATTATTCTAAATTCCGACCAGACTAGTGATGCGTTCTACAATTTTGCGATTGTAAATATTTTAAACTGTGTCCTGTGTCCAGTGTCATGAAGGGAAAGAAGCAAGCACATCGAAGGATATGTACCTGCAAGAGATTGTTACATATCCCAACCTACAGCAATAAAGGTAGGCTGGGGAATTATGGTGGTCCATGTTTATGTTGATTGCGTTGTTTGCGGATTCTCCGTGTTAGTATAGCAACCAAGATGTAAGAATAAAATGAGTTCGGTTTAAATAAATTCATAATAATTATAATTCATTCTAATTAAGTCATGTTGCATGCATGTGTGCTGCATGAATTCCATAATATTATTTAAGGCTTTTTAAAGATTGGATATTTGATTCTAATGTCCATGCGATATATTTAATTGTTGCTAATATTGCGTTTAGCAAACATCTTCACTCTGGAAAATCGTAGCCTTTTGTTAGTTTACTTTTCCATTCAGAATAGTTTCATTAATGAAATCGTCAAATACATAAATAAGTTTTAAATAATGTATGACTACAATGATATATTGCATGATACTGTTATGAAGTTAATAATTGGAATTATAATTATTTATTTAAACATTTATATGGCCACTATTAATATCCTTCTTCGGAACTTCCAGTCCAGGTAGAGCAGAGTGGGTAAGTTAATGCTTAACATGCTTATCATTGCTATTTGTGGTTGTGTAGATATATATGTATATTCCTTCAACAAAACAATCTGGTGTGAAAGCCTCACACAACTTTCTCTTACTCAGGTTTTCAAAATTATACCTAATTGACAAATTTTATAGTTTGGGTAGCAAATTTGATGAAATTCCTTGGAGTTGGTTGAAAAGTGAATAAAATGATGAGTAAAAGCGCACTTCCGGTTTCCGAATTTTTGTTCAGTAAAAACGCACTTCTGGTCATCTGATTTTTTTTAAAACTCAGAATTTCAACAACACATTTAATTTAATTAATGTCATTTAGATGACAGAATTTATAGTAAATTAAAAGAGCACTTTAGAGGAAAAGCCCCCTCTCGCAAAAGTGCCCTTAAATGAACCATTGCAGAGATATTTGTTAAATAAAAGTTGTAGATTTTTTTGTATGTGTATTAGATTTAATAAGTATAAAGAAATATGTCGAATCCATTTTGGAGAAAACTGCAAGAAAATACCAAAAATCTGAAAAATATTATTTCGTAAAATCGCACTTCTTGGTCTTCTAATGTTTTTCAAACACGGAATTACTACAACATATTTAACCCGTTGGATAGCGGCGTTAATATTCTTGTACCTGTGTCCAGCGTCGCAAATCTGCGTTGCTTGTTCTTTATCAGTTCATGATTATCAAATGGGAAGACATTTTGGCACGAACAGAATAGTTGAATAGAAAACAATGAAATGGGGTAAAAAGTTCGTGGTCTAGAGATCATTTAAATGTTTAGACAGTGTAAACAGATTCTTTCAAAATATATTTCGCTATAGTGATGACCAAAGTTAAATTTATTTAATATTTTTAAATTTGATACGATAAACAAACTGGAGTGTGTATCAAATTGAAATTTTATACCCATTAGGTAGGTTACTGACCTATTTATTTTATTTTTGACGTATAGTTGAATTCACTTTGTTTATATTATGTTAATCTGTTAATGCTTTTGTCAACTTTCTTGCATTTTTCTTGTTTTGGTTTGTACGAGTGTTTCTCTAGTGGATTCAATTAACATGAATACAGTATTTTTTTCAATCTATTCCAATTAGTGAGGTTCAGTATTATTGATTAGCTTTGGAACGTGTCACTTTCAGCAAGTGTTGAAATTAAAAAAGTTATTGATTTCAAGTGTTAATTAGTATTTCATTTCAAGTGTCATTAGAATATTATTTTTGTGCGTATAAAATGCCCGCGCATTCGCAAGAAATACCCGACGAGGAAAAGACGTTTTATATATTCGATTGAAGAAGATACAACTTGTAAGGTAATACACCAAATAATATAGTTGGCTATTCCTTGACGGACTATGAATACACGAGAAGCTCATCAAATTCAATGATTACAGGTGAAGACGATGATTTCTCAATTGATGATACTTTTAGTAGCGTTAATAATAACAGTTGCAACACATCTCGCAGTCACTCACATTGGTCTCGAAGTCAGGACATGTAGATCGTACGTTACACGATTTTACTGGGCAAGAAGGATTAAAAGTAGATCTGGCGGAAAACTGTACAACTTGTGAAGGTTTTCAATTATTATTTAATAATGATTTAATTGAAAAATGTGTACATTGCACAAATTCCCGCGCTGAAATGATAATATTTACCACATTTGTATCCACTAATTCAAATTTGGAAAAGTGGAGGGACGTCACAATTGACGAAATGAAGTTTTGAGGATTGGAAAGGTAGTTCCTAGGGATCATTAAAATACACTAAGCCGCAAGTGCTTCAGGGTTGTTTTTTACCTGTCTGCCAAAAATAAAAAAATTGAGGCAGCCAGCGGAGAATCACAGGCGTTTTGTGGAAAACTCTATTTCCATCATGTATTTTGAAGTTCTAAATTTAGCGGCTCTATTGTCGCTCCTTTTCGCTGTTTGATTTTGGATATACTCAAATATTCAGTGTTTCTAACATCACATCAGCCACGTTAGCTGCTTGCGTAATATAGTCGGCGAATCTAATCCTAGTTTGATTGGTCATTCCATGATACTTAGCGGCAGGCTTAGTAAATATTTTTTTTTGCCGAATCGCAAATTAAGGTAAGCCTAATACAAACTCTATTCATAGCTATGATGATGCTGCAGTTACACTTATTCCATATTATGTTGGGTTTAACGGACGTCGCATTAGATTGGCTGGCGACGACGATCACGTGCGGGCTGGGGCACGTGATTCCCGGGATATGGAAACCTTTAAAAGCAGGTCTTTTCGGTTTAAAGCGTTTGATTGGAAATTACTAGTTATGGTAATCAATAGAATAAATTATTTTAAGTTAACAGTGTAAATAATATAGAAATCCATTAAAATACACTTAGCAGCAAGTACTTCAAGTTTGTTCACCTGTTCAGTCTAAAAAATAAATAATGAGGCAGCCCTCGGAGAACCATAGGCGTCTCGGTGATATTGTTTGGTCTTTATGTAAAATTCTATTTTCATCGTTATATTTTATAACTCTAAATTTAGCGGCTGTGTTCTCGCCACCTCATTGCTTTTCACTTAATGATTGTGTTATAGACAACTATTTAGTGTTTGTAGCATCACTTCAGGCTCGTTAGCTGCTCGCCTAATATTGTCGGCGAAGCTCATCCTAGTTTGAAACGTCATTCCAAGATATCTAGCGGCTGGCATTGTGAATATAGTATCATTGGCGACTCGCAAGAGGAAGGGAAGTCAAGGCTATTTGATACAGACTGTTTTCACAGCAATGGGAAACCTATAAAAGCAGGGCTTTTTGGATTTTAGTGCGTGCTGCTAAATTTTCTTACAAATAATATTTCTGGTGAATACGCAATTTTGAAACTTTAACACCATCGCAGTATTCCCCTTCCTAGGAGTAAAAGAAAATAAAAATTGATGTTATTGTTTCATAGCATATTTTTGCACATGGTAAATCCTCATTCCCTTAGGATTTCTTTATTTTCAAAATTATTTCAAAAATATGATTCTTATTACGCAATGGTGGTTAATAAATTTTACCCGAATTAATTATTAATTATTCTTTTTTACAGGTAATGCGGGAATGGTTGCTAACGGGAGTTCTTAGTATTCTTTATTATCAAAATAAATGATTATTTTAACTAGTGCGTTAAAAAGTGCACGGATATTATTCTAAATTCCGACCAGACTAGTGATGCGTTCTACAATTTTGCGATTGTAAATATTTTAAACTGTGTCCTGTGTCCAGTGTCATGAAGGGTAAGAAGCAAGCACATCGAAGGATATGTACCTGCAAGAGATTGTTACATATCCCAACCTACAGCAATAAAGGTAGGCTGGGGAATTATAGTGGTCCATGTTTATGTTGATTGCGTTGTTTGCGGATTCTCCGTGTTAGTATTGCAACCAAATGTAAGAATAAAATGAGTTCGGTTTAAATAAATTCATAATAATTATAATCCATTCTAATTAAGTCATGTTGCATGCATGTGTGCTGCATGAATTCCATAATATTATTTAAGGCTTTTTAAAGATTGGATATTTGATTCAAATGTTCATGCGATATATTTAATTGTTGCTAATATTGCGTTTAGCAAAAATCTTCACTCTGGAAAATCGTAGCCTTTTGTTAGTTTACTTTTCCATTCAAAATAGTTTCATTAATGAAATCGTCAAATACATAAATAAGTTTTAAATAATGTATGACTACAATGATATACTGCATGATACTGTTATGAAGTTAATAATTGGAATTATAATTATTTATTTAAACATTTATATGGCCACTATTAATATCCTTCTTCGGAACTTCCAGTCCAGGTAGAGCAGAGTGTGTAAGTTAATGCTTAACATGTTTATCATTGCTATTTGTGGTTGTGTAGATATATATGTATATTCCTTCAACAAAACAATCTGGTGTGAAAGCCTCACACAACTTTCTCTTACTCAGGTTTTCAAAATTATACCTAATTGACAAATTTTATAGTTTGGGTAGCAAATTTGATGAAATTCCTTGGAGTTGGTTGAAAAGTGAATAAAATGATGTGTAAAAGCGCACTTCCGGTTTCCGAATTTTAGTTCAGTAAAAACGCAATTTTGGTCATCTGATTTTTTAAAACTTAGAATTTCAACAACACATTTAATTTAATTAATGTCATTTAGATGACAGAATTTATAGTAAATTGAAAGAGCACTTTAGAGGAAAAGCCCCCTCTCGCAAAAGTGCCCTTAAATAAACCATTGCAGAGATATTTGTTAAATAAAAGTTGTAGATTTTTTTGTATGTGTATTAGATTTAATAAGTATAAAGAAAATTGTCGAACCCATTTTGGAGAAAACTGCAAGAAAATACCAAAAAACTGATAAATATTATTTCGTAAAAACGCACTTCTGGTCTTCTAATTTTTTTCAAACACTGAATTGCAACAACATATTTAATTCTAAGTAACCCGTTGGATACCGCCGTCAATATTCTTGTATCTGTGTCCAGCGTCGCAAATCTGCGTTGCTTGTTCTTTATCAGTTTATGATTATCAAATGGGAAGAAATTTTGTCACGAACAGAGTAGTTGATTAGAAAACAATGAAATGGGTTAAAAGTTCGTGGTCTAGAGATCATTTAAATTTTAGTCAGTGTAAACAGATTCTTTCAAAATATATTTCGCTATACAGAAGACTAAAGTTAAATTTATTTAATAGTTTTAAATTTGATACCATAAATAAACTGGAGTGTGTATCAAATTGAAAATTTATACCCATTAGGTAGGTTACTGATCTATTTATTTTATTTTTGACGTATAGTTGAATTCACTTTGTTTATATTATGTTAATCTTTTATTGCTTTTGTCAACTTTCTTGCATATTTCTTGTTTTGGTTTGTACGAGTGTTTCTCTAGTGGATTCAATTAACATGAATACAGTATTTTTTTCAATCTATTCCAATTAGTGAGGTTCAGTATTATTGATCAGCTTCGGAGCGTGTCACTTTCAGCAAATGTTGAAATTAAAAAAGTTATTGATTTCAAGTGTTAATTAGTATTTCATTTCAAGTGTCATTAGAATATTATTTTTGTGCGTATAAAATGCCCGCGCATTCGCAAGAAATTCCCGACGAGGAAAAGACGTTTTATATATTCGATTGAAGAAGATACAACTTGTAAGGTAATACACCAAATAATATAGTTGGCTATTCCTTGACGGACTATGAATACACGAGAAGCTCATCAAATTCAATGATTACAGATGAAGACGATGATTTCTCAATTGATGATACTTTTAGTAGCGTTAATAATAACAGTTGCAACACATCTCGCAGTCACTCACATTGGTCTCGAAGTCAGGACATGTAGATCGTGCGTTACACGATTTTACTGGGCAAGAAGGATTAAAAGTAGATTTGGCGGAAAACTGTACAACTTGTGAAGGTTTTTAATTATTATTTAATAATGATTTAATTGAAAAAGGTGTACATTGCACAAATTCCAGCGCTGAAATTATAATATTTACCACATTTGTTTCCACTAATTCAAATTTGGAAAAGTGGAGGGGCGTCACAATTGACGAAATGAAGTTTTGAGGATTGGAAAGGTAGTTCCTGGGGATCATTAAAATACACTTAGCCGCAAGTGCTTGAGGCTTTTTTTTTACCTGCTCTGCAAAAAAAAAAAAAAATATTGAGGCAGCCAGCGGAGAATCACAGGCGTCTCGGCGTTATTTTTAGATCTTTATGGAAAACTTTATTTCCATCATGTATTTTAAAGCTGTAAATTTAGCGGCTCTGTTCTCGCTCCTTTTCGCTTTTTGATTTTGGATATACTCAAATATTCAGTGTTTCTAGCATCACGTCAGCTGCTCGCCTAATATAGTCGGCGAAGCTCATTCTAGTTTGATTCGTCATTCCAAGATACTTAGCAGCAGGCTTAGTACATATTGTTTTTTTGCCGAATCGCAATTTAAGGTAAGCCAAGGCTACATAATACAAACTCATTTCATAGCTATGATGATGCTGCAGTTACACTTATTCCATATTATGTTGGGTTTAACGGACGTCGCATTAGAATGGCTGGCGATGACGATCACGTGCGGGATGGGGCACGTGATTCCCGGGGTGGGGAAACCTTTAAAAGCAGGTCTTTTCGGTTTAAAGCGTTTGATTGGAAATTACTAGTTATGGTAATCAATAGAATAAATTATTTTAAGTTAACAGTGTAAATAATATAGAAATCCGTTAATATACACTTAGGAGCAAGTACTTCAAGTTTGTTCGCCTGTTCAGTGTAAAAAATAAATAATGAGGCAGCCCTCGGAGAATCATAGGCGTCTCGGCGTTATTGTGTGGTCTTTATGTAAAATTCTATTTTCATCGTTATATTTTAAAGCTCTATATTTAGCGGCTGTGTTCTCGC
>JAAEAF010013455.1:0-26565 GCA_011037195.1 Triatoma infestans | reverse complement strand
AAAAAGTTCGTGGTCGAGAGATCATTTAAATGTTTAGACAGTGTAAACAGATTCTTTCAAAATATATTTCACTATAGTGAAGACCAAAGTTAAATTTATTTAATATTTTTAAATTTGATACGATAAACAAACTGGAGTGTGTATCAAATTGAAATTTTATACCCATTAGGTAGGTTACTGACCTATTTATTTTATTTTTGACGTATAGTTGAATTCACTTTGTTTATATTATGTTAATCTGTTAATGCTTTTGTCAACTTTCTTGCATATTTCTTGTTTTGGTTTGTACGAGTGTTTCTCTAGCGGATTCAATTAACATGAATACAGTATTTTTTTCAATCTATTCCAATTAGTGAGGTTCAGTATTATTGATCAGCTTTGGAACGTGTCACTTTCAGCAAGTGTTGAAATTAAAAAAGTTATTGATTTTAAGTGTTAATTAGTATTTCATTTCAAGTGTCATTAGAATATTATTTTGTTGCGTATAAAATGCTCGCGCATGCAAGAAAGTCCCGAAGAGGAAAAGACGTTTTAATATGCGATTGAAGAAGATCCAATTGTAAGGTAATAAAACAATCATATAGTTGGCTATTCCCCCTTGACGGATAGAATACACGAGACAGTCATACAAATTCAATGATACACCGGTGAAAGACGATGATTTCTCAATTGATGATACTTTTAGTAGCGTTAATAATAACAGTTGCAAAACATCTCGAAGTCACTCACATTGGTCTCGAAGTCAGGACATGTAGATCGTGCGTTACACGATTTTACTGGGCAAGAAGGATTAAAAGTAGATCTGGCGGAAAACTGTACAACTTGTGAAGGTTTTAATTATTATTTAATAATGATTTAATTGAAAAAGGTGTACATTGCACAAATTCCCGCGCTGAAATGATAATATTTACCACATTTGTTTCCACTAATTCAAATTTGGAAAAGTGGAGGGACGTCACAATTGACGAAATGAAGTTTTGAGGATTGGAAAGGTAGTTCCTAGGGATCATTAAAATACACTAAGCCGCAAGTGCTTCAGGGTTGTTGTTTACCTGTCTGCCAAAAATAAAAAAATTGAGGCAGCCAGCGGAGAATCACAGGCGTTTTATGGAAAACTCTATTTCCATCATGTATTTTGAAGTTCTAAATTTAGCGGCTCTATTGTCGCTCCTTTTCGCTGTTTGATTTTGGATATACTCAAATATTCAGTGTTTCTAACATCACATCCGCCACGTTAGCTGCTTGCGTAATATAGTCGGCGAAGCTAATCCTAGTTTGATTGGTCATTCCATGATACTTAGCGGCAGGCTTAGTAAATATTTTTTTTTGCCGAATCGCAAATTAAGGTAAGCCTAATACAAACTCTATTCATAGCTATGATGATGCTGCAGTTACACTTATTCCATATTATGTTGGGTTTAACGGACGTCGCATTAGATTGGCTGGCGACGACGATCACGTGCGGGCTGGGGCACGTGATTCCCGGGATGGGGAAACCTTTAAAAGCAGGTCTTTTCGGTTTAAAGCGTTTGATTGGAAATTACTAGATATGGTAATCAATAGAATAAATTATTTTAAGTTAACAGTGTAAATAATATAGAAATCCATTAAAATACACTTAGCAGCAAGTACTTCAAGTTTGTTCACCTGTTCAGTCTAAAAAATAAATAATGAGGCAGCCCTCGGAGAACCATAGGCGTCTCGGTGATATTGTTTGGTCTTTATGTAAAATTCTATTTTCATCGTTATATTTTATAACTCTAAATTTAGCGGCTGTGTTCTCGCCACCTCATTGCTTTTCACTTAATGATTGTGTTATAGACAATATTTAGTGTTTGTAGCATCACTTCAGGCTCGTTAGCTGCTCGCCTAATATTGTCGGCGAAGCTCATCCTAGTTTGAAACGTCATTCCAAGATATCTAGCGGCTGGCATTGTGAATATAGTATCATTGGCGACTCGCAAGAGGAAGGTAAGTCAAGGCTATTTGATACAGACTGTTTTCACAGCAATGGGAAACCTATAAAAGCAGGGCTTTTTGGATTTTAGTGCGTGCTGCTAAATTTTCTTACAAATAATATTTCTGGTGAATACGCAATTTTGAAACTTTAACACCATCGCAGTATTCCCCTTACTAGGAGTAAAAGAAAATAAAAATTGTCCTTTAGAATTATAATAATTGCAGTAAAACAGTAGTGATGTGATTGTTTCATAGCATATTGTTGCACATGGTAAATCCTCATTCCCTTAGGATTTCTTTATTTTCAAAATTATTTCCAGAATATGATTCTTATTACGCAATGGTGGTTAATAAATTTTACCCGAATTAATTATTAATTATTCTTTTTTACAGGTAATGCGGGAATGGTTGCTAACGGGAGTTCTTAGTATTCTTTATTATCAAAATAAATGATTATTTTAACTAGTGCGTTAAAAAGTGCACGGATATTATTCTAAATTCCGACCAGACTAGTGATGCGTTCTACAATTTTGCGATTGTAAATATTTTAAAGTGTGTCCTGTGTCCAGTGTCATGAAGGGAAAGAAGCAAGCACATCGAAGGATATGTACCTGCAAGAGATTGTTACATATCCCAACCTACAGCAATAAAGGTAGGCTGGGGAATTATAGTGGTTCATGTTTATGTTGATTGCGTTGTTTGCGGATTCTCCGTGTTAGTATTGCAACCAAGATGTAAGAATAAAATGAGTTCGGTTTAAATAAATTCATAATAATTATAATCCATTCTAATTAAGTTATGTTGCATGCATGTGTGCTGCATGAATTCCATAATATTATTTAAGGCTTTTTAAAGATTGGATATTTGATTCTAATGTCCATGCGATATATTTAATTGTTGCTAATATTGCGTTTAGCAAAAATCTTCACTCTGGAAAATCGTAGCCTTTTGTTAGTTTACTTTTCCATTCAAAATAGTTTCATTAATGAAATCGTCAAATACATAAATAAGTTTTAAATAATGTATGACTACAATGATATATTGCATGATACTGTTATGAAGTTAATAATTGGAATTATAATTATTTATTTAAACATTTATATGGCCACTATTAATATCCTTCTTCGGAACTTCCAGTCCAGGTAGAGCAGAGTGGGTAAGTTAATGCTTAACATGTTTATCATTGCTATTTGTGGTTGTGTAGATATATATGTATATTCCTTCAACAAAACAATCTGGTGTGAAAGCCTCACACAACTTTCTCTTTCTCAGGTTTTCAAAATTATACCTAATTGACAAATTTTATAGTTTGGGTAGCCAATTTGATGAAATTCCTTGGAGTTGGTTGAAAAGTGAATAAAATGATGAGTAAAAGCGCACTTCCGGTTTCCGAATTTTAGTTCAGTAAAAACGCAATTTTGGTCATCTGATTTTTTCAAACTTAGAATTTCTACAACACATTTAATTTAATTAATGTCATTTAGATGACAGAATTTATAGTAAATTGAAAGAGCACTTTAGAGGAAAAGCCCCCTCTCGCAAAAGTGCCCTTAAATGAACCATTGCAGAGATATTTGTTAAATAAAAGTTGTAGATTTTTTTGTATGTGTATTAGATTTAATAAGTATAAAGAAATATGTCGAATCCATTTTGGAGAAAACTGCAAAAAATACCAAAAATCTGAAAAATATTATTTCGTAAAAACGCACTTCTTGGTCTTCTAATGTTTTTCAAACACGGAATTACAACAACATATTTAACCCGTTGGATAGCGGCGTTAATATTCTTGTATCTGTGTCCAGCGTCGCAAGTCTGCGTTGCTTGTTCTTTATCAGTTCATGATTATCAAATGGGAAGACATTTTGGCACGAACAGAATAGTTGAATAGAAAACAATGAAATGGGGTAAAAAGTTCGTGGTCTAGAGATCATTTAAATGTTTAGACAGATTCTTTCAAAATATATTTCGCTATAGTGAAGACCAAAGTTAAATTTATTTAATATTTTTAAATTTGATACGATAAATAAACTGGAGTGTGTATCAAATTGAAATTTTATATCCATTAGGTAGGTTACTGACCTATTTATTTTATTTTTGACGTATAGTTGAATTCACTTTGTTTATATTATGTTAATCTGTTAATGCTTTTGTCAACTTTCTTGCATATTTCTTGTTTTGGTTTGTACGAGTGTTTCTCTAGTGGATTCAATTAACATGAATACAGTATTTTTTTCAATCTATTCCAATTAGTGAGGTTCAGTATTATTGATTAGCTTGGAACGTGTCACTTTCAGCAAGTGTTGAAATTAAAAAAGTTATTGATTTCAAGTGTTAATTAGTATTTCATTTCAAGTGTCATTAGAATATTATTTTTGTGCGTATAAAATGCCCGCGCATTCGCAAGAAATTCCCGACGAGGAAAAGACGTTTTATATATTCGATTGAAGAAGATACAACTTGTAAGGTAATACACCAAATAATATAGTTGGCTATTCCTTGACAGACTATGAATACACGAGAAGCTCATCAAATTCAATGATTACAGGTGAAGACGATGATTTCTCAATTGATGATACTTTTAGTAGCGTTAATAATAACAGTTGCAACACATCTCGCAGTCACTCAAATTGGTCTCGAAGTCAGGACATGTAGATCGTGCGTTACACGATTTTACTGGGCAAGAAGGATTAAAAGTAGATCTGGCGGAAAACTGTACAACTTGTGAAGGTTTTAATTATTATTTAATAATGATTTAATTGAAAAAGGTGTACATTGCACAAATTCCCGCGCTGAAATGATAATATTTACCACATTTGTTTCCACTAATTCAAATTTGGAAAAGTGGAGGGACGTCACAATTGACGAAATGAAGTTTTGAGGATTGGAAAGGTAGTTCCTAGGGATCATTAAAATACACTAAGCCGCAAGTGCGTCAGGGTTGTTTTTTACCTGTCTGCCAAAAATAAAAAAATTGAGGCAGCCAGCGGAGAATCACAGGCGTTTTATGGAAAACTCTATTTCCATCATGTATTTTGAAGTTCTAAATTTAGCGGCTCTATTGTCGCTCCTTTTCGCTGTTTGATTTTGGATATACTCAAATATTCAGTGTTTCTAACATCACATCAGCCACGTTAGCTGCTTGCGTAATATAGTCGGCGAATCTAATCCTAGTTTGATTGGTCATTCCATGATACTTAGCGGCAGGCTTAGTAAATATTTTTTTTTGCCGAATCGCAAATTAAGGTAAGCCTAATACAAACTCTATTCATAGCTATGATGATGCTGCAGTTACACTTATTCCATATTATGTTGGGTTTAACGGACGTCGCATTAGATTGGCTGGCGACGACGATCACGTGCGGGCTGGGGCACGTGATTCCCGGGATGGGGAAACCTTTAAAAGCAGGTCTTTTCGGTTTAAAGCGTTTGATTGGAAATTACTAGTTATGGTCATCAATAGAATAAATTATTTTAAGTTAACAGTGTAAATAATATAGAAATCCATTAAAATACACTTAGCAGCAAGTACTTCAAGTTTGTTCACCTGTTCAGTCTAAAAAATAAATAATGAGGCAGCCCTCGGAGAACCATAGGCGCCTCGGTGATATTGTTTGGTCTTTATGTAAAATTCTATTTTCATCGTTATATTTTAAAACTCTAAATTTAGCGGCTGTGTTCTCGCTACCTCATTGCTTTTCACTTAATTATTGTGTTATAGTCAAATATTTAGTGTTTCTAGCATCACTTCAGCCTCGTTAGCTGCTCGCCTAATATTGTCGGCGAAGCTCATCCTAGTTTGAAACGTCATTCCAAGATATCTAGCGGCTGGCATTGTGAATATAGTATCATTGGCGACTCGCAAGAGGAAGGTAAGTCAAGGCTATTTGATACAGACTGTTTTCACAGCAATGGGAAACCTATAAAAGCAGGGCTTTTTGGATTTTAGTGTGTGCTGCTAAATTTTCTTACAAATAATATTTCTGGTGAATACGCAATTTTGAAACTTTACCACCATCGCAGTATTCCCCTTACTAGGAGTAAAAGAAAATAAAAATTGTCCTTTAGAATTATAATAATTGCAGTAAAACAGTAGTGATGTTATTGTTTCATAGCATAATTTTGCACATGGTAAATCCTCATTCCCTTAGGATTTCTTTATTTTCAAAATTATTTCCAAAATATGATTCTTATTACGCAATGGTGGTTAATAAATTTTACCCGAATTAATTATTAATTATTCTTTTTTACAGGTAATGCGGGAATGGTTGCTAACGGGAGTTCTTAGTATTCTTTATTATCAAAATAAATGATTATTTTAACTAGTGCGTTAAAAAGTGCACGGATATTATTCTAAATTCCGACCAGACTAGTGATGTGTTCTACAATTTTGCGATTGTAAATATTTTAAACTGTGTCCTGTGTCCAGTGTCATGAAGGGAAAGAAGCAAGCACATCGAAGGATATGTACCTGCAAGAGATTGTTACATATCCCAACCTACAGCAATAAAGGTAGGCTGGGGAATTATAGTGGTCCATGTTTATGTTGATTGCGTTGTTTGCGGATTCTCCGTGTTAGTATTGCAACCAAGATGTAAGAATAAAATGAGTTCGGCTTAAATAAATTCATAATAATTATAATTCATTCTAATTAAGTCATGTTGCATGCATGTGTGCTGCATGAATTCCATAATATTATTTATGGCTTTTTAAAGATTGGATATTTGATTCTAATGTCCATGCGATATATTTAATTGTTGCTAATATTGCGTTTAGCAAAAATCTTCACTCTGGAAAATCGTAGCCTTTTGTTAGTTTACTTTTCCATTCAAAATAGTTTCATTAATAAAATCGTCAAATACATAAATAAGTTTTAAATAATGTATGACTACAATGATATATTGCATGATATTGTTATGAAGTTAATAATTGGAATTATAATTATTTATTTAAACATTTATATGGCCACTATTAATATCCTTCTTCGGAACTTCCAGTCCAGGTAGAGCAAAGTGGATAAGTTAATGCTTAACATGTTTATCATATGCTATTTGTGGTTGTGTAGATATATATGTATATTCCTTCAACAAAACAATCTGGTGTGAAAGCCTCACACAACTTTCTCTTACTCAGGTTTTCAAAATTATACCTAATTGACAAATTTTATAGTTTGTGTAGCAAATTTGATGAAATTCCTTGGAGTGGTTGAAAAGTGATAAAAATGATGAGTAAAAGCGCCACTTCCGGTTTCCGATTTTAGTTCAGTAAAAAACGCAATTTTTGGTCATCTGATTTTTTAAAACTTAGAATTTCAACAACACATTTAATTTAATTAATGTCATTTAGATGACATAATTTATAGTAAATTGAAAGAGCACTTTAGAGGAAAAGCCCCCTCTCGCAAAAGTGCCCTTAAATGAACCATTGCAGAGATATTTGTTAAATAAAAGTTGTAGATTTTTTTGTATGTGTATTAGATTTAATAAGTATAAAGAAAATTGTCGAATCCATTTTGGAGAAAACTGCAAGAAAATACCAAAAATCTGAAAAATATTATTTCGTAAAAACGCACTTCTTGGTCTTCTAATGTTTTTCAAACACGGAATTACGACAACATATTTAACCCGTTGGATAGCGGCGTTAATATTCTTGTATCTGTGTCCAGCGTCGCAAATCTGCGTTGCTTGTTCTTTATCAGTTTATGATTATCAAGTGGGAAGAAATTTTGTCACGAACAGAGTAGTTGATTAGAAAACAATGAAATGGGTTAAAAGTTCGTGGTCTAGAGATCATTTAAATTTTAGTCAGTGTAAACAGATTCTTTCAAAATATATTTCGCTATACAGAAGACTAAAGTTAAAGTTATTTAATATTTTTAAATTTTATACTGTAAATAAAGTGGTGTGGTGTTTTAAATTAAAAATTTATACCCATCACGAAGTCTGTTCATTTAGTTTATTTTTGACGTATAGTTGAATTCACTTGTTTATAATATGTTAATCTTTTCATGCTTTTGTCAACATTGTTGCATATTTCTTGTTTTGGTTTGTACCACTGTTTCTATACTGGATTCAAATTAAATGAAGTACAATTGTTTTCAATCTATTCCAATTAGTGAGGGTTCAGTTATTGATTAGCTTTGGACACCGTGTCACTTTCAGCAAGTCGTTGAAATAAAAAAGTTATTGATTTCTTAATTGTTAATTAGTATTTCTTTCAGTGTCAATTAGAATATTATTTTTGTGCGAATTATAAAATGCCCGCGCACTTCGCAAGAAATGCCCGCCGATGGAAAAGACGTTTATAGATTCGATTGAAGAAGATACAACTTGTAAGGTAATACACCAAATAATATAGTTGGCTATTCCTTGACGGACTATGAATACACGAGAAGCTCATCAAATTCAATGATTACAGGTGAAGACGATGATTTCTCAATTGATGATACTTTTAGTAGCGTTAATAATAACAGTTGCAACACATCTCGCAGTCAATCACATTGGTCTCGAAGTCAGGACATGTAGATCGTGCGTTACACGATTGTACTGGGCAAGAAGGATTAAAAGTAGATCTGGCGGAAAACTGTACAACTTGTGAAGGTTTTTAATTATTATTTAATAATGATTTAATTGAAAAAGGTGTACATTGCACAAATTCCCGCGCTGAAATGATAATATTTACCACATTTGTTTCCACTAATTCATATCTGGAAAAGTGGAGGGAAGTCACAATTGACGAAATGAAGTTTTGAGGATTGGAAAGGTAGTTCCTAGGGATCATTAAAATAACTAAGCCGCAAGTGCTTCAGGGTTGTTTTTTACCTGTCTGCCAAAAATAAAAAAATTGAGGCAGCCAGCGGAGAATCACAGGCGTTTTATGGAAAACTCTATTTCCATCATGTATTTTGAAGTTCTAAATTTAGCGGCTCTATTGTCGCTCCTTTTCGCTGTTTGATTTTGGATATACTCAAATATTCAGTGTTTCTAACATCACATCAGCCACGTTAGCTGCTTGCGTAATATAGTCGGCGAAGCTAATCCTAGTTTGATTGGTCATTACATGATACTTAGCGGCAGGCTTAGTAAATATTTTTTTTTGCCGAATCGCAAATTAAGGTAAGCCTAATACAAACTCTATTCATAGCTATGATGATGCTGCAGTTACACTTATTCCATATTATGTTGGGTTTAACGGACGTCGCATTAGAATGGCTGGCGATGACGATCACGTGCGGGCTGGGGCACGTGATTCCCGGGGTGGGGAAACCTTTAAAAGCAGGTCTTTTCGGTTTAAAGCGTTTGATTGGAAATTACTAGTTATGGTAATCAATAGAATAAATCATTTTAAGTTAACAGTGTAAATAATATAGAAATCCGTTAAAATACACTTAGGAGCAAGTACTTCAAGTTTGTTCGCCTGTTCAGTGTAAAAAATAAATAATGAGGCAGCCCTCGGGGAATCATAGGCGTCTCGGCGTTATTGTTTGGTCTTTATGTAAAATTCTATTTTCATCGTTATATTTTAAAGCTCTATATTTAGCGGCTGTGTTCTCGCTACCTCATTCCTTTTCACTTGATTATTGTGTTATAGTCAAATATTCAGTGTTTCTAGCATGTTGGTTTCTAGCATCACTTCAGCCTCGTCAGCTGCTCGCCTAATATTTTCGGCGAAGCTCATGCTAGTTTGGAACGTCATTGCAAGATATCTAGCGGCTGGCTTTGTGAATATAGTATCTTTGGCGACTCGCAATAGGAAGGTAAGTCAAGGCTATTGATACAGACTGTTTCACCGACTGTGGAAACATCTTAAAGCAGGGCTTTTTGGATTTTAGTGCGGGCTGCTAAATGTTTACAAATAAAAAAAAAAATATTCTGGTGAAACGCATTTTGAAACGTTAAACACCATGCAGTATCCCCTTTACTAGGAGTAAGAAAATAAAAATTGTCCTTTAGAATTATAATAATTGCAGTAAAACAGTAATGATGTTATTGTTTCATAGCATATTTTTGCACTTGGTAAATCCTCATTCCCTTAGGATTTCTTTATTTTCAAAATTATTTCCAAAATATGATTCTTATTACGCAGTGGTGGTTATTAAATTTTACCCGAATTAATTATTAATTATTCTTTTTTACAGGTAATGCGGGAATGGTTGCTAACGGGAGTTCTTAGTATTCTTTATTATCAAAATAAATGATTATTTTAACTAGTGCGTTAAAAAGTGCACGGATATTATTCTAAATCCGACCAGACTAGTGATGCGTTCTACATTTGCGATTTGTTAAATATTTTAAAACTGTGTCCTGTTCCAGGGTCATGAAGGGAAAGAAGCAAGCAGAATCGAAGGATATGTACTGCAAAGAGATGGTTATCATATCCCAACCTACAGCAATAAAGGTAGGCTGGGGAATTATAGTGGTCCATGTTTATGTTGATTGCGTTGTTTGCGGATTCTCCGTGTTAGTATTGCAACCAAGATGTAAGAATAAAATGAGTTCGGCTTAAATAAATTCATAATAATTATAATTCATTCTAATTAAGTCATGTTGCATGCATGTGTGCTGCATGAATTCCATAATATTATTTAAGCCTTTTTAAAGATTGGATATTTGATTCTAATGTCCATGCGATATATTTAATTGTTGCTAATTTTGTGTTTAGCAAAAATCTTCACTCTGGAAAATTCGTAGCCTTTTGTTAGTTTACTTTTCCATTCAAAATAGTTTCATTAATGAAATCGTCAAATACATAAATAAGTTTTAAATAATGTATGACTACAATGATATACTGTTATGAAGTTAATAATTGGAATTATAATTATTTATTTAAAACTGTATATGGCCACTTTAATATCCTTCTTCGGAACTTCCATTCCAAGGTAGAGCAAAGTGGATAAGTGATGCTAAAGTGGTTTATATTGTATTTTGTGGTTGTGAGATATATATGTAATTCTTCACAAACCATCTGCGTGTGAAGCCTCACTCAACTTTCTCTTACTCAGGTTTTCAAAATTATACCTAATTGACAAATTTTTATAGTTTGTGTAGCAAATTTGATGAAATTCCTTGGAGTTGGTTGAAAAGTGAATAAAATGATGAGTAAAAGCGCACTTCCGGTTGCCGAATTTTTGTTCAGTAAAAACGCACTTCTGATCATCTGATTTTTTTAAAACTCAGAATTTCAACAACACATTTAATTTAATTAATGTCATTTAGATGACAGAATTTATAGTAAATTGAAAGAGCACTTTAGAGGAAAAGCCCCCTCTCGCAAAAGTGCCCTTAAATGAACCATTGCAGAGATATTTGTTAAATAAAAGTTGTATATTTTTTTGTATGTGTATTAGATTTAATAAGTATAAAGAAATATGTCGAATCCATTTTGGAGAAAACTGCAAGAAAATACCAAAAATCTGAAAAATATTATTTCGTAAAAACGCACTTCTTGGTCTTCTAATGTTTTTCAAACACGGAATTACAACAACATATTTAACCCGTTGGATAGCGGCGTTAATATTCTTGTATCTGTGTCCAGCGTCGCAAATCTGCGTTGCTTGTTCTTTATCAGTTCATGATTATCAAATGGGAAGACATTTTGGCACGAACAGAATAGTTGAATAGAAAACAATGAAATGGGGTAAAAAGTTCGTGGTCTAGAGATCATTTAAATGTTTAGACAGTGTAAACAGATTCTTTCAAAATATATTTCGCTATAGTGAAGACCAAAGTTAAATTTATTTAATATTTTTAAATTTGATACGATAAACAAACTGGAGTGTGTATCAAATTGAAATTTTATACCCATTAGGTAGGTTACTGACCTATTTATTTTATTTTTGACGTATAGTTGAATTCACTTTGTTTTTATTATGTTAATCTGTTAATGCTTTTGTCAACTTTCTTGCATATTTCTTGTTTTGGTTTGTACGAGTGTTTCTCTAGTGGATTCAATTAACATGAATACAGTATTTTTTTCAATCTATTCCAATTAGTGAGGTTCAGTATTATTGATTAGCTTTGGAACGTGTCACTTTCAGCAAGTGTTGAAATTAAAAAAGTTATTGATTTCAAGTGTTAATTAGTATTTCATTTCAAGTGTCATTAGAATATTATTTTTGTGCGTATAAAATGCCCGCGCATTCGCAAGAAATTCCCGACGAGGGAAAGACGTTTTATATATTCGATTGAAGAAGATACAACTTGTAAGGTAATACACCAAATAATATAGTTGGCTATTCCTTGACGGACTATGAATACACGAGAAGCTCATCAAATTCAATGATTACAGATGAAGACGATGATTTCTCAATTGATGATACTTTTAGTAGCGTTAATAATAACAGTTGCAACACATCTCGCAGTCACTCACATTGGTCTCGAAGTCAGGACATGTAGATCGTGCGTTACACGATTTTACTGGGCAAGAAGGATTAAAAGTAGATCTGGCGGAAAACTGTACAACTTGTGAAGGTTTTTAATTATTATTTAATAATGATTTAATTGAAAAAGGTGTACATTGCACAAATTCCCGCGCTGAAATGATAATATTTACATTTGTTTCCACTAATTCAAATTTGGAAAAGTGAAAGGACGTCACAATGGACGAAATTAAGTTTTGAGGATTGGAAAGGTAGTTCCTAGGGATCATTAAAATACACTAGGCCGCAAGTGCTTCAGGGTTGTTTTTTACCTGTCTGCCAAAAATAAAAAAATTGAGGCAGCCAGCGGAGAATCACAGGCGTTTTATGGAAAACTCTATTTCCATCATGTATTTCGAAGCTCTAAATTTAGCGGCTCTATTGTCGCTCCTTTTCGCTGTTTGATTTTGGATATAATCAAATATTCAGTGTTTCTAACATCACATCAGCCACGTTAGCTGCTTGCGTAATATAGTCGGCGAAGCTAATCCTAGTTTAATTGGTCATTCCAAGATACTTAGCGGCAGGCTTAGTAAATATTATTTTTTGCCGAATCGCAAATTAAGGTAAGCCTAATACAAACTCTATTCATAGCTATGATGATGCTGCAGTTACACTTATTCCATATTATGTTGGGTTTAACGGACGTCGCATTAGATTGGCTGGCGACGACGATTACGTGTGGGCTGGGGCACGTGATTCCCGGGTTGGGGAAACCTTTAAAAGCAGGTCTTATCGGTTTAGACAGTTTGATTGTAAATTACGAGTTATGGTAATCAATATGAAACTTTATCTTAAGTTACCGAAGTAAATAATATAGAAATCCATTAAAAATACACTTAGCAGCAAGTACTTCAAGTTTGTTCACCTGTTCAGTCTAAAAAATAAATAATGAGGCAGCCCTCGGAGAACCATAGGCGTCTCGGTGATATTGTTTGGTCTTTATGTAAAATTCTATTTTCATCGTTATATTTTAAAGCTCTATATTTAGCGGCTGTGTTCTCGGTACCTCATTCCTTTTCACTTGATTATTGTGTTATAGTCAAATATTCAGTGTTTCTAGCATGTTGGTTTCTAGCATCACTTCAGCATCGTCAGCTGCTCGCCTAATATTGTCGGCGAAGCTCATGCTAGTTTGGAACGTCATTGCAAGATATCTAGCGGCTGGCTTTGTGAATGTAGTATCTTTGGCGACTCGCAATAGGAAGGTAAGTCAAGGCTATTAGATGCAAACTGTTTTCACAGCAATGGGAAACAGGACTTTTTGGGTTATAGTGCGTGCTGCTAAATTTTCTTACAAATAATATTTCTGGTGAATACGGAATTTTGAATCTATAAGACCATCGCAGTACTTCCCCTTACTCGGAGTAAAAGAAAATAAAAATTGTCCATTAGAATTATAATAATTGCAGTAAAACAGTATTCATGCTATTGTTTGATACCATATTTTTGCACATGGGAAATCATCGTTCCCTTAGGATTTCTTTGTTTCCAAATTTAGTTCAAAATTTTGATTCTTATTAGGCAGAAACTTCTGCAATGATGGTTATTAAATTTTCCCCAAATTATACTAATAATTGAATTTTATTATATTTTTTTACAGGTAATGCGGGAATGGTTGCTAACGGGAGTTCTTAGTATTCTTTATTATCAAAATAAATGATTATTTTAACTAGTGCGTTAAAAAGTGCACGGATATTATTCTAAATTCCGACCAGACTAGTGATGCGTTCTACAATTTTGCGATTGTAAATATTTTAAACTGTGTCCTGTGTCCAGTGTCATGAAGGGAAAGAAGCAAGCACATCGAAGGATATGTACCTGCAAGAGATTGTTACATATCCCAACCTACAGCAATGAAGGTAGGCTGGGGAATTATAGTGGTCCATGTTTATGTTGATTGCGTTGTTTGCGGATGCTCCGTGTTAGTATTGCAACCAAGATGTAAGAATAAAATGAGTTCGGTTTAAATAAATTCATAATAATTATAATCCATTCTAATTAAGTCATGTTGCATGCATGTGTGCTGCATGAATTCCATAATATTATTTAAGGCTTTTTAAAGATTGGATATTTGATTCTAATGTCCATGCGATATATTTAATTGTTGCTAATATTGCGTTTAGCAAAAATCTTCACTCTGGAAAATCGTAGCCTTTGGTTAGTTTACTTTTCCATTCAAAATAGTTTCATTAATGAAATCGTCAAATACATAAATAAGTTTTAAATAATGTATGACTACAATGATATATTGCATGATACTGTTATGAAGTTAATAATTGGAATTATAATTATTTATTTAAACATTTATATGGCCACTATTAATATCCTCCTTCGGAACTTCCAGTCCAGGTAGAGCAGAGTGGGTAAGTTAATGCTTAACATGTTTATCATTGCTATTTGTGGTTGTGTAGATATATATGTATATTCCTTCAACAAAACAATCTGGTGTGAAAGCCTCACACAACTTTCTCTTTCTCAGGTTTTCAAAATTATACCTAATTGACAAATTTTATAGTTTGGGTAGCAAATTTGATGAAATTCCTTGGAGTTGGTTGAAAAGTGAATAAAATGATGAGTAAAAGCGCACTTCCGGTTTCCGAATTTTAGTTCAGTAAAAACGCAATTTTGGTCATCTGATTTTTTAAAACTTCGAATTTCAACAACACATTTAATTTAATTAATGTCATTTAGATGACAGAATTTATAGTAAATTGAAAGAGCACTTTAGAGGAAAAGCCCCCTCTCGCAAAAGTGCCCTTAAATGAACCATTGCAGAGATATTTGTTAAATAAAAGTTGTAGATTTTTTTGTATGTGTATTAGATTTAATAAGTATAAAGAAATATGTCGAATCCATTTTGGAGAAAACTGCAAGAAAATACCAAAAATCTGAAAAATATTATTTCGTAAAAACGCACTTCTTGGTCTTCTAATGTTTTTCAAACACGGAATTACAACAACATATTTAACCCGTTCGATAGCGGCGTTAATATTCTTGTATCTGTGTCCAGCGTCGCAAATCTGCGTTGCTTATTCTTTATCAGTTCATGATTATCAAATGGGAAGACATTTTGGCACGAACAGAATAGTTGAATAGAAAACAATGAAATGGGGTAAAAAGTTCGTGGTCTAGAGATCATTTAAATGTTTAGACAGTGTAAACAGATTCTTTCAAAATATATTTCGCTATAGTGAAGACCAAAGTTAAATTTATTTAATATTTTTAAATTTGATACGATAAACAAACTGGAGTGTGTATCAAATTGAAATTTTATACCCATTAGGTAGGTTACTGTCCTATTTATTTTATTTTTGACGTATAGTTGAATTCACTTTGTTTATATTATGTTAATCTGTTAATGCTTTTGTCAACTTTCTTGCATATTTCTTGTTTTGGTTTGTACGAGTGTTTCTCTAGTGGATTCAATTACCATGAATACAGTATTTTTTTCAATCTATTCCAATTAGTGAGGTTCAGTATTATTGATCAGCTTTGGAACGTGTCACTTTCAGCAAGTGTTGAAATTAAAAAAGTTATTGATTTCAAGTGTTAATTAGTATTTCATTTCAAGTGTCATTAGAATATTATTTTCGTGCGTATAAAATGCCCGCGCATTCGCAAGAAATTCCCGACGAGGAAAAGACGTTTTATATATTCGATTGAAGAAGATACAACTTGTAAGGTAATACAACAAATAATATAGTTGGCTATTCCTTGACGGACTATGAATACACGAGAAGCTCATCAAATTCAATGATTACAGATGAAGACGATGATTTCTCAATTGATGATACTTTTAGTAGCGTTAATAATAACAGTTGCAACACATCTCGCAGTCACTCACATTGGTCTCGAAGTCAGGACATGTAGATCGTGCGTTACACGATTTTACTGGGCAAGAAGGATTAAAAGTAGATCTGGCGGAAAACTGTACAACTTGTGAAGGTTTTAATTATTATTTAATAATGATTTAATTGAAAAAGGTGTAAATTGCACAAATTCCCGCGCTGAAATGATAATATTTACGACACTAATTGAAATTTGGAAAACTGGAAGGACGTGACAATTGACGAAATGAAGTTTTGAGGATTGGAAAGGTAGTTCCTGGGGATCATTAAAATACACTTAGCCGCAAGTGCTTGAGGCTTTTTTTTTACCTGCTCTGCAAAAAAAAAAAAATATTGAGGCAGCCAGCGGAGAATCACAGGCGTCTCGGCGTTATTTTTAGATCTTTATGGAAAACTTTATTTCCATCATGTATTTTAATGCTGTAAATTTAGCGGCTCTGTTCTCGCTCCTTTTCGCTTTTTGATTTTGGATATACTCAAATATTCAGTGTTTCTAGCATCACGTCAGCTGCTCGCCTAATATAGTCGGCGAAGCTCATCCTAGTTTGATTCGTCATTCCAAGATACTTAGCAGCAGGCTTAGTAAATATTGTTTTTTTGCCGAATCGCAATTTAAGGTAAGCCAAGGCTACATAATACAAACTCATTTCATAGCTATGATGATGCTGCAGTTACACTTATTCCATATTATGTTGGGTTTAACGGACGTCGCATTAGAATGGCTGGCGACGACGATCACGTGCGGGCTGGGGCACGTGATTCCCGGTATGGGGAAACCTTTAAAAGCAGGTCTTTTCGGTTTAAAGCGTTTGATTGGAAATTACTAGTTATGGTAATCAAGAGAATAAATTATTTTAAGTTAACAGTGTAAATAATATAGAAATCCATTAAAATACACTTAGCAGCAAGTACTTCAAGTTTGTTCACCTGTTCAGTCTAAAAAATAAATAATGAGGCAGCCTTCGGAGAACCATAGGCGTCTCGGTGATATTGTTTGGTCTTTATGTAAAATTCTATGTCATCGTTATATTTTAAAACTCTAAATTTAGCGGCTGTGTTCTCGCTACCTCATTGCTTTTCACTTAATTATTGTGTTATAGTCAAATATTTAGTGTTTCTAGCATCACTTCAGCCTCGTTAGCTGCTCGCCTAATATTGTCGGCGAAGCTCATCCTAGTTTGGAACGTCATTCCAAGATATCTAGCGGCTGGCATTGTGAATATAGTATCATTGGCTACTCGCAAGAGGAAGGTAAGTCAAAGCTATTTGATACAAACTGTTTTCACAGCAATGGGAAACCTACAAAAGCTGGGCTTTTTGGATTTTAGTGCGTGCTGCTAAATTTTCTTACAAATAATATTTCTGGTGAATACGCAATTTTGAAACTTTAACACCATCGCAGTATTCCCCTTACTAGGAGTAAAAGAAAATAAAAATTGTCCTTTAGAATTATAATAATTGTGGTAAAACAGTAGTGATGTTATTGTTTCATAGCATATTTTTGCACATGGTAAATCCTCATTCCCTTAGGATTTCTTTATTTTCAAATTTATTTCCAAAATATGATTCTTATTACGCAATGGTGGTCATTAAATTTTACCCGAATTAATTATTAATTATTCTTTTTTACAGGTAATGCGGGAATGGTTGCTAACGGGAGTTCTTAGTATTCTTTATTATCAAAATAAATGATTATTTTAACTAGTGCGTTAAAAAGTGCCCGGATATTATTCTAAATTCCGACCAGACTAGTGATGCGTTCTACAATTTTGCGATTGTAAATATTTTAAACTGTGTCCTGTGTCCAGTGTCATGAAGGGAAAGAAGCAAGCACATCGAAGGATATGTACCTGCAAGAGATTGTTACATATCCCAACCTACAGCAATAAAGGTAGGCTGGGGAATTATAGTGGTCCATGTTTATGTTGATTGCGTTGCTTGCGGATTCTCCGTGTTAGTATTGCAACCAAGATGTAAGAATAAAATGAGTTCGGTTTAAATAAATTCATAATAATTATAATTCATTCTAATTAATTCATGTTGCATGCATGTGTGCTGCATGAATTCCATAATATTATTTAAGGCTTTTTAAAGATTGGATATTTGATTCTAATGTCCATGCGATATATTTAATTGTTGCTAATATTGTGTTTAGCAAAAATCTTCACTCTGGAAAATTCATAGCCTTTTGTTAGTTTACTTTTCCATTCAAAATATTTTCATTAATGAAATCGTCAAATACATAAATAAGTTTTAAATAATGTATGTCTACAATGATATATTGCATGATACTGTTATGAAGTTAATAATTGGAATTATAATTATTTATTTAAACATTTATATGGCCACTATTAATATCCTTCTTCGGAACTTCCAGTACAGGTAGAGCAGAGTGGGTAAGTTAATGCTTAACATGTTTATCATTGCTATTTGTGGTTGTGTAGATATATATGTATTTTCCTTCAACAAAAAAATCTGGTGTGAAAGCCTCACACAACTTTCTCTTACTCAGGTTTTCAAAATTATACCTAATTGACAAATTTTATAGTTTGTGTAGCAAATTTGATGAAATTCCTTGGAGTTGGTTGAAAAGTGAATAAAATGATGAGTAAAAGCGCACTTCCGGTTTCCGAATTTTTGTTCAGTAAAAACGCACTTCTGGTCATCTGATTTTTTTAAAACTCAGAATTTCAACAACACATTTAATTTAATTAATGTCATTTAGATGACAGAATTTATAGTAAATTGAAAGAGCACTTTAGAGGAAAAGCCCCCTCTCGCAAAAGTGCCCTTAAATGAACCATTGCAGAGATATTTGTTAAATAAAAGTTGTAGATTTTTTTGTATGTGTATTAGATTTAATAAGTATAAAGAAAATTGTCGAACCCATTTTGGAGAAAACTGCAAGAAAATACCAAAAAACTGAAAAATATTATTTCGTAAAAACGCACTTCTGGTCTTCTAATGTTTTTCAAACACGGAATTACAACAATATATTTTACCCGTTGGATGCCGGCGTTAATATTCTTGTATCTGTGTCCAGCGTCGCAAATCTGCGTTGCTTGTTCTTTATCAGTTCATGATTATCAAATGGGAAGAAATTTTGGCGCGAACAGAGTAGTTGAATATAAAACAATGAAGTGGGGCAAAAAGTTCGTGGTCTAGAGATTTGAATTTTTAGACAATGTAAACAGATTCTTTCAAAATATATTTGGCTATAGTGAAGACCAAAGTTAAATTTATTTAATATTTTTAAATTTGATACCATAAATAAACTGGTGTGTGTATCAAATTGAAAATTTGTACCCATTAGGTAGGTTACTAACCTATTTATTTTATTTTTGACGTATAGTTGAATTCACTTTGTTTATATTATGGTAATCTGTTAATGCTTTTGTCAACTTTCTTGCATATTTCTTGTTTTGGTTTGTACGAGTGTTTCTCTAGTGGATTCAATTAACATGAATACAGTATTTTTTTCAATCTATTCCAATTAGTGAGGTTCAGTATTATTGATCAGCTTTGGAACGTGTCACTTTCAGCAAGTGTTGAAATTAAAAAAGTTATTGATTTCAAGTGTTAATTAGTATTTCATTTCAAGTGTCATTAGAATATTATTTTCGTGCGTATAAAATGCCCGCGCATTCGCAAGAAATTCCCGACGAGGAAAAGACGTTTTATATATTCGATTGAACAAGATACAACTTGTAAGGTAATACACCAAATAATATAGTTGGCTATTCCTTGACGGACTATGAATACACGAGAAGCTCATCAAATTCAATGATTACAGATGAAGACGAAGATTTCTCAATTGATGATACTTTTAGTAGCGTTAATAATAACAGTTGCAACACATCTCGCAGTCACTCACATTGGTCTCGAAGTCAGGACATGTAGATCGTGCGTTACACGATTTTACTGGGCAAGAAGGATTAAAAGTAGATCTGGCGGAAAACTGTACAACTTGTGAAGGTTTTTAATTATTATTTAATAATGATTTAATTGAAAAAGGTGTACATTGCACAAATTCCCGCGCTGAAATGATAATATTTACCACATTTGTTTCCACTAATTCAAATTTGGAAAAGTGGAGGGACGTCACAATTGACGAAATGAAGTTTTGAGGATTGGAAAGGTAGTTCCTAGGGATCATTAAAATACACTAAGCCGCAAGTGCTTCAGGGTTGTTTTTTACCTGTCTGCCAAAAATAAAAAAATTGAGGCAGCCAGCGGAGAATCACAGGCGTTTTATGGAAAACTCTATTTCCATCATGTATTTTGAAGTTCTAAATTTAGCGGCTCTATTGTCGCTCCTTTTCGCTGTTTGATTTTGGATATACTCAAATATTCAGTGTTTCTAACATCACATCAGCCACGTTAGCTGCTTGCGTAATATAGTCGGCGAAGCTAATCCTAGTTTGATTGGTCATTCCAAGATACTTAGCGGCAGGCTTTAGAATACTAAGAACTCCCGTTAGCAACCATTCCCGCATTACCTGTAAAAAAGAATAATTAATAATTAATTCGGGTAAAATTTAATTAACCACCATTGCGTAATAAGAATCATATTTTGGAAATAATTTTGAAAATAAAGAAATCCTAAGGGAATGAGGATTTACCATGTGCAAAAATATGCTATGAAACAATAACATCACTACTGTTTTACTGCAATTATTATAATTCTAAAGGACAATTTTTATTTTCTTTTACTCCTAGTAAGGGGAATACTGCGATGGTGTTAAAGTTTCAAAATTGCGTATTCACCAGAAATATTATTTGTAAGAAAATTTAGCAGCACGCACTAAAATCCAAAAAGCCCTGCTTTTATAGGTTTCCCATTGCTGTGAAAACAGTTTGTATCAAATAGCCTTGACTTACCTTCCTCTTGCGAGTCGCCAATGATACTATATTCACAATGCCAGCCGCTAGATATCTTGGAATGACGTTCCAAACTAGGATGAGCTTCGCCGACAATATTAGGCGAGCAGCTAACGAGCCTGAAGTGATGCTACAAACACTAAATATTTGACTATAACACAATAATTAAGTGAAAAGCAATGAGGTAGCGAGAACACAGCCGCTAAATTTAGAGTTTTAAAATATAACGATGAAAATAGAATTTTACATAAAGACCAAACAATATCACCGAGACGCCTATGGTTCTCCGAGGGCTGCCTCATTATTTATTTTTTAGACTGAACAGGTGAACAAACTTGAAGTACTTGCTGCTAAGTGTATTTTAATGGATTTCTATATTATTTACACTGTTAACTTAAAATAATTTATTCTATTGATTACCATAACTAGTAATTTCCAATCAAACGCTTTAAACCGAAAAGACCTGCTTTTAAAGGTTTCCCCATCCCGGGAATCACGTGCCCCAGCCCGCACGTGATCGTCGTCGCCAGCCAATCTAATGCGACGTCCGTTAAACCCAACATAATATGGAATAAGTGTAACTGCAGCATCATCATAGCTATGAATAGAGTTTGTATTAGGCTTACCTTAATTTGCGATTCGGCAAAAAAAAATATTTACTAAGCCTGCCGCTAAGTATCATGGAATGACCAATCAAACTAGGATTAGCTTCGCCGACTATATTACGCAAGCAGCTAACGTGGCTGATGTGATGTTAGAAACACTGAATATTTGAGTATATCCAAAATCAAACAGCGAAAAGGAGCGACAATAGAGCCGCTAAATTTAGAACTTCAAAATACATGATGGAAATAGAGTTTTCCATAAAACGCCTGTGATTCTCCGCTGGCTGCCTCAATTTTTTTATTTTTGGCAGACAGGTAAAAAACAACCCTGAAGCACTTGCGGCTTAGTGTATTTTAATGATCCCTAGGAACTACCTTTCCAATCCTCAAAACTTCATTTCGTCAATTGTGACGTCCCTCCACTTTTCCAAATTTGAATTAGTGGAAACAAATGTGGTAAATATTATCATTTCAGCGCGGGAATTTGTGCAATGTACACCTTTTTCAATTAAATCATTATTAAATAATAATTAAAAACCTTCACAAGTTGTACAGTTTTCCGCCAGATCTACTTTTAATCCTTCTTGCCCAGTAAAATCGTGTAACGCACGATCTACATGTCCTGACTTCGAGACCAATGTGAGTGACTGCGAGATGTGTTGCAACTGTTATTATTAACGCTACTAAAAGTATCATCAATTGAGAAATCATCGTCTTCATCTGTAATCATTGATTTTGATGAGCTTCTCGTGTATTCATAGTCCGTCAAGGAATAGCCAACTATATTATTTGGTGTATTACCTTACAAGTTGTATCTTCTTCAATCGAATATATAAAACGTCTTTTCCTCGTCGGGAATTTCTTGCGAATGCGCGGGCATTTTATACGCACAAAAATAATATTCTAATGACACTTGAAATGAAATACTAATTAACACTTGAAATCAATAACTTTTTTAATTTCAACACTTGCTGAAAGTGACACGTTCCAAAGCTAATCAATAATACTGAACCTCACTAATTGGAATAGATTGAAAAAAATACTGTATTCATGTTAATTGAATCCACTAGAGAAACACTCGTACAAACCAAAACAAGAAATATGCAAGAAAGTTGACAAAAGCATTAACAGATTAACATAATAAAAACAAAGTGAATTCAACTATACGTCAAAAATAAAATAAATAGGTCAGTAACCTACCTAATGGGTATAAAATTTCAATTTGATACACACTCCAGTTTGTTTATCGTATCAAATTTAAAAATATTAAATAAATTTAACTTTGGTCTTCACTATAGCGAAATATATTTTGAAAGAATCTGTTTACACTGTCTAAACATTTAAATGATCTCTAGACCACGAACTTTTTACCCATTTCATTGTTTTCTATTCAACTATTCTGTTCGCGCCAAAATTTCTTCCCATTTGATAATCATGAACTGATAAAGAACAAGCAACGCAGATTTGCGACGCTGGACACAGATACAAGAATATTAACGCCGCTATCCAACGGGTTAAATATGTTGTTGTAATTCCGTGTTTGAAAAACATTAGAAGACCAAGAAGTGCGTTTTTACGAAATAATATTTTTCAGATTTTTGGTATTTTCTTGCAGTTTTCTCCAAAATGGATTCGACATATTTCTTTATACTTATTAAATCTAATACACATACAAAAAAATCTACAACTTTTATTTAACAAATATCTCTGCAATGGTTCATTTAAGGGCACTTTTGCGAGAGGGGGCTTTTCCTCTAAAGTGCTCTTTCAATTTACTATAAATTCTGTCATCTAAATGACATTAATTAAATTAAATGTGTTGTTGAAATTCTGAGTTTTAAAAAAATCAGATGACCAGAAGTGCGTTTTTACTGAACAAAAATTCGGAAACCGGAAGTGCGCTTTTACTCATCATTTTATTCACTTTTCAACCAACTCCAAGGAATTTCATCAAATTTGCTACACAAACTATAAAATTTGTCAATTAGGTATAATTTTGAAAACCTGAGTAAGAGAAAGTTGTGTGAGGCTTTCACACCAGATTTTTTTGTTGAAGGAAAATACATATATATCTACACAACCACAAATAGCAATGATAAACATGTTAAGCATTAACTTACCCACTCTGCTCTACCTGGACTGGAAGTTCCGAAGGAGGATATTAATAGTGGCCATATAAATGTTTAAATAAATAATTATAATTCCAATTATTAACTTCATAACAGTATCATGCAATATATCATTGTAGTCATACATTATTTAAAACTTATTTATGTATTTGACGATTTCATTAATGAAACTATTTTGAATGGAAAAGTAAACTAACAAAAGGCTACGATTTTCCAGAGTGAAGATTTTTGCTAAACGCAATATTAGCAACAATTAAATATATCGCATGGACATTAGAATCAAATATCCAATCTTTAAAAAGCCTTAAATAATATTATGGAATTCATGCAGCACACATGCATGCAACATGACTTAATTAGAATGGATTATAATTATTATGAATTTATTTAAACCGAACTCATTTTATTCTTACATCTTGGTTGCAATACTAACACGGAGAATCCGCAAACAACGCAATCAACATAAACATGGACCACTATAATTCCCCAGCCTACCTTTATTGCTGTAGGTTGGGATATGTAACAATCTCTTGCAGGTACATATCCTTCGATGTGCTTGCTTCTTTCCCTTCATGACACTGGACACAGGACACAGTTTAAAATATTTACAATCGCAAAATTGTAGAACGCATCACTAGTCTGGTCGGAATTTAGAATAATATCCGTGCACTTTTTAACGCACTAGTTAAAATAATCATTTATTTTGATAATAAAGAATACTAAGAACTCCCGTTAGCAACCATTCCCGCATTACCTGTAAAAAAGAATAATTAATAATTAATTCGGGTAAAATTTATTAACCACCATTGCGTAATAAGAATCATATTTTGGAAATAATTTTGAAAATAAAGAAATCCTAAGGGAATGAGGATTTACCATGTGCAAAAATATGCTATGAAACAATAACATCACTACTGTTTTACTGCAATTATTATAATTCTAAAGGACAATTTTTATTTTCTTTTACTCCTAGTAAGGGGAATACTGCGATGGTGTTAAAGTTTCAAAATTGCGTATTCACCAGAAATATTATTTGTAAGAAAATTTAGCAGCACGCACTAAAATCCAAAAAGCCCTGCTTTTATAGGTTTCCCATTGCTGTGAAAACAGTTTGTATCAAATAGCCTTGACTTACCTTCCTCTTGCGAGTCGCCAATGATACTATATTCACAATGCCAGCCGCTAGATATCTTGGAATGAAGTTCCAAACTAGGATGAGCTTCGCCGACAATATTAGGCGAGCAGCTAACGAGGCTGAAGTGATGCTAGAAACACTAAATATTTGACTATAACACAATAATTAAGTGAAAAGCAATGAGGTAGCGAGAACACAGCCGCTAAATTTAGAGTTTTAAAATATAACGATGAAAATAGAATTTTACATAAAGAACAAACAATATCACCGAGACGCCTATGGTTCTCCGAGTCCAAACAATATCACCGAGACGCCTATGGTTCTCCGAGGGCTGCCTCATTATTTATTTTTTAGACTGAACAGGTGAACAAACTTGAAGTTCTTGCTGCTAAGTGTATTTTAATGGATTTCTATATTATTTACACTGTTAACTTAAAATAATTTATTCTATTGATTACCATAACTAGTAATTTCCAATCAAACGCTTTAAACCGAAAAGACCTGCTTTTAAAGGTTTCCCCATCCCGCGAATCAGGTGCCCCAGCCCGCACCTGATCGTCGTCGCCAGCCAATCTAATGCGACGTCCGTTAAACCCAACATAATATGGAATAAGTGTAACTGCAGCATCATCATAGCTATGAATTGAGTTTGTATTAGGCTTACCTTAATTTGCGATTCGGCAAAAAAAAATATTTACTAAGCCTGCCGCTAAGTATCTTGGAATGACCAATCAAACTAGGATTAGCTTCGCCGACTATATTGCGCAAGCAGCTAACGTGGCTGATGTGATGTTAGAAACACTGAATATTTGAGTATATCCAAAATCAACAGCGAAAAGGAGCGACAATAGAGCCGCTAAATTTAGAACTTCAAAATACATGATGGAAATAGAGTTTTCCATAAAACGCCTGTGATTCTCCTCTGGCTGCCTCAATTTTTTTATTTTTGGCAGACAGGTAAAAAACAACCCTGAAGCACTTGCGGCTTAGTGTATTTTAATGATCCCTAGGAACTACCTTTCCAATCCTCAAAACTTCATTTCGTCAATTGTGACGTCCCTCCACTTTTTCAAATTTGAATTAGTGGAAACAAATGTGGTAAATATTATCATTTCAGCGCGGGAATTTGTGCAATGTACACCTTTTTCAATTAAATCATTATTAAATAATAATTAAAAACCTTCACAAGTTGTACAGTTTTCCGCCAGATCTACTTTTAATCCTTCTTGCCCAGTAAAATCGTGTAACGCACGATCTACATGTCCTGACTTCGAGACCAATTTGAGTGACTGCGAGATGTGTTGCAACTGTTATTATTAACGCTACTAAAAGTATCATCAATTGAGAAATCATCGTCTTCACCTGTAATCATTGAATTTGATGAGCTTCTCGTGTATTCATAGTCCGTCAAGGAATAGCCAACTATATTATTTGGTGTATTACCTTACAAGTTGTATCTTCTTCAATCGAATATATAAAACGTCTTTTCCTCGTCGGGAATTTCTTGCGAATGCGCGGGCATTTTATACGACAAAAATAATATTCTAATGACACTTGAAATGAAATACTAATTAACACTTGAAATCAATAA
>JAAEAF010013454.1:0-405226 GCA_011037195.1 Triatoma infestans | reverse complement strand
TTTCTCACAAAAAATAAGTAACCACCAAATCCAACAGCTGTACAAAATACTGCTCGAAGTCTTCTTAAGTTGTGTAGTTATACATATTAAGTTGCGTATACATATGTATTATCAGAGATATTTTCCGTTATAGCCTGCTTCTTTTTGTGGTCATCCTCCCGGTTTCGGGAGTTCGCCCATAATCAGGATGTTTTTGTGGAAGCAATTGATAACATAGATTTGCACAGAGCAAATTTAGTTGATATACTCAATTGTTGAGAAAGAATTTAGTTGAGTGTATCAACTAAATTTGCTCTGTGCAACTCTATTTTATCACATTGTTTTGACGAAGACATCCTGATGATGGGAGAATGCCCGAAACCGGACGATGACCACAAAAAGAAGCAGGCTATCACGGAAAATATATTTGATGCTTTCCAGCACCGCGGAAACAACCACAACATATATTATTGCTGGGAGAGAAAGTCTGCATTCGTATTTTTTATTTTATATATATATTCGTATGTATGGATGTATATATATGCATATGAAATATATAAATATAAATAAGTATATACGTATAAATATGTATATGCAGCAATAATCAAAATCCGAGTTATCCATCAAAATCTATGTAAGATTTTATGCAATTATTATTACAGTATTTAATATAATTACATGTTTCAGGTATAGAAGTTCTTATATTTTCAGCATTTCTTCTACATAACCTCCCACCCCGTTTCTTACCTTTCATTTTCTTTTCGTGCAGTGCAAAAAAAAGAAAGAAATCGAAATAAGAATGATTGTCATTATAAATGAACATGAACTTTGTAAAAAAAAAAAAATTTTTATAAAGAATAAACAATTTCTTATATTTAAAATTTATTTACTGAAAATTATAAGGGCAAAATAAATAAATTAATAATACAAATAATAAAAGGGAGAATTAATTATGGTTGGAAAAACCAGCAGCTAACAATTTTCTTTATAAATAATAAAAAAAACCTTTTTTAAAGGTCACTAACTAGACTTAATAATATCAATTTTCTTAATTATGAAAAGCTGAATTAAGATTTTTCTTTTTTGTTTTAGTTCATGTTACATGGACTATGATAATAAACAGATTTATCAGTTTTATGTGTATATTTTATTGTGAAGAAATGGCCGATGTTGTTTAGTTATGACCTCCTACAATAGAGCTATGAAAACCTTGGCTGAGGGCAGAGCGCTGCTACACTGTTTTTGTTTCCTGTGTGATACCCACTCACCAACCAACCGGTTCGTAACGTAGCATGCTAACTACATGTGATATATATGTATGCTCTAGGTTCACACTATAGTCGTCTCACCCCCTTTATTCCATTTTTTTTCTTTCTAGAGGTTAGATGGAATTCCTGGCTAATGAAAGGGAGAGAAAGTAAAAGAAAGGAGCTTTTTATCTGAGTTAGCTTTTTTCTTTCGTTTTTTTTTTTCAGAGATTGATAACAAGATTGAGAAAATGAAATATGGTCTATAATTTGTTATGTTTGGTCATTTATTTTAAGGCGTTAAATCAAAAGGGAACCATAGCCATTACTTTCTACTTACCTTTATTTATCTGATCCTAATTTGTTGTAACTTTCATGAAAGCTTACTGTTTGAAGAAAAATACACTGCTGATAATGTTAACAGTTTTTATAATAATTCCTTTTGTTTGTTGAACATTCAAGATGGAAGATTACGGAAATTAGATAGAAACTGTCGCCTTTGAATTCATATATAAATATTGTACCTTGCGCTTTTTTTTTTTTGGATTGGTTCTTTGAAAAACAATTTAAAAAATTCGCCCAATTTAAGGGATGGAAAACTTTACACATCTACAGACAACTGTCAAGTTAAAATACGCCTGCTGTCGATGTGCTTTTAAAACAGGTCTGGCCAGGCATGCGGACAGCTTCACAGCATTCATCCTTAGGGTTGTGTTCAGTGGAATGTCCGCCAGCCTAAGATGCTCATTCGGGATGCTGATCTTATTGTATCTTTCCTAGATCTTTTACATAAACACCTATTTTGGATTGCTTAACGAGCATTGTGGTTTAAAATGACAGATTGCTTGGTTTGAGAACAAATTAGTTTCAGTAACATTGGATAAATGAAAATGCTTGTGAGAGATTGATAACAAGATTTTTCATCATTGTTATCATGAAGGTGACAAGTAAGGGGAAGGTTCTGTTTGAACGAAAACTTAGTACGCGTTCTCTGGTAGCATCTAAACGAAATACCAAGCTTCAGTTGACTATGATTATTCCGAGGACACACACTAAGAAGATCAATTTCTAAAAACCAAATTCAGACGTCAGAACAAATATTTATTGAAGAAATCTCAATTTTGAAAATTTAACATAATCCGCTACACTTCCTCTTTAGGAGAAAGAAAAAGTAAAAAAAAGAATAAAAAAGAAGAATATGTATAAAGACTTGTGTATATAAATAATATTTTTATAGTGTTTATTAAAAACAAATACATTTATTTTATAAGAGTTTAGCCCATACATTCTCTTCAGCAATCATTCTGTCATACTCTTTTAAAACAGAAAGTGTTCATATCACTTTCTGTATTTCATCACAGTCGAGGGCCTAGCTGGAAGGCTGGCAGTTGAGTCGGAGAGAGAAGAAGGGATATTGGGCAACTTTGTTTTGATTTATAACAATACTGGTTGAGTTGGAAAGTAATAAGTTCTGTGAACGGGTTTTGAAAACAATATTGTCGTCACTGACCTGCCCTTTCTTCTCATACAAACATACTCCTCTACTAATACTACTACACTTTGGTAGTACACCAACCCACCACTAGATATCTCTACAACCAAACCCTTATTGTACAAATGAAATGTCCGCCTCTTTTCATTCCCTCTCAGTCTGCCATTGTGTGAGTATGTGTGTGTGTGTCCCCTTTCTCCTGCACTCACACAATTTCTCTCTTTCTCTCAGTTCGTCTTCCTTTTTCAATCTGGGAACATGATTCTAATTCGATAAACCCTGGAAGTGTACTGGGTATAGCTTGGCGGCACTTCCCTTCGGTTCTGTTTTTAGTTACTAACTGTAGTTACTATATACAATCTACAAGCCAAGTAAAGCTAGTCACCGCTTAGCTGAACCTTGTGCAACCAGCTCGCGTTAGTCACCTCTCCACCCCCCCATCAACTTTAATATCGCCAATACTTTCTCTATTGAAAACGTGATTTATTACTAACAATTAAAGCTTTATCTTTGATTTGTGACCAGTTCAACGAATATCTCCACATTGTATTCTTCATTCACTGTTTATTGCTAATGGTTCATCCATTCTCTTTCTTTCTCTCTCTCTCTCTATTCTTTTTTCTGTTGTTACTTTTATATGTTTATTAAGATTTTCGTGTTTTTTCACTTAAGATATGTTTTGCCCAAACAATACATATATAATATTCCCATATATGCATACACTTTTGAACCTGATTTTAACTTCTTTATTGGATTGAAAATGCTTCCCGCGTAGAGCCACTTTAAAGGATCCAAACAAATGGAAATCCGATGTGCGCGGTCGGGACAGTAAGGGGAAATGCGGAAGGATCTCCCAGCCCACTTTTTGAAGTGTATCTTGAGTTAATGTACCGTGTGTGGGCGCGCGTTTCATGAAGCAAAATCACGCCTTTAGTCAAGAGTCCATGACATTTCGTTCGAATGGCAGGCCTAACTTTATGAGCATATCATTGTAATAGTGGCTGTTGAGGGTTCGTTGAGGTAGTCACAATAAATAGGCCCCTGCGAATCCCAGAATACTGTAAGCATGAATTTACCTGCAGACGGCTGGGTCTTGAATTTATTTCGAGTGGTGGAACCCGTATACTTCCGCTCAAGGCTTTGTAAGCTTAGACTCCAGCTAAATGGTGTATCCATGTTTCATCACATGTTACAATTCTACAGAGAAATTCTTTTGCAATTAAATATCGTTCTTTCAACTATTGACAGGTTTGAAACCTGGTTTCTTTGTGGGCGTCCGTTAGTTGTCTTGGAACCCATCTCACACAAGTTTTCTTGTACTGCAGCTTATTCTGAATAATGTTATGGACAGTTCCAACATTCGCGTGAGCTTCTTCAGCTATCAGTTAACAGTAATACGCCTGTTGTCCTGAATTAACGCGTCGTCACTGGTTGTCCCCTTCGTTGCTCGTCACAGACACTTACACGGCCACTTTTAAGCTGTTCTACCCATTTGTAAATGTTCGAACGGTTCAAACAATTATTCCCGACCATACATTCAACATTTTTTCGTGGATTTCACTACCTTTGATACCCTCTGCAACTAAAAATCTATTCACTGAGCGTTGTTGTTTCGAGGTTCATTGCTCGAGCGTACTCGCCATTGTTAACGAATACATTTGAGGTTATGCTTACCAAATACTCTCGAATAGCTGATGGGAAAGTAAGTACAGGAATGCCAACTTGACGCACTGAAACTATTGTATTGATTAAACAAACCGTTTCTGAGGGAGGGGATTAGCTCAGTGGTAGCGCGCTGGACTAGCAACGCGGAGATCACGGGTTCGAATCCAGCCGTGCTGCTCTTAGATTTTCTCTTCCTAGGAGCCCCTACAGCTCACTGTCCGGTGATGGACAGTGTTGTCTGTAATGGTAGAACACTCTCCGGAGGCCGGCAGTGCACTGAGAAGGCTCCGGGCGCAAATGACCTCATGACCTTAGATGTTGAGACGCCTTAAATTAAAAAAAAAAACCGTTTCTGAGCTACAGCGATTTGTCTCGTTACTTACACTTGTTACACATGTTACTATTATATATCTACAGATTTAAATATATTAAAAATAAACCTCAGAGATATTTTTCGTAATAGCCTGCTTCTTTTTGTGGTTATCGACTGGTTTCGGGCTATCAAGGAAAATATCTCTGATGCTTTGGAGCGGCACCAGCCGCAACATATTAAATAAACCACCAAATTTGAAACAACGATATACCGGAAGTGCAATTTCTAATCTCAAGACTGTGTTCAATATTACATAATTATACGTCACTGCTTGAACAGTTGAACAGTACAAAATTCTACTGCAACAATTGTTTTTTTAATTCCAAGTAAGAGGAAGTATTGCGATTGTTTGTTATTTTGGAAACTGTATATTCACCGGAAATTCAAGTTTTCAGCTCATAAACCACTACACCAACATCCTAACGCTTTGGGACAAAATCCATCATCAGAAAATACAACTTTTCTGAATGTTTTTTTTTTTTACTTTTTGCGATTTTCTCGAAAACGATTGGAACGATATTCATTAAACTTCGTTGACCGTCTACGTACATAACTAACACTATTATCTGATATCTTTTTTGTGGAAAATTTTTCTCTGGTGGGTTCTGTGGAAATATTTAGCGTTAATTAGTAAACCAAAGTATCACAGCAGTACAATCTATGGTTTTTATATAATTTTAATGTATATTAGAAGCATTGCTAGAAATGCTTTTAGTTAATCAATTTTCTTCAAATTTAATTAACCAAAAGTGCATCTTTATAGAGTAAGTTTTCTGAATCTTTTGGAATTTTCTTGAAACAACTTTAACGATTTTCTTTAATCAAACTAATTGCACAGATATAGAAACATCACTTTAATTTGTAACATTTTTCCACTAAAAAATTGATTTTAGTGAGGTTATGTACCCACTACTGCTACCTGCCTGGGTAGGTACTTGTCCCCCCCCCCTAACACCTCTATATTTATGTTAAAACAAATGAGTAAAATTAGAAGTTTAGAGAAAATCCTGTCATTTTACAAATTGTTTTAACAAATAGTAGGAGAAAGTCGTGTGAGTTGTGTCACAAAATATTTTTTTATTTTATTTGTTTTGAAAGTGGGATTTCATTCTAGTTTAACTTGATGAATGGCGGCCAGACTGCATAATTTCGCACAATTTCTTCTAAGTTAGTTTCCTCTGTGCAATTGATAATAAACCAATAATATTCATGTATATAATATAATTGAATTATCGCTTTGACTGATCTGTCACATATTTAACAAGGCAGACAGTAAGTGGGCGAAATATATTACGATTGCTACCCTGTTGTCGGTTGGAAAGGAATATATGGTGGAGAAATTGTGTGAGTGATAACGAAGTATAAAAATCAAAAAAAAGATTAAAAAAAAAAGAAGTGTAGTAGGAAAAATGAGTTTTCCTCTCATGATATTGGAAATGTTGCCATCTCAACCACTAACATTTCAGAGAGAATGAGATACAATTGGAAATTAAAATGCAAATTCTAAAATGGCCGAACGTTAAAAAAAAATAAAAAAAAAAAAATGAAGAGAGATAGTAGACAGATATTGTTCTATTGTTATTCTATTTGAATGTGCCGGCAGAATTGGTCTGATAGATTATTGTTATAAATGGTTCCCAAAAGGTACAACATAAAGTGAACATTTCCAAATTTTCACTTCAATCCTGTTGTAATGACTTTTCAAATAATAATTTGAAATTATTTGAATTAATTAATTCTTTTTCTTTTTTTTTCCACTTTTTTTTCAATCTCCTTCTACTCCTGCAAGAGGAAATTTTTCGATTATGTCATAATTTTCGATACTGCGAATTCACTGGAAATACATGTAATATAATATTGTATGAACATTTTCAGGAAATACAGTTTTGCATTAGATCCCTCCAAATCATATTTTTAATTTCTCTTTCTCTAGTAAGCGGAAGTATTGTAATCGTATCAAACTATCGATATCGAGTTTTTACCGGAAATACTTGTTTTGACATCTCCTGAGTCCAAAAAAGTGGTTTTTAGAAAATGATCTTTGTGTGTGTGTATGTACGTAAACAGCATAACACAAAAATGAAAAATCGCATAAAGTTCAAACTTGATATTCCGTTTAGGTATCACCATATGGGATCCGTCAGCAGGTTATCTGTCAAAATTCCTCAACTGAAAATACCACTTTACTGCATGTTCTTTTTTGCAATTTTCTCAAAATTGGCTCCAGCGATTTCCTTGAAATTTAGTATATCAACTACACATACAAAGAGCTACAACTTTTGATTGAAAAATTCATTCAAGGCTACTTTTGGGGGAGGAATATAATGTTCTATTTGCTCTAAAGTTTCCTCTAAAGTGCTATTTTAGTTTGTTACACAACTCTATCATCTAAATAATATTAATTTGCATTAAATATAGTGTTGAAATTCTGAGTTTGAAAAAATCGGATAATAGGAAGTACGTTTTTACTGAAAAGTATTTTTCAGTTTTTTCCTATTTTCTCTAAAATGGCCCCAACTATTTTCTTTAAACTTCTGTATGTGAGCTACACATATAAAAAGCTAAAACTTTTATTTGAAACATTTCTTCTGGTAAAGTCTTTTAGGGGGGCTTTTGAGGGAGGGGTTGGGTTATGTTTTTCTCTAAAGTGCTATCATAATTGATTATACAATTCTACCATCCAAACAAAATTAATTAGAAATAGATTTCGAGAATTCCGAGTTTTAAGAAAATTAGTAAACCGTAAATGCATTTTTACTGAACAGTTTTTGCGACTTTCTTTATACGTAATAATACCGACGAATTTCATTAAATTTGGTGAACAAATAGTTATGTAGCTTCTGAATTACAATTATGAAAACTGGAATAAGAGAAATTTGTGTGAGTGATTCACACCATATTTCTTTAACATATATTTTCCATCTAAAAATGAAAGCCAATAATTTGCTTTATATTACGCGAAAAGTCGCTATCATTATCATGTCGCAAACTATCAACTTTCTTGTGCTGACAATCGCAACAATAATAATTATAGGTTGCGATTATGGGACATGGAAAAATTCCGTTAAATAAATTCGTAAGTAAAGTCATAATTAATTGATTATTTAGTTATTGTGGTTGTTGAAGCATGTTTTCACTCCGTTGTCTAATTCTACCATTTTACTCCTTCAAGCCACCCAATTCTACTTCAAGAGAGCTTGATCATTCATCATTGTGGCGATCTTTGTTCCATACGTAGCTGTTGGTCGTTCCCATTTAGTGCTTCCTAGCGGTCACTAACTCAAACATTTCTCATCATCCATACCATTTCAAATAGCTTTTTTAATTTTAGCCATCTTTGGCTCCTAATCTTCCTCACCTCTTCATTCTTTCTTCTCTATTACTGGCACACTCCTCCACCTCCACCTGTACCTCCACTGCACTCTGACTCTTCAGACCTCGCTTGATGTCCACGCTTCTGCACCGCTGGCCATTACGCTCTTCACTCATCATCAAAATTCTCATTTTTACATTTTCATTCTTTAGATATCACTCTGCTCTATAGGGCATCATTTTGAGAGGTGGTCCGCTCTTACTGTCTTATATTCTGTTCTGCGTTTTACAGAATTCGATTTCCATTCTTGACCTTGGATGTTAATATAATGTTTTTAATGTAAGAAATTTATAGTAAAGTATATTTGCTATCCGCCTCCGACCACGACATCTGATCTGAAGTAAAGCCACTCTAAAGAAATAAGCTGATTCTAATATACGTCAGTTTCACTGCGCCCTAATTCATGGAAAATCTGAGCCTAAATATGCAAATCCTCAACCGCCTTTATGAGGCATGAATCAGAGGGATACCCCCCTTTGTATCTTCCCGTAACAAGAATTTTTCATTTTTTTCATGCTCATTCTAAGCCCGCCTTTTTATAATGTTTCTGTCAGCATTGAGAGCGTTGCTCTAACAATCAGGACTTGATCATTTAACTTTGATATAAATTGATTGATAAAAATTTTAATTAGTACGAGGCAACAAAAATAAAAGAAAATGGATGCGCAAAATGTTTAATTTTTAAAATGATGCAGAAGAGTATTTCTGCCCAGCATTAAAAGAAATGAAACACAATGAAATCTTTATAGAAATGAATATTTTATAGGAGTTGGTATTCAAGTTGTAAAGTTCTTGTTTGCGCCAACCTTAAATATAAATCACACTACGGGAAATTATAAAATCTTATTCTATTAAAAACTTTGGTTCCTATGTAGCGATTTTTCTCTGACTATTTTTCTCCAATTTCCAAACATCTTCAGGCATAGAATTATTACCAGTCATTTAACATTTTATACTATTTTATAAAATGGTGGATCCTCACGGATTGAAATGACATTTTTAGAAGGTAATATGACAGCTTTTCTCGACCCCCCCCCCCGGCCACAAGAATGAATTTACTTAGAAAATATAGCGAATAAAAAAGGTAAAACTAAAGAGAACTGCAACAATGATTAAAACGTTGCAGTCAGATTGTCAACAAGTGTGGATTTCTTGAATTTTTTTCACTTTGAGTTATATATGTTCACTAGCTGAAGCATTCACGTTCGTTAAACCAAATTTTATCATAAACAAGTATCTTCAAAATATGTATTTCCGATGAACACTACCAATTGGAAAATTTGATATGATGGCAATATATCGACATAAGAGAAAATAGTGAAACAGTAAATTTGATACCGATGATAAGATAATACAGGTAGAATTCCAAAATCTTTTCGAGCATCTGCGTGAGGGAAACTATGTGGCCAAAACCTGATCATCCAGTTGCAAAATTTCAAAGGCTTACAGACAGATTAACAGTAGTACTAAAAGAACTGAGTTGATAAGGACCCATACTTAGGGATACCTAGAAAAATAATGAGGCTGACAAAAATGACGCTTGTCTTTACACACCGTCCTTAATGAATCTAACAGATTCATTAAGGACGGCCTAAGGGGAGATGACCCTCTTTCCCGCACCCTCTTCCATACTGCCTTAGAGCAATGTGTGTTTTCTCTATTAAAAGGGCTCATGCCCCATTCCTTTTGGAAGTCACCCCTTTTGTAGAGTTTGTAAGACAGAGGAAAGAACACCTTCTTATGACAGAGTGCTGGGGTTGTGAGGAAATTGGATTTAGGACCTTTGGTCGGAACAGGATGTCTGTGGAAAAGCTTAGGGAGTTTCCTTTGGGTTATGGTTTAATTTGTTCGGATTGCGATGAATGGGTTAGACCAGGGTTTGGATGTTTTGTCTTGTCCGAGTTGTTGTTGTTATAGCTATTGTGTTATAGCTATTCGATTTCCATTCTTGACCTTGGATGTTAATATAATGTTTTTGAATGTAAGAAATTTATAGTAAAGACCACGACATCTGATCTGAAGTAAAGCCACTCTGAAGAAAATAGGCTGACTCTACTATACTTTTTAATAAGTCAGCTTCAGTGCTCCCAAATTCATGGAAAAATCTGAGCCTAAATATGTAAATCTTTAACCGCCTTTCTGGGGCATGAATCAGAGGGATACCTGAATCAGGGGGATATCCCTTTTGTGTCTTCCCATAAAAGGAATTTTTCTTTAAATTCCTACATGGAGTAAGCCCAGTAAGGCTGTGGATAGCGTGCGGTTCGGTCCCTCCCCACAGACGAATAATCCTAATACTATGTGTTATTTAGAATAAACTAAAATAGTGAAATGAGTCAACATTTACCTGGAGTTGTTGAAGATTTTGTAGCCGTAGCAAGTAAGATGGAACAGTGTATAATGACTTTTATATTTTGTTAAGGTTTAGGAAGCCAGGTTTGGATGGAATCTGTGAGATTTGGAAACATTGTTTTAGAACAGTTCAAATATCAGTCAACTTTCGTGCCTGTATCGTGCGGAACCATAGCAAATGTAAAAACCTGAGTTGTGGCTGGCAAGAATATTACTTGTAAGTTCTCCAGAAGCGTTAGAAATTCCGGTGATTAAGCATCTTAGCTAAGAACCTTAATACAAACAATCATCATGCAACTTTTGATAACGGATTGAGATGAAAATTCAGTATTTACACAAGGATATGAGAAAGTTCTCAACATATATGTTAGGAACGTACTCCGAAGATTTTTTGGACATCTCTGCGAAAAAGGACGCTCTGGAGACACTAACAGGTAAGTAGACTGTAGATTGTTGTAGGGGATTATTGTACTGCACCTGAAAGATCTATTGTGCCCCCCGCACTCTTCTCCAATGCGCAGCCGGCCTCCAAGAAGCGTTCTCTTGCTACAGACAACACCTCCCATTACCGGACAGTGAGTTGCAGAGGCTCCTAGGAAGAAAAAATCTAAGGGCAGCATGCTGGATTCGAACCCGAGACCTCCGCGTTGCTAGTCCAGCGCGTTATCACTGAGCTAATCCCGTCCTTCTTCCTTGGCTTTCGCCAAATAACTGGGACGAAGACCCTTGTTTGTGTACTGTGTTTGTCCTTGTCTGTAAAGTGTAGAGTGCATGTAGTTTAAGTGTATTATGTACTGTTCTGATGAAGTGCATGTAGCACTGAGCTGTGGTAACCCGTGGGGTCGCTACTCCCCAAGTAACTGCATGCAATACTCCTTGCGGGCTAAGAAATAAGTAAGAGCTTCGGCAGTTGTTCGAGAAAACACATATGATGTCTTTTATAGGGCGGAACCAATTAAGGTGGCTAAGAAACTTCTAAACGATGTCTGATAGCAGGGTAATATGATAGCAAGCTAAATAAGAAAAAATAGCAGCGCAGATTCAGGTCTATATAAGGCGTAGCGTCATCAGAAAGGTAGGTGTATGTAACATTTGTTAAGTGAGAGAGAAGGGTACTATATAGGACGCTAAGTCAAAATATTCTTCCGAAAACTTTCCAAATGTTTCATGACGTTGCTTGCCAAGTTGAACACACTCCTTAGGTTGACATTGCAAGTAATCTGAATTGATTTTTTTTTTACATGCAGTAAATATATCAAGTTGCAAGTAAATCAGTGTAGCTTCACCTTCGGAAATAAAGTGGGAAAGAAGTGGTAAAAAATTGATACTCCCTGGTATCCGATTTTTACTGGATCTTTTGTTTCACGTTTCCATACGATAGCTGCTAACAAACTATCAAATTTGAATCTTTTTCAATTGTTTTCATTTCTCAGTTATGTCCTTCAAAAGTACACAAATATATAAACAAACACACAACACATACACACACAATTTTCACGATCCAAGAGATTGAACATAAAATATATGATGTCATTAAAACGTTTACACAGTTTAAAGTTTAAAATTAACTTTATCGTGTTTTTTTATGTTGGGATACCATTATTTGTAAAGTACTATTAATGCATAATGATAACCAGTATTAACTAATTACTATTCAATAATAACCAGTAATAATAACTACCAACACATGAGTCTTAATATCAAAATAAACTGATACAATTAATAAAATTAAATTCAAGAATTTCCTACATAAAATGGCTGTTTATTCGTTTCTTAGAAACGAACATGTAATCTCAAAATTTGAACTGTTTATTTTCAAGAAATTTTCATTTAAGCTTTCTAGTGAAATACAGAAAGAAAAATGTCAGAATATTTCTCAAATCTATTGAACTATAGAAATGACATAATTAACAGTGTTTATAAAGTAATTATTCCATATTTAGAATCATGTAATTATAAGATTTAATATTTTACATTAATTTTAAAATAATTTTGAAAGAAATTTTGAAAAAAACTTTTAACATTTTCTTACTTCAATATTGTTAATTTCATTTCAATTTTCATAATAATAATAATAATAATGAGTTAAAATAAAATCGCTAAAATGAGCAACCATTTAGTGCTTGAGAGTATCCTTATTGAAGGTAAGGGGCTAGCTATTAGTCAATTCTATTGCTAGAAAATGTATTACAATTTTTGCTGTCTATTTGGTTTTTTGCTGTATTACACACCACTATTCAAAAAAAAAAAAAATCAGAAGAAAATCAAAATGATCATTAATGAAAAATTGATTCCTAGGTATCCAAGAAATTGGGTGAAAATAGCCAATAAAACGTTTCTGTTGCTTGAATGGATAGCGGGTTGCTTTAAAGGTTATAGTGATAGAATAGAACTACTGTAATACACCTACCTCCCTTCCAAACTAGTTTATAATGGGATTCATATTAAAGAAAAGACTTAAAGCGCTCTCAAGTTTCAAATATTTAAAACTCCTAATAAATGACTTGTGTTCTTTTAGGCTTTTGCGGTCATTATCTCACGATTTAGAACCGCGAACCGGTATTTTTTATAAAGCTAAAGCGATATTGCAATAGGCTTCTTTAGGGTAGTGTTGGCTAGATTGGCAAAAAACTGGTTGTAGGCAGTAGAATAAACAGGAGAGGATTAGGGAATCTTGCTGCTTCATATTGCACTTAATAGTTGTACCTAAAACAACCGAGTGGGTGGAGTTAGTTTTTATTCTATGCATATGATTGTGTGTTTGAGTTACGTGGTCTAAGTCTTCCCTTTCACTGGTTTTTCTCTAGTTTTGTAGCTTAGTATTGCTGTGGAAAATTGTTAATTATTTTTTTCTCTCCTCTCTCTGAGCAGGTGTTTTGAGCAGTTGTTCTACCAAGTTACGTTAGTAGGAATCCATCATCTCTAAATATTCCCTCTTTCTTAATTTCTACGGCCTCTCTTACAGCTTGTTTACTTGGGCAAGTTCTCTGGTGTCCTAATATTTATTTTTATCTGGGCATGCATTAAATTTTGAGAACACTAAAGTCCTTGCCTAATTAAATAATATTAAAAAGTGTTATAAGAGAAGCGTAGAAATTAAGAAAGAGGGAAACTATTTAAACAGAGATATTTAATAGACAAAAAGATACATTTAGCGGACTCCGTCTGAGCAGAATATGGCAGCCCTTGCTCAGTGAAAGGAGAGAAAATGAAAAAGAAACACGGTCAGACTTTGGCAAAGAGGCTATGGCCTTCGTCACGCAACAGTCAATCACATCCATAGGAGGATGGATTACCAACAGATATTTACTTGCAAGTTGGGGTGGAAGTTGGACCACGCCCCTGTTCCACTTGTTCTATCGCCATCCACTTTGTTTCTTGCTAGCAATCAAATCAATACTAATCTGAAGAAATCCATTGCAATATAAACAAAAAGTCTGTTTTTTTAAAAAACAATAACACGGTTCTCAAATCGAAGACCTAAATAAGGCTTTGCATAAAAAGGTTCTGCCTTGTGCTTCTACTTGTTATGAATTTTATTAAGTGGACATTTGGATCTTGAATGACTTGAATTTTAGATTCAGTATGAAATTTATGAATGGAATCTTAAGAATGATAGCTGATATAAGGAAGAATCTGGATTCTGATTAGTATGATTTTCTTTGGTCTGCTTCATACGAGAAGTATATCATTAGTTCCAGATTTTGTTCTGGGTATTGAAGTATGAAGGTCTTGGAGGTGAAGATATATGTACAAAGGGGTGGCTATAAAGCCGAATTCCCTTTGATCTGTTGTCTCCATCCTTTGCGGACCATCATTGGTCTGTTATCTTTTATAAAAAATATAGGATATGGAGGTGGAATTACATGAGTTTAAAGATGGCTGTTAAGGAAGAGTTTGGCTTGAGAATGGCCAAACCCCATCGATAGTTGGGCATTAAAAGTAATGAATGTCTGTGTGTATATTTCAAATATATGTTGTGCTACTAAGTTTGGAATAATCGTAGGTACGTCACACTCTCTGTAGTTTGGTTCATTTCTATAACCAAAGATGTAAATATACCAGAAAATATTTCTTTAAAACATTAGAATTGATAGTAATACTATTTTCTAGTTATTTGCATCAGTAAAGGAAGAGAATGAGCCCATTACTGTTATTCCAACGATTTTACCATCCCAAGAAATCTTCCCAGGTATTACTACTGTTATCACCAAAGAGAATAAAGACAAGAAAATTATTCTTGGTATTGTTGCATGTTTATCTGTTGTTTTAGCTATTTCGGCCGGTATTGTAAGTTATTTGAGTAAATTATTCTAACCAATGAAATAAAATTAATTGCTTTAAAAAATTTAAAAAATAAATTCTTTTTAATTCAGGCCTATTTTAAAAATGGATTTCCTAAAAAACAGAAAACTAATGAAAAATATTGGGTAATTAATATTTAATATCAATATAATTAATATCGAATTCATAAATTCATATTTTTTTTATAAATACTTATATTATTTTTCATTAAATAGCTTGTGGGAGAATTTGTTTATTTGCTCGGTGATTCATTATTAATTAGCGAAAGCGGTGAAAATATTTTCAATAATTTTAATACAAATATATTAAATACTGATGAATTAATATTGGAATGGTTAATACAAGAAAACATAACAAATAGCACGCTTATGCTCACACAGGTAATTTTTTTATTTATTGTTATTTTATTTATTACTATTATTGTTATTGTTGTTTTATTTCATTTTTATTATTGAATTCAAACTTTAATATCATTTAAAGTGACTGTCATTTATAAGTTTGTTGATGCAGCGGTATTCTTTAATATGATAAGCGTATATAATGGCATCTGGCAAGGGTGCAGTTTGAGCCTACTTCTCTTTGTAATATTAATAGGTAAAGTTAGCAAAGCTGCCAACCTAAAAATGCGCAGCTTTTACATGAGCTGCAGGAATCTGAACCCAGTCAAGTATTCCCTTCTAGCATTCGCGGATGATTTGGTGCTTTTAGCAGATAAAGACAGAGACCTTATATGCAATTTGAATATTTTAGAAGCAGAGTTGAATAACGTTAATATGTTAATTAGTACTGATAAAACCGGAAAGTAATGAGGATGGGTAAGATGCCGCACAGAACTTAGGATAGAAAAGGAAAAACTGGATTAGTTTACAAGCTTTAGATATTTAGGAATATGGTTTGGAAGACAAGGGGATTTAGGAGTGAATAAATGCTGCTAGCAGCATCAAAGTTTAATGCGGTCAGAAACGACTAGCTTGACAGTGGAGAAGTGAACAAGAAAACCAAACTGTTGGTGTGTAGGTCACGTTTCTTACCATATTCACATACTCATCGGTGTCCTGGACATTAATAAGAAACTTAAAAGTGAGATGAAACAGACTACTGAGATGAAATATTTGAGAAAGGTTCAGGGAAAGACCAGACGAGCCAGAGTACACAACACGACAGTAACGGCCAGCCTGGAAGTAAGAAACCAGCAGAAGAGTAGAAAGAGAGGATTAGACTACTCTGATTACAAGGAGAATGTCCTAGTATGAGCTCCGATAGGAGGGACGGCATACGAAACTCAGGTTGATGGACAAAGAAGAAGAGACAGACCGCGGACAAGATGCGCAAAGAGATAAATTTCATGAAGGAATAGAAAAATGCTGGCAGAGGATAGAGAAGAATGAAAAAAGTTACACTTCTTCCATCAACGCTAAGCGGTAGACCAGACTTGATGACGATGATGTATATAGACTATAGAAATTTATTTCCGGTAAGGGATAGTACCCTACTTCTAAACCTTATTATAAATTGTTACCCTTGCATCATTCTGTCCTCGATAAAGACTTTTTATCATTCTTCCCATTAGGTGGCTCCCGGCATCCCAAATCTTCATTATCGAGCCATCTCATCAAAACTCTTGTATAATCCTATGGATTCTTTAAAAGATTAATGCATGGTCGAGCTTTATTATTTTACCAATATTGTAAAATGTCTTGGGAAAATCTTGTTCATTATTTTCTTATTTAACTTTGCCTACTTCCGCTTTGCAATAAGACTGCCGTAGCAACGGCGAAACCGAATGTTTTGATCGCTGGTGAACGATTTCTTTTTCCTATTCAAATTTCCCAGTTTCTAAAATTCTACCTCATATCTTTCCCATGTCTCAACGGGAACTTCTCCAGGGACTTTTTTCACGTTTGCATCAGGCACATGTTGGGGCACCTCCAATATTTGTAAAGCCGCTATTATTTCCTGGGAAATTCCCATAACAAAAACGATTATTGCATTACCTAAGACGGGATACGCATTATAAATATGTTGAGTTTGTCAACTGAATTTGATAGTGCATATTTTTTTTTAAGGCGCGTCAGCATCTGTGGTCATTGGCGCCCGGAGCATTCTCAGTGAACTGTCGGCCTCCGGACAGTGTTCTCTCCTTACAGACAGTAAGCTGTAATGGCTCCTAGAAAGAAAACAATCTAAGGGCACACAGCTGGACTTAAACCCGAGACCTCCATGTTGCTAGTCCAGTGCGCTACCACTAAGCTAATCTCTTCCCTTATTTTTTTGTTTTTGTTTTTTATTTTTACTATAATTTCGTATGAAATTTAAATATATTATTCAATAGATATTCGGTCTATTTAAGGACCACAAATTGATGATATTGTGAACCCATTTAATGTTCAAATTTAATTTCATTAGTAATATGGCTTAATTATAGATACACTGCAAAATATATATGCTTTGGTTTAATGTAGGTGATAATTAAGTTATTTAATCAAGTTAATGTCTTCATTACCTGAAACTCAATAAATTTAAATATACTGAATTTTGCATGAATAGGATTTCTATGAAATAATTAATCAATTAGTTTTAGATCAGCAATATGTTCGATATAATGATCGATTTATTATTATTATATATAAATTTGTATGCAAATTTTGTACAGCCTCCAAACGTCTTTTGTGCAACTGCTGTTGAAGTAAAGGCCTAAAATCTTGGAATATGTAAATATATCATTCAAAGCAGCCAGCATGCAGAGATAAATAATGGACGTTCTGCCTTTAAAGAAAGTAAAAATCTAGGGTAAATTGGTTTATTTATTATATTCTCATTAATTGTATTTCAATAATATGAATAAACGATTTGAAGAACAATACAGACAAAAGATAGAAAGAAAGGAAATCATTTTCCTGCAATCGTTGATAATGTTCACTAAAATCCACTAAAAATTCAGATCAGAACAGATTCAGTGAAGAAAATATTTTGGATTTTTTTTACTAATTTAAGAATTCTAAGTTAACCATGAATGTTCTGTGCCAAATAAAAAATAAAAATAAAAATAATATAAGAAAAAAAGAAGAATTATCTCGACTATTCAGTGTATTATCTGGTGTGTACAGTTGACAGCTAATGCTGACTGAATAAACTTGCCAGATCGACACTCCTTTCTTTTTTTATTTTTGCCTCCCCAAACCACCCCCTATTAAAGCATCTAAACGTTGCCAAAATAGAATTTTATCTTGTCTTTCCAGTTAAACTACAATCTTCTATTTTATTATATCTTAAAAATCTATTTTTTTTTTTAAACATTATTTTATTTATTTATCTAGTAAGAAGAAGAATTGCGATCGTGCCAGATTTTCGAAATTGAATTTTCACCGGAAATACACGTTTTGAGGTCCCCTGAATCCAAAGAAGTGTTTCCTAAAAAAATGGTCATTAGCTCATGCGTAGATTTCCATCTTTACTTTGTGGATTTCGTCAATTACATAAAATTAAGGGCTACATCACAATCGCTAAAAGCTCGAGGTGTCAGAAACTTTTTTTAACTGAATATTATGAATTTTTTTTCAGAAATTTTTGTGGGTGTTTAACATCAATTTTATTTTGTTCCATTCGTATGAACGGCCAAATACAAAATGCGGACTTACATTGACTTGCATTGCCGCCTAATACTCTTTAGCTTTCTATTTCTACATGGAATGAAAGTTCTGAATCTTTACTTTATAGCTCACATTAATCATATAAAACAATAGAAATTATGTTGGAAATTGCATGATTTTTGCATTTTTTCTTTATAAAATTTTTATATTGTACAATTTCAGAATTTACAAAATACCTACGTAGAGAAAATTAGTAGAAAAATTGTAAACTAGTTTATTCTGAGAAATAAATATCATTAAATAATTAACCAATCACAGTGTAGAAAAGAAGGTGTGAAAAGTAGTGTATGTTAGGCCAATCAGAAAGTTGGAATTGTACACCACGCCCACATTTCACACTCTTACTTCTACACTTTGGTTATCTAATTATTTACAGCTAATTATTTAGGTATTTTATAAATTATCAAATTGTGCAATAAAATTTTGTTATAAAATCAACTTATTTCCAAAACAATATTTATTAATAATTATTAATGTGAACTACATTGAAAAAAAATTCAGAATTTTTATTCCAATGTAGAAAAAGACAGCAAATTAGGCGGAAATGCAAGTTAATGTATTTGGCCGTTTATACTAATGGAACAAAATAAAATTGATGTTAAACACCTACAAAAATTTCCGGCAGTGCACTGAGAAGCACCAATTTCTGGTCCAATGACCATGATGCTGACGTACCGTAAATTACAAAAAAAAAAAATTATAAAAAAAATATATATATATATACCTATATTTTTGAAATTGTTATTTAATGTTTGCGAATAGTTTACAAAATATAATCAGATTGATTTCTTACTTTAAAGATTTAAATGTAAACTTAAAAAATAGAGTTGAATATGAAGGATGATTGGTCCATTAGTGTGGCAAAATATTTGGAATATAAGAATTTTATTTCAAAGACCAGTAAGCTCTGCAGGAACATTCTGTTTGCAATCATTTCAGCGCTTTTTAACGTGATATGTGTTTTTCTTTTTTTAATTATATTTTCATAGATTTGATTCAAAATGTTACTCTCATATCCTCCATATTGACCTAGTGATTTTACTTTAAAGTTCTTGATAAATGGTAAATAAGAGATGCCCGTCAGACTGAAAAATCCAAGGACTCAAGTTGAAACGGGTAAAATATTAAAAACATTATTATACGACACAGTTACATAATAACTTTTTCTTACTGTAATATTATAATTGTAACCGAAGAATTATCTTAACGTTTAAGACGAGACTGGTGATACAGATCATACTTGTTAGTATTTAGGACATTAGGAACTACTTGAATGTGATTACATTGTAGATCTCAAGGAAGAGGCTCCATCAGTTCAAAGCAAAACTTACAATGAAATCTTAATTAAGTGAGCATTACACGTTTAAGGAAACATTTTAGATCCTTTTTGGAGAAAATCGTGTGAGAGATTGAGAAGAAATTCTTAGAGTAAGTTTTCCCGATTGAAATATTTAGATCAAACCTTCTTAGGTTTGTATTCAGGGGTGCTTCTAAATGGACGATGTAAAACGAGCTTTTCCGATTCGAGTAACCTCAAAACAAGTATCCCGCAAAAAATTAAATTCAAAAATCTACTACGAATACAATACATCCTGTAAGCGAAAGTAGAAAAATATAGGCAGCTGTTTCTATAGTGTTCTTTTAGCGAATTGACTAATATTTTTTTCAAAGGAAATATGTATTCACACTTACAAACCAATCATTTTCAATCTAATATATAAAAAAAAAAAATTATTTCAGATTCATATTGTATATTTACAGGTCATTTCTGTGTGGTTCAATGGACAAGATTGCAACAGGTTCAATAATAAAAAAAATATAAAAATGTTTTAAAATAAATTGAGTAATATCTCTAATGTTTGTATATTATGTAGTTGTCTAATGAATTGTCACACCTCAGATTCTATGGGCCCAACCTTATGAATATATTTAGGAATTATATATTTTCTTGAAACACCAAGAGAAATGAAAAATCTCAAAAAAATTTTTAGAATTCCAAATAACTACCCAAAATGGTTACATATGTCGATTTATTTCCGTTAAAACTGCTTTAATACGTACAGCTGTAAAGTATTGTACCAGTTCAAGGAAAATTGTAAATACAATTCATAATTAATTCAGCGTTGTTGATTTCGTGAGTTTTCATTATTAAAGAAGGTGATTCAATAAATAACTGTAAATAAAAGAATAGCTATATAAAAATCGCGGATACTCAATATTAGTTGGCATTCCTGACATCAGAATAAAAGAGCTTTTTGACCACCGATAAGCGGCCTCTACACGATCAATAATATTAACAATACTTTAGAGTATTGACAATAATATTGATCGTGTAAGGTGAAAAAAATGTATTGACAAGAGTATTGATGAAATTCAGATTTTCTACCAATACTGAGAATTGGAGGGGATATCGACAATATTATTGGTGTAGGGGCGGCGCCAATATTTCCATCAATTCTCAGTTGAATAGTTTTATCGAACGTTGAAACTAACCTGTACAAAACAAAAGCGATACTATTTAATAGGTTAAAGGATTCTATGTAATGAACATCTCCTATAATATATTAAAGTTGACTGGCCCAATTAATTTAAAATTTCCATTTTAAGAAAGCATTTCAGTTTGAACTCTGACAATTGCACTAATAGAAAAATCGTATGAATGTTTCGCAGTTAATTTAACTTTTTGTTTCAAAAAGGGTTTTTATATGCCATGCTGTTTAATATAGAGAGAAAATAAGCTTCTAACTTTCCTTCCGAATGGTAGGCATATTAAATCATTACATGTGTACATGAAAAGTCAATAAAACAATTTTCCTTGTTTATGCCTGATTTTGGTGGAAAGTTAGATAAAGATTTAGTATTTTGCCTTCTAAGGTGTTGATAAAAAATAAATGTATCTAAAAATTACCAGTATTATTATATTTTATTAAATATATTATTAGGATAATGTTTACTTTCGATGTTATATAAAGGAATTATAATTAAAAGTGAAAGATAATGGAATTAATTTAAATAAGAAACATTAGAGCTGCCCCCCTTGAGTTTTCTATACAATATTAACTAAAGTGAGCAGCAGGGTAAAGAGTTAACTATAACCTTGGGCCAAAATAATGGCTACACAAGCTTTTGAACGATTATTTATTTTTAAAGTTAAAAAAAACAACAAAATGACGAGCATAAACACGTAAATACACTCTCCTAGTGGCAGAAATAGTAAGTAATGAGCACAGTTATTGACAAAAGTATTGACAATAATATTGATCGTGTAAGGTAATGAAATATTGATAGTGGTTAGCATGAGTATTGATGGAAATATTGTCAATACTGATATTGACAATATTATTGACCGTGTAGAGGCCGCTATACATAACCTAATTTGTATACTAGTCTTAAGGAATATGGATCTCTTTATTAGCCGGTTCATCGGAACTGAATTGAGCCGGTCAGTAGCAAATTGACAGTGAAGACCGGAATATTTATTACATATAAATGTATTGTTTGCATGTTTAATTTCTGTATTCTTTGAGAATTTTAAAAATTAACTAAGTTTTTTTTTTTTCATTAAAGATATTTTTAAATACAATATTTCATTATTTTATTTTACAATATCAAAAATTTGTTTACATTCCATTAAAACTCTTCCTCTTTACATTTCCTCGTGTTTTATTTTTTTTTAATTACAATAATAAAATACTGGATATGTATAAAATACCTGTTATTGGAAGTCTCTGTCAATTACATGCAAGTATTTATAATGTTTATTACAATTACAGTACAATAATGTTATGAATTTGTAATAAATAATTTTTTTCAAATAAATCGTTCTTTTTAATAATAACTTTTAATTTTCAATAATTGGTGGGGAATCCCAATACTATGGTAACTTAATTAAAATGTATTGAATATATGATGACACAATACTGAAATATTATCTAACTGCGATGTTTGGTCAATTTCGATTAACGAACGAACAAATAAACGATATACTCGTTTCGTTTATCGAACATGGCAATACAATATGAAGGCGCCGACTTGCCTGAATCACTAGGGCAATGCTTGTTCGTTCTTTGAACGAAGTCATAAAGTTTGGGATTGATCTGTATCGTGCACCAATGAATCGGATCCTAAAAATTGATGAACCGGTCATTGATTCAGTTTGGTCACTACTGCGACCCGGTTCCTAAAATTTGGCTCGTTCGCGAAAGTCACGTGACTTATGTATGTATATATGCATATATAACCTTTATTACTCATCTATTTAGACGCAAATCATCTAGAGATTCCAATCTGGAAGGAACGTTTATTAATCCCCGTTGTAAAGCATTGGTTTTTCATGGAAGATTCTTCTCGACCGTTCTTAAAGAATGGATAAGGATTGTTGAGATTCGGTCTTTTTTTAAAAATAAAAAAACTTAAATTTTTGCTAACGTTTCGATAAATATATTGTCTTACAAGGCCTACAACATACAAATACAACGGGTTCTTTTTAGGAAGACAAAATCAAGAAACAAAAAACAGAATGTAATAAAAAATAGAATATATATAGATTAATATATACATTTTGTTTGGACTACTTACATAAAAATAAGAAATGTTAAAAAATTTTCAAAACATGGCAACTTAAACTTAGGTATATTTTAGGAAAAATAAAAAGTTGAGAACACCTCAACACCACAGAGAATAGTGAACAAATAAACCACAGTGAATAGCGGGCAGGTATAATTGTAGCGGGACTAGTGGAAAAAGGGGACTATTGGGAAAACCAAGGTCAGATGATAAGAAATGAGGTTATGATAAATCGCTGAGAGATTGTTGGTATCTGTCCTGTAATTAATAAAAGTTTTCTGTTTTGTTTTTTTTTATATGTAGCATTTCTAAAAAGTTAAGTTTTTTTTCTATTACGTTCAGTTGCAAAAATACTTGCGTTAGAAAAATCAAAATCGTGTCTTTTGTCGAAACGTTCGCAAAAATTTAAGTTTTTTTGTTTTTAAACAAAGACCGAATCTTAACCATCCTTATCCATTTTTTTTTTATATAATGTATTTTTGATCGATTATTTTTTTTTTTTAATATTTAGAAGTAATGGGCCACAGTCAATAATAAAAAAACACTTTATAAATTTGAGTTTCTTGTTCACACTCTTATTGCTTACGATCGCTAAAAAAGGGCATGATATTTATTGCTTTGCAATAATTGCAATTTTCCAATAATAAAAAAATGAATCACAATTTTTCTAAAGACCAGCTATTGCTGGTGAAAAGTTTATATATATATATCATTTCACCTTATGCTAAAAGGAATTTTCTCTATTGCCATGGTAACCTTAATTACCCGGAGTTTTAAACATTAAGAAGTAATTCTTAAACATTATGTACATTTAAATAAGTCAGAGAGAATAAGGTGGAAAGTTTTGTTACATGCTCATCTTAACCAGTATAGAAATGAAATGGCAGGCATAATCAAGAAAGCAATAACCTATTTAGAATTCTGTTCACATCTTTGATCCTCCGCGCGCCCTCCTTAACATGGGGGGATATAACAGCCAAGTATCTTTGAATAATGAGTTCAGTTTTGCATTCTGATGTACACACTTCTCTAACACTGACTCTGTAACAAAACTATTGCTTGCCAACTGCAGACATGTCTTGTCATAACGCTGACTGTATCATATTCAAGTTGTAATATATTTTTTGGAAAGAATTTATTTGAAGATCTACAAATAACAGGGATTATTTTTCTTATTTCCTATCTTTTTTTTTTTAATATAGCGAAAAAAGATGTTCTAAATAAATTTAATGAATAACGTTTTCCTAATCAAATAAAGCGACTGATTATTTTCAAACAGCGCGGAACAATTCAGACATGCTTCTAAGCAACATTTTAAGGTTTTGTGAGCCAGAAATCTTATTCGATTACAACGTTAACCTGCTTTTCATAAACTTTGTTCTAATAAATTTTATTTCCCATTTAAACTCTAGTTTATCTAAATTATTCAAATTTTTCGATCTCTATTATATAAGCTGTAGGTGGCTGCTCCCTGGAAGCAGAGCGTTTCGGTCATTTATGGGAATTTTTTACTACTTGTGCCTGGCTACAGAGGGTTGTTAATGGGAAGATATCTTCTAGATGACTGTTGGTCATCCCAGTTACAAGCCCATGCTCATAACTACTACACCAAAACGAATGCAATACTTTCTCTTGTATGCAGCAAAAGAAAGCAGAAATTGGTAAATATGAGTTAGCTCATACTGGTAATGTGAGTCTACTAATAAGAGTTTGCTATGCATTAGCTCATATTGGTAAAATGAGTTAGCGTGTTTATAATACCGGGTTAAATATTAATAGGAAATCTGTAATGGCAAAAAGAACAAAAGGAAATACATATGCAGAAACAATTGGCTATATATATATAAAACGAGATGAGTAATATAATTTATACTGGGAAGAGATATAAAAATGTAAGAGAAGGTAATAAAATCGGCCGCAACAGCGCACGCACAGAAAATTTGAATAACTAACAGTTAGTATTAAAGGATACAAGAGAAGAAGGAGCTAAATTCTCTCTTGCCTCCCTTTACCGGGAGTTGTAAAGTGGTGGGAATTAAACAATATCCTGAAGAGAATGAGAGGGAGGGATCGAGTGAGAGAACGGCTAAGAAATGCTGTTTCTATCTTACTTTCTTGCCTTTTACTTAGGGTCTTGCAACACAACACACACACACACACACACACACACACACACACACACTAACACAATCGCACATATACACGGTAGTTGTTGAGGAGCAATAGTCTAGGTTTGCTCCCTTGCTAGTTATTAGCATAACGGGTAGACATGATGCTGTTTTTGAGGAAGAGAAACATGCTACACTCACCGGCCTGTGCTACTTCAGAAGGCGGGCGTAGTTGTTGCTTTTGGTTATAGGGTAGCAGCAAAAGTCAAGTCCCTCCATTTCCACACTGGTCTGTCTGTTCAGTCTGGGTATGGGTCTTGGACGCCTCTTCTCTCATACTCTTTCTTAATGCTTCCAACTTGCAATTTCCATCTCTCTCACTTCAACCGTTCCTCTGTTATTAAATTAACAATTCAAGAAGACATGTAACTGTCGGCCAAACCTACTAACATTCGCTTCCACCCCTACACTGTGTATCATTATTTGCATAATGTTCCGCACTTCTCACTCGCTCTACTGCCTCACCATATCCAAAAGTCTCTTTAACCCAGCTCTTAGCAGATGTTTGTTGCAGGCCAAGGGGGACCTCTTACTGAACGGTTCAACATGGTAATCTTAAACCGCGACAGTCAAACATTTCCACTACTAGCATATTCTCCAGAGTTTTAATCTAACATTCATAAATGGTTATTATAATTATTATTATTATTACTATTTTCCAAAATAAATAAAGTTTGTTTTCTAGTTTGAAATGATTTTTTTAAGTAAAAACTTTAACTAATGAATATTAACAAAGAACAAAAAGTAAATTTAAAAATATGCACTTAATTCTTTCTAATTGTAATTGCTAGCAATTTATGTAATTGTAGTTTTTTACTTTCGATGTCATTAATGTAAATTTTTCTTTTCTCAAATATTTAGTTCATACCTAACTAGTTCTATTCCTAGACATAACTTAAAATACTTCCAGCAATGATTGCTTGGGAACTTGTGAAATCTTCTATTTCAATAATTGACATTCTTTAAAGAATTATTAAATGAATATTATTTATAGAATCAAAATAATTTCTGGTCAAATTTCTTAGGAAATTTAAGAAAATAATTTAAGAATAAGCTTTGATGACTTTAATAACTTCAACATTCAGCTACATAAAGCCCAAGTCTTCTAAGCTAGAAACATTTAGATGGGATTAGATTACTTTCGGTGGGGGGTTGACACCCAGCCTATGCGACCCCTATGGGTCTATTGTGTTAGTTAGAGATCCCTCTCCAGTCTTGTTTGTGTAATTAGACTTATTAGACTTAAGTGTGAAGAGAGAAAGAGATTAATGCGTGAAGTTTGAAGGCTCCCATAAGTTAGAGCACTCTCTCCAGTCCTGTCTGTTTAAAGGAGTCTGAAGAGAGGGTTCTGGGTCAAGTAAAAGTTTTGTTTTTTTTAATTTAAGGCGCGTCAGCATCTATGGTCATTTGCCTTCTCAGTACATTACCGGCCGCCGGTCACTGTTTTCTCGGACAGTGAGCTGTAGAGGCCTTGCGCAGTGGCAATATCGTAACCGGTGAAGGTCTCCTGAGGTGCGATTATTGCTAGTTGAAACAAAAGTGGTAGATCTCGTATTGTCATATTTAGTATGCAAAATATATTGAAATCCGTCGGTGTTTTTATGGAGAAAATAGTAGACAACTTAAAAAATAAAATCCATTCCATTCCAGTAAAGTGGTAGTTCCGCTTTGACGGATTTTTGATGAAAACCTTATTCTCGAGCCCCCTGGTAGGTCTTAAACTTAAACAGATCAATTTCAAAAAAACACTTTTTTAAACTTAGGAGACCTCAAAACATGTATTTCCAGTGAAGACGTAATATCAAAAATTTGATAGCACCTAGAAATATTTCCAATTAACAGAGAAAATAATAAACAAAATAAAAATTTTTGTTTTGAGCGGTAAAGTTTTGCAGAATCCAAAAATCTTAGTGTCTAAGAGAACACACTTTATCGGTTTACATAGTACTCACAAGGCAAACAAATGTTCAGGAACATGTGATAAAACTTTTAATTTTTTGAGAAATCTAACTACATTTAAAATATAAATACTTTACTGGTGAAAACTCGATTTCCAAAGTTTGACCAGATCTCAACCAAGGGAGGGAGTTCGTCAAGTTATAGCCAATACGAATCATGCTGGAAGAACTAATGGATAAAGAACTCAGTGTGAGCGTTGGAAATTGCAATGCATTGCTGCGAATAAGTATGAGAGAGTGAGAGAGAGATAGAGAATGGGAAAACTCATAAATTTCTAATTTGAAAATTATAAACATATTTACTAATATGATAAGCTAATGTTATTTATATTCATAAATTAATTTAAAAGACATATAACACGGGAATATCCAAAATTTAATAATAAAACCTATGATTTAGTACAGTCTAAGAGTTGAAAAGTTATTTTGTTGATTAGATATTTGATGACAGTGGTGATTGTAAGAGAAGAATTCCTATCGTTTCCTAGTGTAATAAATCCTACTATATGCACATATAATGACTTACAAAAGCTTTACAAACTCATAGCACTACCACAACCACTGGAATGGAATATGATGTTGGCTTGGTAGGTATTACACAGTGGTCGAATGAGATACTATCCTGGAATGCTTTCATCCATCCTCAGTATGTCCGTATGTATGTACGGTAGAAACTGTTCGCTCTGTTGACATTACTAATATTAAATATGATGATGACAACATTATGAGATATGTTGTCATGGTGCCCGTTGCAGCTGTATGTATGTATGTATGTATTACGTATGTAAAGTATGTGTTCATAACTATGTAACATAACAACTGTATGTGTTCTTACAATCTGCAAATATTACGTTAACGTTATATCTTTTCACATTCCTTTATACAGATTATTTTTAATACATAAAATTTATATGCGTTTTAATATGTGTTATTTATTGATTTAATGTTTTAATAAAGTTTCACTTTCTCTAACTGGTGGGAAGTAAGTGGAAGTATTGTGGTCGACATCAAATTTTCGAAATTGTGTATTCACCGGAAATGCACTTCCCCTGACACCTAACAAATGCTTCTAGAAATTGATCTGTTTGTGTCTGTGTGTGTGTGTGTGCCCACCAGCTCAAAAATAGAAAATCGTTAAAAATTAAAACTTAATATTTAGTTTAAATGCTATCAGGAAACTCGACATAAGATTAGATTAGATTGACATAGGGAGGGGACTCAAACTCAGGCACCGCAGCCTACCCGTTGAGGCTTATTGTGCCAACCCCTCAATACCTAGTAGAGGAAGCCCCCCTCTTCATGAGGTCCAGAACCTTCCCCACCAGTTCTTCTTGAGTACGATTTCCTCCGGTCTCAACGTGCCGAAGATCTCGTACCGCAATATGCCGATCACGACGCAATCAAACAACAGGTGAGAGGCCATCTCCTCCTCCTCCTGACATTGTCTACACAAGGGCCCTGAATCAACCAATCCCACCTTGTGCAGATGTTTCTTGAACCTGCCAAAGCTCTGTGAACAGGCTCGTTATCAGACAAATCTGATACCTGCTTAAACCCAGAGTCTCTCTGGTTCTTCTTCTGCACAGCTCTGGCATGACCATTTTGCCGTGTTTTGCCCCAGTGCTAAGCCTCCAGTGACGATTGTGCTCTCTCCGAGTCCATTCTCTCAGAGACGCCCTCGCCATACTTTTGGCTATTCCCAGAACAGGTTCCGGCCCACAGAAAGGAGTATTCGCTCCATTCCTGACCAGTTGGTCGGCTAGTTCATTGCCTTTAATCCCAGTTGTGTTTTTTTTTTGTTGTTTTTTTTTTTATTAAGGCGTCTCAACATCTGTGGTCATTTGCGCCCGGAGCCCTTCTCAGTGCACTGCGGCTCCGGACAATGTTCTCCCGTACAGACAACACTGTCCATCACGGACAGTGGGCTGTAGGGGCTCTAGGAAGGAAAATCTAAGGGGAGTCTCTACACTCCCTGGCTAGGGAAGAAGTGATTCTGAATGCCCCAAGTGCCTTCAGTGCAGCCTGGCTGTCCGAGAAGATGCATATCTCCCTATTCCTAGGTCCATACGCAAGTTCTCCTCAGCACAGATCTTAATTGCATAGACTTCAGCCTGGAATACCGTGGAGTAACCACCGAGGGGCCTCTCGATGAGTACCTCCGGTTTAACTCTATATATACCGGCTCCAGTACCGCAGGCCATTTCGGACCCATCGGTTAACCAGGATCCCCCAGTACGGCCTCTTTTTTCCCAACTTTTGGCCCATTCCGATTTTGACGTGAAAATCACTTGGAAAGGGAGCTCAAAGTGGGATGTTGGACAGCACTCTTCCCCAGCCATCTTAAAAATAGGGCCAGGGTCAACTTTCTGTGTTATGTCCAAGTGTTGGCCAGGGAACTCCTCTGTTTCCACTGGCCATTGTTCATTAGTCTGTACGCACTGGCACTCGCCTCCGCTTGTATCAAAAGATGCAGCGGAGGTAACCCCAGCAGTACTTCCAATACAGCCGTTGGGGCACTGCAAAATGCCCCCGAAATCAACAGGCACGCCAGCCTTTGAACCCCTGATAGGTTCTTCCTCGCGACCTGCTGTTCCGTTTTTGGCCACCACTCAACCGCCCCATAAGTGTGGCCTTGTATGATGGTCCGCGTATAGAGCCAGTGGGCTATTTTGGGGAAACTCGACATAAAGTTTTTAAAATTTTCTCGAATACGGCTCAAACGATTTTATTTAAAAAATATAATATATATTAGTGATGGGACAGTTCGAGCGGAGTCGGTTCACTGGAACGAATCCAGTAGCGGAACGAGTTGATTCAAATCCCTATTTTTAAATAAACTGATTCCAGCAAAATTAAATGAATTTTTTTTTATTTAAAATTAAATTAAGGCAGGTATATCACGAAAATTAAGTATTAAACTGAGTTGCATGTTGAAAGAACCAGTGACAGGATTCTAACTTAATATTTTGTAACCTCAAACCATACTAACAATCCTGGTGAGCTTAAAATACAGATGGTTGGGCGGTGGGAGTGAATTCCTAGTATAATTTTTTACGGTCAATATTTCATAGATTGAATAACCAGTATACACTAATACTGAATTATTTCCATTGCATAGAAGCATAAATTATATTTCGACAAAAAATTATGTTCAACTTAATAATATTTTTTCTAAATATATACATATAGAGAGCTATCTGGTGTTAGAAAAGGGAAGATGGATTCAGTTACAGGCAGCAGTGAACTTGGAACGACTTTCTGAATCTGACTCCAATCTGGGCACTCTCATTGGTTGAATCCCTGGAACCGTCTGGACCCGAAACCGGAGTTGATTCAGATTATTTGGTTCCGGAGTGAACGAATAAATCAAATCACTGAATCTAGCCAATAGAAACGCTTGAAATGGAACCGACTCCACGAACTCGTTCCAAAGGCAATGGTGCCTGTAACTGAATCCATCTTCACTTTACTAACACCAGATCGCTCTCTACGTTTATATATTATATTTTTTAAATATTCTACAAGGTTTATTTGAAAGAACTCGAAAATGTTAATCAGAAAAATAATAAAAAAAAGTTACAATCACTCTAAAAAAATATATAACAAATGAATGAGATACATGAAGTTTCATTTCATGAAAAAATATTTCTAAAGGGCATGAGAAGTGGGTATGGAAGGTGGAGGAGACTAAAAATATTAATCAGTTTTCAGATTTCTGTTACTGGTCCGAGCTGGAGCCAGTGTTAAGTTACAAACGATCAAATAAGAAATCAAATTTAAAAAACTATCATTGGTCATAACTAAAATTAAAAATTTAATCGCCCAAACTTTACTTATTAATTCAATAGTAAAATTTGGTTTAGTTGTAACTAAAAATTAAATTTTTAATCAACAGATCAGTTTTCCACAACTAAAAATTAAACAATTCAAAATTGAATTGATTAAATTAGATTAAAAAATTAATTCAATCAATAAATGATTAACTTCAACCTCCCCGTGGGCCTGCTGGATAGTAATAAAATTGCATTGCTGTAAATTAATTTGCCCGTTTGTTGTGCAGCCTAATATTAAATTATTCATAAAACTGGAGTATAAACTTTCAGAATTACATATATATAATTGCTAATTATTAGTGTACTGTGTGTTTATTAGCAAAAAATGCAATTTTTTTACTAACTGATGAAGTTAATTACATATAAAAAATTTAATAAAAACCCTGAAGGAAAAGGAACCGTGGAACGAGTTTATGGAGTCGGTTCCGATCCTGGAACCTATTCAAATCCAACGAATCCGATGGCGGAGTCGTTTTGCCCATCACTAATATATATAGCACTAAGCTCATAAAGAAATATGATTTTTTTTTTTTTTATGCCGACGTTATTCCAAAATTACGAGTTGGAAGAAAATGGTTACACCGGAAATGCAATTTTACTGAACTTTTTTTTATTTTTCAGTTTTTTTTTTCATCTTTTTGCATAAAGTAACTAACATGTTTCATTAAACGTCGGATTCTAATTATACACATAGTGACTTTTGTTTGAAGTTTCCAAGAGAATGGATTTTGGAGGGGAGTCTTGAAGGTCATGCTCTTGCAAAAACAATATTATAGTCTATTAAATATATAGCAATAATTACAAGTTTACAGAAAGTTCACCAATTAAAAAATATGTAAACTGCAGAAAGAGAAAGCTGTGTTAATGTTTCACACCAGATTTTTACTTTATCTTACTGCTCCTCCAGATAAGAGGAAGTCTTGCGATAGTATCAGATTTTCGAAATTGAGTATTTACCGGAAATATATTTTTGAGATCACCTGATTTTTTTTGTTTACAATTAAAGAAACTCAGTTAAGCGGATGTGTGGTTAAACAATAGGTTTTACTGAGATTATTTTTTTTTTTGGAATTTCCTCAAAAACCGCCAAAACGATTTTCGTAAATCTTTGAATGTTTATTAAGTAGTAAATATATATATCTACCAAAACTTTTATCTGAAAATGTTTCTTTTTTCAAAGAAAATTTATTTATAAGGGTTTTCTTGGAAAATTTATGCTGTTAGATTACAAATATTATTGCTGTAATATTATGTTATGGAAAAAGGTTGATCTAATCCCTATTTATCTAAATATTCTCAAAGTAATTGCCCCACTATAAATGGGAGGTGGCCAGATCTTAATCTATCATTGTTGTACTAAAGAACGACAATTAGAATTCCATAATGAATTTAAATATAATCTAGATATTCTAATTTAAATATTTTCGCGGGGGTGTAGTGGTAGTACGAAATGAAAAATAATAGTTTTTAAAAATAATTTATATAATTTTGTTAATATATTAGACTGTGAATTTCACTTCAAAAAGAGTGTATTTTAGAACTAGGTATATTAAATCTGGTCATTGCTAATAGAGAAACAAAGGCACAAAATCCCGTTAGGGTAAATCTTTTGTACAAGAAAATTCCCCCGCTAGAGAGAGAGAGAGAGAGAGAGCAATTCCAAAGAATAGAGTCTGCCTTCAGCTTTCAAATAATACAGTTCAAAAAGTAATAGTCTCACTTCTGCTTTAAAACCATACAGAGGTATTCTGCTTCCTAAGTGAGAAAGCCAGAACACTACTTTAGGAATCGCTCAGTGCCAATGATAGATATTTTCCTTTATTCTAAATATACTTCTGATTTATAATTGTGATACTGCAATGTACTTAAACTTGCTTAAAGAATAATATATGTATTTATAAAACAGTGTGATTTCTTGATTATTACTAATACTTCGTTCTCTTTTAAACTTACAAACTTACAAGCCCTTTATTTTACAACACCGCTCGTGCTACTACAAATACACATCATCACACCACACCATCACATTACAGGGGTATTGTCCACGGCAGCTGGTTCTGTTCATCTCTAAGAGGTCTATAGCAACTTTAAATTTCTCGTATGAAGTAGGTTCAAGGTCCAGGAAGAACTCTGTTATTTGTGACCAGTTCAGTGCTCTGGCCATTGACAATCAGCATGTTTTCAAAATATTCTACCCGTCTATCCACCACCTAGCTGTCTTCTATAAATAACAATTCCTGTTTACTGCGGCATACATTCACTTTAGGTTGAAAACCTTCCTCATTAGAAACCTTATAAGGAAAACCTTCCACATAGAAATAGGTATTATAAGTTCATTCACTAACAAGCAAAGTTATTAATTGCTAGTTTTGGATGGGGAAAAGGGGCATTGCGAATTAAAAAACAATGAAATATTAGATGAAAGTGGGAAAATGAATATTAAAATCTGTTTAAAAGTGTACTTCTATAATTCTAATTTCAGAAATCTCGGAAGAGCAATTTTGTAAGGATCACATATCGGATAAACATAATCTGCCGTCTGAAATCCAAACATGCCACTTGCAGAACCAATCTCCGGGAAATAGGGTACGTATTGGAAATTTCACTGTACTCCATGTGTAAAGTATATAAAGATTTTTAAACACCGCGTATTCTTAGCAGAAAATATCAGACCGATCATATATGAGGAAGTCCTGTTATCAAATAAACTAGGAGTACTGAGATACTAAACTTTCAATACAAATTTCTGTTTCACACCAAATTTAATTTGCTTTTTATTTTATTGTTGTGGTTGTTGTTTATTGTAGTTGTTGATCTATAAAAATAAATAATAAAACAAATAAAACCTTCCCACCAAAAATAAAAGGAAGTTAATAATACTCGAAAAGTTTTAATATTATCTAATTTAAATTCTATTTGTCCGTAGGATAGTGTTATAAAGACTAAAAGAAAACTCAGACCGATTGCAGCTAAAGAAGAAATGAACATCCGTAGAAAGAAGGAAAAGAAGAAATGTTCAATTTCAGTGAAAACTTCTCTTTTCATTCTTTATTTATTTTTTTTTTGTCCAGAAGTTAGTGGCGATCTGATAGCTGTTCGAAAAAGAATAGTTGAATAAGTAGGCAGACTGAGTGGAGAGGATAAGATTCTGATAAAAATCGGCGATTATTGATTTGTTGTGAATACTGTGTATATTTGTGTTTGTGTAAATAGCGTGTGTATGTTAGAGTGGGGATATATATATATGGCATTGTTTACGCACGAAATGGGAGGTTAATGTGGATACGTTGAACGGGTTATCTACAGGCCGATAGCCATGGGCTTCCAGCAAGCTTACATTGCTTGCTATGTACGAGAAGCGCGCAGAGCAGCAGCACGGCAGCAGAACTGTTGCCGTCCCTTCTTCGTAGACGGCACACGGTGGATTCATTGTGGCAGGTCCCAGTAGAAATCAAAACCCCACTAATTTCCCGTGGGGTGCATTCCTCCATTACATACCCTACTACTCTGCCCCCCTGACACACACACCCACACACACACACTCTTCACTCTACGTTCTCTTTTTCTCATCATTTCCCGCCCATCCGTTACCCCTCCTCTTCCTTCATTGCCAGCACACAATCTATGTGCCCCTTACGCTTTACCTCCTCATCTAGTCCCTTTCAATTTTCTTCCAATTATACAAAGTCTCAACTGGGACCATAGGGGTGTGGTACTCTTCTTGGCTGTTCCACTGATGGTATTCTACCTGGTTTCCAACATGGAATTTTCCAAGTATTCCAACAATCTAGTCTCTTTTGTTAATGTGGTTTCATTCTACTTTATTTAAAGAAAATTAAAAAGAAACACTTTCTTTTGTACAAACTTTTAAATATGATGATATCCTTAAATATCTGAATATGACATCCAAAAGTTGAATAGAAATATAGTTAGCTCACATTTTCACTTGGCAGTATCTCTGGGTGAATGGACCACTATTTTCCAGGCTTAGCTTCATTCATTATTCTTTGTTGTATTTTGGATGAGATGGTACATAACACTAACTTAAAAGGTGTTTGTACCTGCACGGATAGTCAACCTAAGTTGAAAACGCTGAGTTAAATGTGTGGTTAACTTCCGGGTTGGTGCTAGAATGTTCTAAAAACTGGAAAAACTTTCTTGTTTGAAGGATGTGGTTCTAATCTAGGTGCCTGGTCATATGGGAATTTTTGGGAATGGGGAAGTGGATAGATTTGCCAAATTAGGCGCCTCTTACCCTTTGATTGGTCCCGAGCCAGCTGTTGATGTATCTTCACGCACATCTCTGCCAAGCTTCCAGTAATGGGCAGCTTCACAGCATTTATCCTTATGGATGAGCACACTGGTTGTCAGGAGACTAAGATGCTCATTGGGGATCCGGACAGGACTATTAGTGAGATGTTGCTCTGCCTTTCAAGAACCTCTTTCAGACATCTGGTAGGATCCCTTACTGGGCATTTTGGTTTAAGGAAACACTTCTATGTAATGGTGCTCTTTTCTAGAATCGGTGAGACAAAGGAAGAAGCACTCATCTGACTTATGGAGACATTGCTTGGGTTGTGAGAAAATTAAATTCAGACCTTTGGTAGGAACAGGATGTCTATTATAAGAGAAGAGCTTAGGCCATTTCTCTTTAGCGTTATTTTTCCGTTTTGTTCGGACTGCAATGATTCTTAAATGGGTTAATCCCGAGTCTGGATTTTATGTTTTGTTTTTTTAAGGAGGCCTAGTGGGGGGGGGGGGGGCTATGAGGGCCTAGTGGGCTTTGGATAGAAGAATAATATTATTAATAATTTTACATTTCGCTCTCAATTTCAATCTACAATTTTTCTCTAAATTTCATACTTTACTAAGTAAGTATTTAATTGCTTTAAATATTATATTACCATGGAAACCTATAACAAAATGGGACTTTTCCTGACTACCCCAGAACCACCCTAAAAATAAATTTCTTAAAAAACACTGTTTCCAACACAACTGATAGTTTTTCTATCTGCCTCTGGTCATTCGTTGCCTTAATAATAATTTCTTTATAATTTAAGATCTGACAAATTTGCAATTTTTTAAACATTTGTTTTTAAATAAACGCAGATGACCTCAAAATATGTATTTCCGATGAAAATTCAATTTTATTTCTTCCACCCAAAATGAACGTGGGATGTTAACGTAAATGATATGGTTGGTGAACAACTATGGTTTGCCTGCTTGGGTTCACTGTTATACCAAAGGATTTAGATTAGTACTTCCGCTCCGTGTTCAAAGCGTTTCTATGCATTCCAGTAGCCTTAATAAGGCTTATCAGGCTGAACAATGGCTTCCCTCTCGTGCAACACATGTGCAGCCAGGCATACACAATAGCACAAAGCATGCACCGAGTCTCCTACATTCATGTGAGCACCTCTAAAACAGCTGTCATCCTCAGCCATGTTCAGTGGCTTCAGCTAGCTCCTAAAGCCAATAGTGTCCGATGAAGCAGACCAATCACCTTATTAAAAAACAATTAAAATAGACCATTGCTTACTTTCTTTTAAAAGTTAAAAAATAACCTAATAAAACACTGTCTTAACACTCCGGAAGTCAGCCAGAGTTAAGTATTTCCGAATGTACAGGAGAGAGATAAAATATGTTGAAAAAACTCTTAATGGCTACTGAATCCTGAGTTGTAAAGAACTTTTTCCTAAAGTTAAATACTACATTTTTGTCTACAACAGTTAAAAAACCACTAAATTAAAACAAGTCAACAAATAAACAAGAATGGTCTTCATTCACAACTTTCAAGTTTAATTGTTAATAGTAATATTAAATGACCAATTGTGACCATAATTGATGATGGAAGGTTTATTGTCGGTTGGTCTGGTATTCTCGTTTTCCAGAAATTCTGCTTTCCTTATAATTGGAGATGAATTTTCGAAATATTCTTCAATATTTTTTTTATAAAATATACAATAATATATATATATATATATATATAAAATGAAATACTAAAGTTTTTGTATGAAAATAATGTATAGATGCTATTTTTAATTAATTTCAGAAACAGTGTTATTCTCTTTACATAAACAGAGGTAGTTAACCTTCTGAAAGGTTATGGTAGTTTATTTAATCATGTCAGTTTCATAAACTATCTCTTTATCCATAAAATTTCAAGTGATAAAATAAATGCCTAGTTTCAGTACTTATTATTTATTGATTTAATTTATTTAAGTGAGATCCCCCCCCATCTTGGGCTATACATTTTGTTTCAATATTATTAACATATTTCGTCAATTTTAACCGCATTAAAATTTTGTTTATTGAAAGGTGGAAATCCTGTGAGTTTTTTTTTTAATCACTTGTGAGTTAAAGTAACTTTTTCTCACTAGTGACAAAAAGTAGAACGTTAGCCATTTGATTTTAATGAAATAATTACAACATTGTTCAACTGTTATAGAAAAAAAAATTTTAGTTTTTTTAAACATTTAAAAAAAATGAAGTTTATGGGGCGATTGTACTTAAACATGTTAGTTTTTAGGATAGAAGAGTCACGTTACTTTTATTTGCCTGACGTCAATTATTCCTTGGTAAAACTTGTATTGGCAGTTTAAAGCCTAATGTCACAATCCCCCCCAGAACCATGATAAATCAATTTTTTTTTTCGGTAAATAGTTTCAAATATAAGTCAATGGGTTAAAAATGTTTGCCATTAGCACTTGAGGTGTAGTGAAAATGGATACGTCTTCTGCAAAATCATAAAAACTAAAAACAAAACAGAATCTAGTAAGTAGCACTGCCGAATAGCAGATTTTGATCGAAAACTTCGTGCCTAATTCGATCGTGTATTTATTATTACCTTAAATATACTTTCAATATTGCACTTAATTAAGTATTAGGAATACTGAATATTAAACTGGTAATTCTCCTTTCTATAATAAAAGTGTCGATCTCTTCCCTTCAGACCTATTTTTTACATGTAACGTATTTAATACATTATATTATGTAATCATATATCATTTATCTCAAACTTTTATTATTTTATCTTCTTATTACCAAAGTTTATTTTTTTCGCTGAATTCTTAATTATTACTTTCTCTTACTCCTAGTAAGAGGAAGTATTGTAATCGTGTCGAATTTTAGATAGCGAGTTTTCATCGGAAATATCTGTTTTGAGGTCCCCTGAGTCCAAAGAAGTGGTTTTCAGCAAATGGTCTGTGTGTGTGTGTGTGTGTGTGTGTGTATGTATTTGAATAGCATAGCTCAAAAATGAAAAACCATAGAAACTTGAAACTTGATATTCCGTTTAGGTATCACCATGGCATCTGACAGTGGGTCACCTGTCAAAATTCCTCAACCGGAAGTACCACTTTACTAGTTGTATTTCTTAAGTTGTTTCAATTTTCTCAAAAATGGCTCCGACGATTTTCTTTAAACATCGTATATCAACTACGAATACAAAGAGCTACAACTTTTATTTAAAACATTTCTCCGGGAAAATTCATTTAAGGGCACTTCCGGGGGAGAGGTGGTGTTAAGTTTTCATTTAAAGTGCTATTTCAGTTTATTAGACAATTCCGCCTTCTTAAAAATGTTAATTAGAATTAAATATGTTGCTGAAATTCCGAGTTGGAAAAAATCGGATAACCGGAAGTTCGTTTATTTCAACACTTTACTAAATGATTTCCTCACTTTTTTGCGATTTTCTCAAAAATGGCTTTGACGATTTACTTGAGACATCGTATATAAACTAAACATGCAACGATCTACAACTTTTATTTAAAACATTTCTCTGGGAAAATTCATTTAAGGGCATTTTTAGGGTAGGGGTTGGGTTACAGCTTCCTCTAAATTGCTATCATAGTTGATTATACAATTCTATCATCCAAACTAAATTAATTAGAAATAAATAGATGGCCAAAATTCCGAGTTTTATGAAAATTAGTAAACCGGAAGTGCGCTTTTACTTGACAGTTTTTCGACGAATTTTATTAAATTTGGTATACAAAGCATTAAATTTGATCTGCAGATAATTTTGAGAACGGAGTAAGAGAAGTTGTGTGAGTGTTTCACATCAGGTTTTTTTATATTGTAAATACTCTATTTGTATTTAATTGCCAGATTCCTTTCATATAATTAATTCTTCTCACTTTAAATATATAAAAATAATGTGGAGTCTTTTTTTTTTTGTCAGTTTCAAGCGAATTTTGAGTTTTACTGATTTCTATTATTGGTACAATAAATTTTTAAATCAATAATTAATATTTTATTAATTAATTTTTAATGACGTTCACGTTTGTTATTAATATCTCTTACTTGCACATACTACAATCTTCCATATTGATTATTGTAATACATTATTTATTTATATTTTATTTGTTTTTCTATCGCTTGTACAACATTGTATACTGTAACTGCTGGACACTCTCTCTGTATAGGATTTATACTTCAAAATAAATAAATAAATAATTAATAAAATAAATCGTATACTACTTCTTACTTTCTTTTGAAGCTTAGGTTTCCCTAGGTGTAATACGAATCGTAATATTGAAGAATGAAGAAAATTTTGTTATTTTCAACTTATGAAAAAGTTAGAGAAAATCGTGTTAGTGATCCTACAAGATTTTTAACATTATTAACCTAATTTCAAATTTACAAAGAAATTTACCTAATTTAAAATAATTTTAAATGTCCACTGCTTGTTTTGAAAAACATTATATTTCTAGGAATGTGGTATTACAAATATAGTACATAAATAGTATGCAAACAAACACTCACACACACACACACACACACACACACACACATACATACATACATATATATATATATTTGTTAAAATATAATACTTTTTCGCTAAAAGGAAAATGTTGTAATATAAAACAGAAATGAGAAATATAATAATAAAAGATATGATTGGTCCAAATAGAGTTATGGGAACAAACAAAAATAAATAAATAGAAGCATAAAAAAAAAACAGGTCCAGATTCTTAATTGAGTGATTTAGAGCCATGGTGTATAAAGATAAAAATGTGTATGTGGATGTGTGTGTTGTATATTTTGTGGAAACCACCATTTTTAAACATGTTAAACGGACACAATGATCGACAAGTTTTTTACAATACAGACGCAGGCACACGCGCACAACCATCAAACAAACGCCACTGAACAATCAGCATACACACACACACACACACACACACAAAACATGCATATCGAAGCTACAATTTTTGTTAAAATTTTCGCAATTGACACTTTTATATTTGGACATAAAAGTATTGGCCAATATAACAGAAATAACAACGCGCCTATTTTATATCGAACCAGAAAAAGATAATGGGAAATAACAATCATTCATAAACGAGTACACTATCATATCGGATTTCTTTCCCCTTAAAAAATTGCTTTGTGTTCTATAACAAAAAGTGCATTTCTTTTTTCGTCTTTTTTTTTTTAAATTTTTATAATCGAGTTATCACCGGAAAAATATGTCGTGAATGTTACGACATTCATGTCCCCAAGTTACCAACAATTTTTCAATAGCCAAAGGTCTGAATATTAGTGCAATTGCTGTTTGAGTACAGCATAATCCAAACACAAGAAAATGTAAAATAAAAAACTGGAACATTTATCCGAAATAGATCCGATGCGAAGATTTCAAGTTTTCTATCAAGGCAATTTTTTCGGAATCATTTTCGCCATCAGACGTCTCGCAGTTTAATATATCTTTGACTGCGTATTTGATGGCTGCACAGACACGACATATGCCATGAAAGCCAAGTTATTCCGCATAAATTATAATTAAGGCTGTCGGCCAAGCCAATGCGGATCAGATATGTCTGAGATAGTCATGCCTAGTCAATATCCTAAAACAGGCATCTCCCACGGGGCGCGGTACATTGCCTGGTATGTGGCCACGGTACATTGGCCTGGTATGTGCACGGTATTTTTCATTTCATGATGTTTCTGTCGTATATAAGTTTCGAAGGTAGTGCGGATGACCCTGTTAGCTGAGTAGAAGCCAAGTTCTCTTTCAGGCTGATCCATTTCCGAACCCAGCTTTGACAAATGATACGCCTCCTTGCTACTCGGAATTGCACGATGGCATTTTATCCATTAGAGCACCAGTTCCACACCTCGGGCTTGTGGGTGCTTATGAAACCCTAAAAAAGAAAAAAACCTATGGCGCAACAGCCCTTGAAGGGCAAGGTTTGCCAGACGGCTATTTGTATAAGGGGACGTCTGGTAAGCACGCCCCAGTTCCCACGCCGTTTAGTTCCAGCCCTCGCTACCTAGGGCGCTACTAACTGCAGCTTCCCACTTTTCACCACGATGCTGGGTCAACACCGTCTTTGCCCTCACGGGAATCGAACCCTGAATTCTTGCATGAAAGGCGACGCTAGCCACTAGACCAACTCGTGAGGGCGGTGCTTATCAAAACCTTTCCTTTATTTTTCAAATCGTGCAAAAACACCTCAGCAAGCCTCGAGAGTGATCTATTCTTCACCTGAGAGTCAGAAAACACTCTCTGTTCTCTACAATATTTTGTGCAGAGCTGTGAGTGCAGCTTTGGCTTTACCATCAAAGTTAGAAGTCAATTTGCCAACTCCAGCTTACAAGGACATAACAGAGAAAAAATGCTTACTGTTTCTGGGAGATGAAGGCAGCCGCCTTCTCAACATGCACCCTGGACTACAGCTAAACGACTGATAGAAGAGAATAGAATGGGGGGGGGGTGAGCCTCATTCCACTGCGACCTACAAATTGAGGTCTATTGTGGATCCCCTTAAGTTACAGAACAGCCCCCAGCTTTGCCCTCCTAATCAATCCTAGCAAAGCTGAGAGCGGCTCCGTCATGAAGCTTTCAGCTTCGGGATTGCCCGTCCCCAATTGAAGAAACCTAATCCTCGCCAGGCCGGCGCACTCACAAAGGATGTGCGCCGGGGTCTCCTCCTCTACCTTGCAGAATCGGCATACCGCACTATCCGCAAGTTGTAGGTGGTGCATGTGTCTATTCAGCCTACAATGCCCTGTTAGTAGACCCACAATTAACCTTATATCCCTTCGGGTTTGGCTCAGTAGGTCTTTGGTAAATTTAGGCAAATGTCTTTTAATGAAGAGCTTTGCCTGCCTCTGTCCTGGTGTTCCCTCCCACCAACGCAGACGCTGATCTTCTATCCACCCCTTGATAGAAGTTTGGATGAGGCTCCTGGACAAGCCGCAGAAGGGTTCGGGGCCTATAAAGGTATCCTGCGAGCCCTCCCTCGCTAGGGCATCCGCCCTCTCATTGCCCAGGAACCCCGCATGTCCCGGCACCCAGGCGAGTGTCAGTTTATTCCGAGTACCCACCTCGGTGAGGGCAAGTAGGCAGTCCCACACCAGTCTTGAGACTATTTGGTGTGAGGAAAGTGCCTTCAGGGCTGCCTGACTGTCGGAGTATATGGCCACTCTTCTACCCACTATCCTTTGCTTATAATCTCCCTAGCGCAGAGTTGTAACGCCACGACTTCAGCCTGAAAGACCGTGGCGTACTTCCCTAGGCTGGCCTTAATTTTAACTTTAGGCCTGCCCCCGTAGACCCCAGCTCGACCCCAGTCGGAGTTTTGGATCCATCTGTATACCAGATCGAGTTACCGAACAGGGGTGGGTCGCAGCCCCATTCGCCTCTGCTCGGTATGACAATATGGAAGTTCCTTTCGAAAAAATACTTAGGAACCATCCTATCCGTTGGCATCCCCAGAAGATAGTCCGCCTTGATTTCCTCAATCAACCTCTGGTTATTACGATCATGCCTAGAGGTGATGGGAGGCGGCCCCTGCAGGAGCCTATGTATTCCCATTCTGGCTTCGCCTAGAACGAGAATGTGTAATGGTGGCAGATTGAGGAGGACTTCCAACGCCGCAGTCGGGGTGGTCTTCATGGCCCCCGTGGAACCAAGGCATGCTCGCCTTTGGATCCCACCGAGCCTTTCCACTGCCCCCTTCTGCAACGTTTTGGTCCACCAAACTACCGACCCATATGTAACCATGGGTCTGATGATCCTGGTGTAGATCCATAGTGACAAACTTGGGCGCAAGCCCCAGTTTCTCCCACAAAGCCGTCTGCATCTATTAAATGACGCATCGGCTCTGTGAGAAATTTTGTCAATGTGTTGGTTCCAAGTGAGTCTTCGGTCGAAAGTAACGCCAAGGTACTTCGCCTCCGTCGCAAATGGAATCGGAGTGTGCCCAAGTAATGGAGGCCTAAGGCCTTCCAACTTGTGGCGCAACGTGAAAGGAACTATTATGGCTTTGTGGGGGTTTATGGACAAGTCCTCCTCCCTACACCAATTCCTAACCAGGTTTAGAGCTGCTTGAACCCGCTCTGCAATCGTAGTAGGGTATTTGCCTCTTACCACGATCGCCAAATCATCTGCGTAGCCTAGGCAGTCAAAGCCATCCGCAGATAGTTGGTGGAGGAGGTCATCAACGACCAAAGTCCACATCAGAGGGGACAAAACCCCTCCCTGTGGACACCCTCTCCCTACTTTTACCCTAAGGGTGGTCTGACCTATTGACGAGATGTTAATTCGACTACTTAGGCCAGACTCCATCCAGCCGCATAACACTGCTGGTACTCCTCTTTTATGGAGAGAGTTGATGACCGAGGTGCGCGAGACGTTATTGAATGCGCCCTCAATGTCCAAAAAGGTGGCTACCGCAATTTCCTTGTCCTCCAAGGATTTTGATAGCAGCCTGTTAAGATCATCCAGTGCGGCCTCAGCCGACCTACCTGGTTGATAAGCGTATTGGCGGGCACTTAGGGGGTTTGCACGCAAGACCTCATCCCTGATATATCTGTCCACCAACCTTTCCAGAGCTTTGCTCAGGAAAGAGGTTAGGCTAATCGGTCTATACGAGCCTGGCGTGAGATCAGACACTCTACCCACCTTGGGGAGGTAGATCACCTTGACCTCACGCCACGGTACCGGCGTATATCTACGGGCTATGCATGCCCTAAAGATTCTACACAGGTATGGTAATAGAATATCTAGTCCTTTTTGCCGGGTAAATCCCATCCGTCCCAGGAGATTTGAAAGGTAGGGATTTATTGATGGCCCACCTGACTTTGCTTGGCCTGGTTATGAGAGTGGCGAGTTTCCAGTCCTCTGGGGAAGGTCTAATTGGCCTTTCCCCAGGGATCCCCGCCACCTCTGGACCTGCAAGTCGGGATGAGCCTGGAAAGTGCGTCTCCGCGAGGAGCTCTAAGCTTCCTTCCTCGGAGACAGTGAAGGTCCCATCCCCCTTTCGGAGGAACCCCACTTCGTTCGCAGTACCGTCTTTGGCCAACGCTCTGTGGATTCTGGCGCACGAGGGTGAGTCCTCAATCTCCTCGCAAAACCGCCTCCACGAACGTCTTTTGGCCTTTCTAATCTCTTTATTGTACTGCGTGAGGGCATTCCGATAGACGGTCCAGTTCTGGGTAACTTTGGCCCTGTTGAACATTTTCCTCACCTCGGCCCTCAGTTTCTCGAGGTGATTGTTCCACCAGACCGTCTTTCCTCTCTGTGGTCTTGACCTTACCGGACAGTTTGCTTGGAAGGCAGTGGCTATCGCCTCCTGCACCTCCTCTACCGTCCGCTCAAGACCCTCCACCCCTCTCCCGTCAGAGATTCCCTGTGCTAATCTATACTTGAGGGAATCCACAAATCCTTCCCAGTCGGTTTCCCGAGGGTTCCGGAATGTTACCTGCTGCAACGGGGGGTGTCGATGGTGAACCTGATGTGCCTGTGATCGGAGCAGGATGGTTCCGAAGACACATGCCAGTTCCTGATGTCATCACTCAGCCTATGGGTGGTCAGGGTCAGGTCCAACACCTCTCTCCTGGCCACCGTGACGAAGGTGGGTTCCTTACCTAAATTAGAGATTAGTAACCCTTTACCATAGATAAAATCCAAAAGGGACTTACCTCCGCTGTTGCAGTTGCTGCTTCCCCATGCTGGGTGGTGTGCGTTAGCATCACATCCCACGAAGAGCGGGAGATTCTTCGCCTCACAGAAGTTGACGATCTCTCCCATCAGGTCCGGCGGGCAAGACTGGTCCTCACCGGGAAAGTAGGGGAGCAGACCAGCAGCCACCAGCCTCCTGATCCACCTTCGGTCCGTGCCGAGATGATTGCTGTAACAAAATCGCCTGAGGAAAGTGCCGGCAGTAAGTTACCATCAATCTGATTATTAAGGACTATACAGGCTCTGGGTTTCCCAGAGCCCTTACAATATAATACCTTACCTTGAAATGGGCGAATGTCTCTGATTTCCTCGGCCACGAGCCACGGCTCCTGCACCAGAGCGATGTGTAGTCGCTCCGATTCAAACCTCCTGCACAAGACCGCCGAAGCGGCCTTGGCATGTTGGAGGTTGATTTGCAGGACCCGTAGCCCCATCCTAAGATGTAGTAGGGGGTCGGGAAGGCGAGCTAGGCTCGCCCCCCCGCCGCACTTCGGCACGCTCGGGCGCCAGACACCGCTGAGAGGTTTGAGGCCTCAACAGCGGGCTGACCCCGGCTTCGCCCAGAGCGACGGGCAAGCCCTTCCCCCTGTCGGGTTTTTTGCCTCTCTTTTCGCCCGCCTTACGGCCGGCTAAGGGCTTGGGTGCGCGAGCCTCCGTTGTCGGAACATCCGACACGGGGCCCGCGCCAGCTTAGAAGTGGAGGGAACACCTTCCGCCGGGCGGATCGCCTCGGCGGAAGGGGCCCCAGCTCCTTCTTCATCGCCTCGTTTCTCCTTGGTTCGGAACTTCAACCTGTCGAACCCGTAGAATGGAGCCATGTCTAGACTCCTCAGGATTTCCAGGGACTCCTTTCCCATGGAGAAGGTGAAGAGCTGTCCCTTGCTCTCCGGAACACACCCCATAACGGTCCACAAGCCGGGGTTGAGGCCCTGGTTGCCAAACCTCAAGAGGCTGACAACCCTTTCCGCCGTCATCGGCTCGCCATCCTCATGGGGTACAAAGACCGAGCACGTCACGGCTTCGGGACCTCGTCCCCCACCAGGACCCTGAGGGCAGCGCCCTCCCAGGGCCGCAGCGTAGGGACGACCTCCGTCACCCAGGACGCACTCTCCTTGTCTGCAGGGAGAAACAGGAGAAACCCTGCTTTATGGGTGCACTTAAGAAAGCGCACCTGACGGTCATCCTTGGAGGCCGCCATGGTGGACAGCAGGGATTTTTAGATGGCTTTCAGCCTATCCGGCTCCAACTGCGTGTCCGGGTAATCGGCCGCGGCAATCGCGACCTTCTCCGAGGACAATGCCTCCCCATAAGTACGAGGTCTCGCCCTCTTCGTCGGCCGCGATGCTTTCGGGGTACTTTCCTCCGAACGCGGCCTTTTTCTGGCCTGAGCCTTTTCTTCCTGTTGCCGGACAAGGTTCTCCCTGATTATGGATCGTCTTGCGACTACCAAATCAGTGCCCTGACCGACTAACCTTTGCACCCGCCTGTTGGACGCGCCTGACAGACGGACTGCAAGAATGTCCATATCGGACATCACATCAACCTCCTCTAGAGATAGCGCCCTTAGGGCTCTCCGGGGAGGCTGTGTAGTGGCCTCGGACGTGGGGGCATCCTCCCGCTCGTCCGAAGGTCTGTGTTTAAAATTTGAAGGTTGCTGCTCCATGTTGTTCCCACGAGTAGCTGGGGAGGTGAAGTCCACCCGGTGAGAGCCCCGCAATGACCGGGTAAGGCTACTTACTCTGGGAGGGCGCCTGTTATCCCAGAGGCTCCGTAACGTCCCCGGGATTAGGCTCCGGGACCAACCATCCTATAGGCACGGATCGCATAACACCGTAGGATTGAGCCGGATAAAGAGGCAGGATAGGGTGGTCAGGGATCTAACAGGAGGGTGAGACATAAAACAGGAGGCCAGCGGGGGGTGATCGTTGACCCGCCAGAGCCCTAGTTAACCGTGACACCGGAGAAACCCAGGTGCCACGTTGCCCGACCCCCACGATGTGGGCGTTAGGGTTGGCTCGCTGCTCCACTGGAATCGCCGAGGCTTTCCACCAGTGTAACAACATTTGGGGGCCGCGATCTACAGTTAAGGCACGCTTCTATTCTAATTGAGGGTGTACATTTCCTCAATTTGAGAATCTGTCCAGTAGGTACGGCTGACATCATGAAGTCGTAAAATTTTTACTGTCTTATTCATCAACTCCGCTAATATAACTGCTGCACATAGTTCCAAACGAGGCAACATCTCTGATTTTCACGGTGCTATCCTTGCCTTTGCACACACTAAAGTGGAGGTAACAATATCATTTTCCTGTGACACAATATAAATACAGCAACCATAAGCCTTCTGTGAGGCATCACAAAATCATGAATATCTGTTATAGACCCAACCTTCATGTGCCTTGGTATTGATAACTTGTTAAATTCTTGTCCCACTTAGCCACTTATCTCTTAAATTAGCAGGAATTTTTTCATCCCAACTTAAGAGCTTGCTTAGAATTGTAACCGGTATTAATAACCCCAAAGGATCAAAACACCTAGACACATCCGAAAGTATAATCGCTTCAGAACCTTATTGTAGCAAGGAAAACCATAAATCCTAAATTCAAATGCGTTTGCAGACGGCCTCCAAACTAAACCAAGTGTCTTAACACAACCATCCTCGCCGATATCCACAATGTGATGCGCCTCTGAATTGGAAACAGATATGTGACCAACAAGTTCTCAGAATTGGTACACCACTTGCGTAACACAAAACCGCCTTGTCTTAAAACGTCAACAGTTCGACTCTGAACTTCCTTAACATCTATCTCTGAATCTCCACTGTACAATAAACATCCATATAAAACGGTTGTTTTATAATCAAAGCTATTTCAGGGAATTTATCCTGGACCTCATTAGCTAGCAGATGTAAACATCTTATACCTAAAAACAGTGCAGAACTTGTGCCATAGAAACAGTACGTAATTGATAATGCTTAATTGCTTCATTAGGCTTATTTCACCAAAGGATTCTTTGTAAATCCTTTTGCTCAGGATTGACATAAATCATTCGAAACATTTTACATATGCCGCCAGAGAGTGCATATTTTAATTTCCGAAATTGTAAAAGTACTTAGAATAAATCATTCTGAAGTGCTGGACCTGGATCCAGATTATCATTTAATAATTTGTTATGTAAGCCCTTGAACGAGGCATCAAAAACTACACCTAAACGTGTTGTACTGCTTTCTTTGAAAACCGCATGATGCGGAAGACAATAATTAGTCTGATTACCCACTTCAGGTACTGGAACTAACTCCATGTGTTTGAGATCTCGAAATTCAAGGATGAAATTTTTATATTCTTGAAATAACACAGGGTCCTAAATAAATTTTCTTTCTAACTTAAGAAATTGACTCAGTGCACCATCCAATGTTCCATTCAAAATAGAAGGATCTTCCTTTAGAGGAAGGCCAGCAGACATAGCTTCTTTTCTGTGTTAACATCTCTATTTTGCGGAAACATCACTTTACCTGATGCGATCCACCCCAATTTAGACTTCCTAAATAAATTGCCGTCTTTAAAATTTCTCATTTCGGACGAACAACAATCATTAAATAATTCCGAAAAGATATCGGCTCCTAATGTAGCATCACCTCTCTCTGCTACGTTAAATTTAGAATCTGCTAAATTTTCATGCATTTCAGAAGGGATGTCCAAATTTTGTAAACTAAAACTATAAGGGCTATGACAGACGACGCTTCCTGGGTCGCGCGACCCAGTCATCAAGACAGTTTACAATTGGGCGTTCACACTGGGTGGCGCGATCTGGTCGACCATCGGCAATTCAACCCGCGACCCAGCGGTTGCGCTAACCAGTGCGCTGTGGATTTCTAATCAGTCTGTCACATGTAGTCGTAGGAAGTGGACACAGCGATGGAAATGCTTGATGTGGAAGCATTTCACAATAGTTGAAATCCAACAGCGCCCTGTTATGTGGGACATTGAGTACAGTTAGTACTCGAAGAGGGATATGAAGAAGAACGCTTGGGAAGAAATTGTGAATTTATTTATTGGAAAAGAAGATGCATCAGTACAAGAGAAAAGGGAAACTGGTTTCCTTTATCTCTCTTAATAAGGGGTGAACCCAAAACCGTCTATTTTTAATTTTTTTTTCTCTCCAAGGAGAGCCTTTGGAGCCGTGGGTGGCGCTTCCCAGGGTCGCGAATCAAGTGGTGTCAAAATAAGTGGCCGACCCAGTCTCGTTTGTCCATAGTCCTTGAGAAGAACTCTCATGCGACAAAGAGAAGAATTAATGTCTGGAAGTACATGAAATGTTACATTCTTTTTATAAGAAAGATCTGTAGAAAGGATATTAGTGGCCAGTGAATAGTTCAAATCCAAATTTCCAGGTCCTATGCCCTTGACAGGCACCGCTGTCGGTATTCTTTGAAGATTTAATAGACTTGTCAGACGAAGTGATACAAAGTTTAACATTGAACCACTATCCATTATTTCCTTCAGTAATATAATTTGAGAAGGACCTAAATGAATAACCTTTGAATTGCAAGTAAGAAATGTAATTATTTATATAATCCTCTCTGTCACTAGAGCTTAAAGAATTTTCAATAGAATCTGTAACTGTTGGCACCTCTGATATTTTAGATTGTGATATTATCGCTTTATTATCAACAGCACTTTATTCAATTGGCGGTATTTTTAGCGCTTTAGGGCACATAAAAACATCAGAAATTTCTTGACTTTCTACCTTTGCTTTGACATTTAATTCTAACAAAGACTCATCTAATTTACTTCGAGACTGAAGTAGAAAGTTGCAAATTTTTCTCTCCCTAAAATATGACCTTCTATGTGCTCTTCCTCTATATCTAATTCCTCTATTTCACCTTGTAAACTATCAAATTTCTCCCAAAGAGCTCCTAATTTCTCAATTCTTACTTTGATTTCGCTAGCCTTTAATTCTGGTTTCACTTTATTAAAAATATATTTCTCTATTCTAGTTAGGGAACTTTAACCCTACCTCGCTGTGCTACTAATTGTTTCATTCTATCCTCCATGCCTTAATTCTAGTTAGAGAAATGAGGGGGATAATAATTTGTGATAAAACAAAATAACAAATGAATGAATAGTAAAGTAAAAGGAGAATGTCTCACCAGTGCCTCTTGATGCCACAATAAATGCTTCAAAATTGTACTTAAAGCTTGACTAACGAATTCTTGAATTTATCTGGCCCTGAGGATCAAAAATATGTAAGGAACTGGAGCTTGAGAATTCCTCAGCTTTCTGTTCCTTACTATTTGACTGGTTTTTAAGAAAAAAAAACACTTAAACTTGATAACCCTTATATTTATTTTACTTGTTTCTAACTGACATACATAGGCTGGCAGCTTGAAGTGGACTGTCTAAAATCAAGCACTTACGACAACTTCTACAGTAAAAACAGTGTTACCAACTTAACACTGTTGCAACCTTAACAATATCCATGGAATTCTCTTGATCATTCCTGATTGAATTTTGTACAGAAATTTTGTAGCAAGATCCAGTTTGGTTTTTATTACAAACAGAACTTTAAAAGGCTCCACTTTTATAGTCTCATGATATGTCGTTTTCATACTCCATTGTATATAAACTTCATGTTCAGACTCCAGTTGAATGCCTTTCTTCCACGATACTAAAGTATCTTGTAAGCGCGGCCTTGCTTCTTTCAACTAATTCTTGACATTGCCGGTGGCTATACCTTCCATTCACTAAACTAAGTCTGCTAAAGGTAGAAAGTTCTTTTATTTCGGCTGTAAATTAACTTTCGTTATCAGACTGTAAAATATGTGGAGAAAATACTCTAGAAAAATGTTTAACAAATGTTGAGCTATTCTTTACTACTTTTCAGGCAAGTATTCGAATAAATGAAAATTCCCCAGATGCTCTTACAGTGCTTGTTGTAATAATTCCCAGCTGGTAAACTTGGAAAGTCGACAAGATCTACCTGACCTCTAACGGTAATAGGCATAACGACAAGTCATTTAAGTCTCCTTTGTATAAAAGTATTTGTTGACCGTTGATGAATTATGTTTGAAGAAATTAAGTGAGGATAGGTCAAGAAGGAAACATTCAATTATGCCAACGTTTCGACAGAGTTTCCTGTCTTTATCAAGTTTTAATTTAAAAAACAATAGAGTGAGGAACCACAATGCATTAATAATACTATGAAATGTAGAATAAATAACAAAAACAAACAAAAGTTATAAAAATAATATTGAACTTTCATATAGATTGTCGTGAAGATGTGGATAAAGAATTTTTAACATACATTTTGTTACATCGCAGAAATATAAAAAAGAAAATTAAAAGTTATTGGATTCTTGTATTAAATCATCTACAGAAATGAAAGTGGGTTAAATAGGCAAGTGAAAGGGATTTGAGGAAATTTTTAGGGGTAGGGTAGGTGAAAAGGAATTCTAGAAGGTCATGTTTTGAAAAAACACATACAAAGCGGACAAATTTTTAATATTATTACGAAAATTAACAGAATTTTTTTTTTATAAATCGTTTCTAATATATTTCTTTTTTTCCTGTAAGTTTTTTTTTTTTTTGCTGGTATTTTTATTGTAGATAAATCAAATTTATGATTTTTTCCCTAAAATGTTTCGTCTGTGCAGTAATGTTGTCTTTGTCATTTTTATTTCTGCAGTCGTACATTATTCTGTTTTTTTAAGTATTGTGTAGTTTGACCAACATAAACAGCTAGACATTATGTACAGTCTATCTGGTAAACAAGGTCTGATTGTAATTTGTTGGGTTGTAGGGTCTTTAAGTTTGCTGTATAACATGTTATAGTGTTAGTGTATTTGTGGGCTAAAACGATATTAGAGCGGCTGAAAATTTTAGAGATTTTCTCTGACAGTTTGTTTAATATATGTAAATGAAATGTATTCAGGAGGTTAGTTAACAGAAATATGAGGAGAATGAGTTAAGTTGTTATCGTAATATATATATATATATATATGTGTGTGTGTGTGTGTGTGTGTGTGTGTGAGTATGAGAGAGAGCGAGAGAGCGAAAATGTGTGTGTTGTTTTGTGCTAACATTACAATAACATCTTAACTTATTCTCCTCATATTTCTGTGGACCAATCTCCTAAATACGTTTGATTTACATACATTAATACAAACTGTCAAAGAAAATCTCTAAAATTTTCAGCCGCTCTAATATTGTTTTAGCCCACAAATGCACTAACACTATTAACAAGTTATACAGCAAACTTAAAGACCCTACAACCCAACAAATTACAATCAGACCTTGTTTACCAGATAGACTGTACATAATGTCTAGCTGTTTATGTTGGTCAAACTACACAATACTTAAAAAAACAGAATAATGTACGACTGCAGAAATAAAAATGACAAAGACAACATTACTGCACAGACGAAACATTTTAGGGAAAAAATCATAAATCTGATTTATCTAAAATAAAAATCCTAGCAAAAAAAACTAGCAGGAAAAAAAGAAATATATTTGAAATGATTTATATAAAAGAAAAAATTCTGTTAATTTTCATAATGATATTAATAGTTTGTCCGCTTTGTATAACGGTTTTTTCAAAACATGACCTTCTAGAATTCCTTTTCATCTACCCTACCCCAAAAAATGTCCTCAAATCCCTTTCACCTGCCTATTCAACCCACTTTCATTTCTGTAGATGATTTAAGTAAGACAGTAACTTTTAATTTTCTTTTTTATATTTCTGCGATGTAACAAGGTGCATGTGCAAAAATTCTTTCTCCACATCTTCACGACAATCTATATGAAAGTTCAATATTATTTTTATAACTTTTGTTTGTTTTTGTTATTTATTCTACATTTTACAGTATTATTAATGCATTGTGGTTCCTCACTCTATTGTTTTTTAAATTAAAACTTGAAAGACAGGAAACTCTGTCGAAACGTTGGCATAATTGAATTTTTTTTTCTTGACCGATCCTCACCAAATTTCTTCATAGCATAGTCTCCTTTGTTTTTAGCTACTTAATGCCCTTTCCCATTGTTTTAATTCAGAAATTTGTCGTAGAATGTTTGTATAGTATTTTTATCTTCTTGTTGTCTTTTGTTTCGCCTTTGTTTCCACTAGAAAGATACCAGGAATGATAGAAATAGCAGATTCTTTGTTGCCATAGATCGACCGACTTTGTTACTTCTGTATATAGCGCTCTTCCTTCTGAGTTGAATATAATAATTACGAAATATGAAGATGAATACGAAACGAAATAACATTTTATATATATATATGTGTGTGTGTGTGTATGTGTGAGAGATAGAGAGAGCGAAAATGTGTGTGTTGTTTTGTGCTAATTTTAAAATTTGATTATCAGTAAATATTTTGATAATAATACATAAATATGAAGAAGTGTTTCTGTTAGGTTTATCACATACAACGGAACTGCTATCGTTGTTAACCTTGAATAGATAATAGTTATTGAATTGTTTTATTTAATTTCAATTTCTTCACTAGAGAAGCCATATTTTTGCTTTTTATTTATAATTTAATATGGAATATATATTTCTGACATGCTGCGAAGTTTTAATTCAATTTTATTTAAAAATTTCAGCCCGTTTACTACTGTTTCGTAATTCTGGCAAGTCAATTTCCAGGCAACTTAGCCCGTGCTGACCTTAATCTTCATTTTGCCTGTCAATACATAACTCAATAATTCATATTCATAACTGAATAATGTTTTGTTGAATTTGTTATTTATTTAATCTGTATAAATATCAAAATTTTAACGAGCACATTCATGCTGGGTTCAAATCCAACAGTGCTGCCCTGAAGATTTTCTCTTCCTAGGAACCTCCACAGCTCTCTGTCGTCCGGTGATGGATAGTGTTGTCTGTAACGGGAAAAAACTGTTCGACAATGCACTGAGAAGGTTCCGGGCGCCAATAGATGTTGACGCGCCTTAAATAAAAAAAAACTAGATGAATTCTTGCCAACGTTTCGATAATTTATTATCATTTTCATGTAAAAAACGTATTTGGTGTAGTGTGCAAAGTGTAATGTAAATGTTGAGTGTAGCTGCCTTGTATGTTAAATATAACTTTTGCATATCTTTGGAAAAAAGTTTTAAACACAGTGATAGATATCTGTAGGGGTATTAGTATACCAAGACCAAGTTTAAAGAGGCTTGACAGAGTAGTTTCGAGAAAGTTGTGGACAACTGTTCAGGAAATTCCCATTTTTGGTCGAAGATTTATTCCAAACGTGCAATTTATACCGCACATTTAATCACCACTAACCGTATTTGGTGTATCGCCACGATAGGTGGTGGTATCGTGCGATAAATTGAATTGGCGTTTTATAGGAAAACCTAACTTCTCACCTTTAAACCAGGCCACTCTAAAAATTATATTAGGCCCCTTAAAAAAAATGTTTCAGTTAAAAATGATAGACCTAGATATGCCTAAGATGTACGAAGAAACTTTAATGAAAGTATTGCTTGGAATAGACAAAAACTGAAAAATTCCATTCAGTATATTCGGTGGGAGGAATTTTGATTAAAAACTTTCTATCGTGAAAGGGGAGGTATGAGCTTCCTGCGATTTTTTGTTATACGTATCTCTGTCTTAAAAACCAATTTCTAAAAACTATCTTTTCGGACTCAGGGAATCCCAAAACACGTATTCCCGGTAAAATTTGACACGATCGCAATAATGCCTGCTACAGCAGTAAGGAAAAAACATGGAGTGTTAAGTTATAGTTACTTAATAAGTTCATAGAGAATGCTGTTTAATAATATATTATTGTTATCTATGTTATTTGACCAGAATCCTCACTGGGAGGCTGAAACTGGTGCGGAACAACAAATAAGAGACTATGTCAGATCTAAAGGCTGGTCAATAATGCAAGTTTGAACTTTCATCATTCACTAATTAACTAGTAAATTAATTATATATATATTTTTATAAATATGTATATAAAATATATGTATTAATGTAAATGGAAACATAATTATATACACTTGCACCGTTGTTAACTAAAATAATTAGCTACAGCAGGAGATGGTGATTGTTAGTTTTAAATTTTATTTTCTCTTGTGTTCAATTTTTATTATTATTTTAAACCTGACCTTCCAAAAACTAACACATACACTCTCAAGTGTTATTGTTGTAATTTTTGTACATAAATGTATGGTTTTAAATTGTAATATATAATAAAATATTAGATGCAAAGCTAGAGATGTTATTAATATGTGCGAATTTGTAATCTACTGAAGAGGTTTAACACGATAACTGGGTTTCGATTCCAAGTCTTTGCCTTGCATTTTATTTGGTTGTATTATCAATAAGAGTTATATTTATTTATACATCTATATAAATGTTGGCTAACTTGCCCGTTCCAACACCTGAATCATGTAGTTGGACACTATACTCTGCCTGAAAAAAGTATATATTTGTTAACAGAGAAAGTATTATTTTTGAAATTTGTTAACAAATTTGAAGTTGAAATAAAAGAAACAGAAATGTATAATCAAGAACTGGCATTAGCAAATCAGTGGCAGCAAAAATTGACTATTATTTTGTTTAAACAGCAGTAGTTTAGTTATTAATCATATTTTAGTAAAATTGAAAAATAATGAAATATTGTGAGGTAGAGAGGTGTGTGAGGCGGCAAGCCAAACTGGTTTTGATGAAATGTAATGGGTGGCAGTCAGCGACACTGTGACACCACCATTACAAAACATCGGCGTCAAAATTAAATCATGTAGTTTACAATTTTTTTTATGTTTTAAGTGTTAGGTTAGTGCCTTTCGTTTCTGACGTTGACAATCACTTTGCCAAAATTTTGACCGAATAGCAGATCTCTTGCTTCAAAAGAAATACTGGTGCACACACTTTCACTTACTGCAGTTCTAACTGTTTCAATTTGTTTTTTTTGTTTATAAGATTACCATTTTTACTCAATATTTCGTAGAGCGTTAACACTTACAGGAAGTGGAACCAAACTTTACTGTGAAATGGTAGTTAAGAGATAGGCCTAACTCGTAGCACCTCTCTTTGTGTATCTTGTTTGTGTACGGTCCGTTACACTGGCATTAGCAAATCAGTGGCAGCAAAAATTGACTTTACTTTGTTTAAATCAAACTCAGAAAAGTGGAAGTTCAAACCCAGAAATTGAAAGTTCAAAATTGATATATATTTTATATTGGTGCTGCTGCGGATCCCGTCAGTAAGGTTACGATCGAAGTAGGTATTCACCTAGAAGGACCATTTTGATGAATGGATTTTTCAATGCCCCCCATGAATTTTTATAAAGTGCGTTAAATTAAAGGTCTAGATCTTATCATTTGTGATTAGAATATTGAAACTAAAAGAATCAACATTTTCGAGTAAATTGGGAAAGATGTAAGAATTCATTCAGTTTTAATTATGAAGTTATTAAATCTTCATTGCTTCCAGTTGACCGAACTATTTATATCAAAACTTGCCAGGACCGCCTGAATGAAATATCAATTTTGGACTTGCTGCAATATTCCTGTTTAGAGTTTTGCTGACACAAATCCATAAAACAAAAAGTGAAAGTGAGAAACTAGATTGTATATAAAAAAAAGGTTCTTACACAGGAAATCTCAAAACATATATTTCTGGAGAATGTTCAATCTGCTTCTTTCACAGTTCTTCTTCTTACAACATTAAGAGAAATGCAAAAATGAAATTGATGGGCAATAAATTATTTAATTTAATCAAGAAATCTTGTGTAAGAATAAAAACTTCAATAAGATTTTTGAATATACGTTATTTTTAGGTCAATCAATTTCACCGCTGCAGTTCGAATAGCGATCAGCAGACAAATCTGTCACAGAACCTTGGTCAAATTTATGAAGTTGATATCAACGTCGGAACATTGTAATACTTGGAAGTAATATCCATTGTAACATTTATTGTGTATTCTATCAGAAACGAAAACAGTTACATTTTTTAATATAATTTTATAAAAGAGGTAGTTTTATTTAAATTTACTACATTTCTCTTTAATATAACCAAATTTCCAAATTTTCTTTGTATTGTCTACTATTGACTACCTCAAGTTTAAAAAAAGAAAGTTCTATTTTAAGAGACAACTTTTTAAATGAATGTATGCGTTTTCATTCCATGCCTTTCTCATAGTAACTATTTTTAACAGACTAAAAGCTGTTTGTAATAATTACTATATAAAAAAAAAAATGTGATAGTAAAATTGACTAATTAGAATTTCACATCTAATTGTAAATTCATCACTCGCGCGTATGAATAATTTTGTCAAAGAAATTTCCATTTTATTTATTTACTTTTGAAGCTCTGTTTTTTGTTTTTTATTATTTTTGGGGAGGTGATAAAACATAAATTTTGGGAATAATTAATATAGGAGTGATTGTTGACGAAATGGAGCGAGTTAATACAGTTAAGAGAATTCATGAAATGAATGGAATTAGTTTATCTAAATGTTTAATTGCTCATTTATTAAATATTTAGTTTTTATATATTATATAATTTATATAAAAAACAAATATTCTTAATATTCTTTTCGAACTGTTTTTAGTTTATTTCTGTGAAATGTTTCCCATTCTGGTTAATATACCATGTATATTTTATTTAAAGGACAGCAAATGTAATAACAACACCTGATGTTATTTGATAAATTTAAAAACTTTGTACATGTTTTAAATGTATAATGAGAAAGATGTTTGAAGTGTGGGGTTCTTCATCGCACACTTAAAAAATGTCTAAATTAAATTATATTTCAAAATCGTCATTATTTTGCTTTTATCCCGAAATATTCTCAAATGTATAAGTTGATATTAAATCGCTACCTACAATTTTAATATTCCGTTTGTTCAATATGCCCGATGATCGCAAAATTGTAGTTTGTATTTATTAAAAAAATTTGGGCTGTGAAGTTTGACAACTTTCTCTTACGGCAATGTTTATAATTCTAGATGTCGGTTTGCTTCAAACTTGGAATTTTTTACTAAATATTTCTTGGCATTAACGGACATGGCCTTCAGTGACAAGTCCAGTACCCCAGAGTCTAATGAAATCTCCAGAACCATTTAAAATCAATTTTGTCTGAAAAATGTTTCAGATATATTTGATAAAATTGATTGTATGTAAAAGCTTATAAAGATTAAAAAAAAAAATTGTTGAATTCAGTAAAGTGATGATTCCGGTTGTGGCATTTTGTCGATAACTTCCTATCGTGCATTCTCATGTGATACCCAACGGAATATCAAGTTTGAGCGTCCTGCAATTTTTCATTTTGAGCTTAATACACTGTTCACGGACCAATTTCTAAAAATCTTTTTCAGGCTGTGGGACCTCAATACATACTTATGATGAAAACTAATATCCAAAATTTAACGCGAAATTTCTTGCACTAGTTCCCATACAGTAGAAAAAGAAAATGAAAATTTTGAGAACTTTATTATTTTACAATTAGTAAATTGTAATCATTGACGCGGTCTCAACCCGAAACTCACGACAGTGGCCGCAGAAACCTAGAAGATCAATTAGCAAATATACATTTTTATTTCAGAATCTCGAGCAAAACCATTATTTTTTTGGCACGAGATAATTACAAGCATCTAAAGGGTAAGGGCAATATAGGTAAAAATGATGGGCAGTGAAATTATATGCTCTTCTATGACTGCATTTCTCAACGTGCAATTGACAAATAGGAGATATGAATAGAAATAAATATATACTCAGAACATGAAGTATCCTCTCTAATTGGTTAGAATTCACAATCTAATCGGAAAGCATTCACAGTGTTTTCTCTTTTAAGGGTGATTATAATTTACTAATTTTTTTTTTTTTATAGAACTGAATAATGTATGTGTGTAGGAGGACCTAAATTATATATATATAAAAAAAAAAACTTTTTTAAGCAAGCATGACTTCCAAAAAAACTCCACTAGAATCAATTTTCTCCAAAAAAGTAATCAACAAAATTCGTCCCAAATTTATTTTATGTTCTTCAGAATTTTTTTAAATATAAATGAACATTTTGTTCTTTTACGATTGCTTTTTTGTACTTTCACCATTTCTAACTAACTGATTGCTATATCAGATATTGTTGATAGAAATTTGTCATTCAAATCATTGACATTATTCGAGTTCTGAATATAATTTACAGATTCCAAAAATTTGATATTAAGTAATTCTTTTTTCTTTGTGTCCCCAATAAAATATTTTCTATCCAAACAGTTGGTAATAATGTTGTTAGGGATATTAAACTTATTAGAATTGTAAACTTCCAGCACAATGGTAGGTGATCAGAAATTAAACTAAACTCCGATATTGACATATATTTTACAAATTCTAATCCTCTAGTTAGACCAAATTAAATCTGTTACCCTATTTCCTTGCCTTCCAATGAAAGTGTAATTTCGGTTGCATCACTCAAACTTCTTCCATAATAACAAAAAGCCGTTGTTCTTAAATAATTCATTTAGTAATTTACAAATCTCGAGTTGACCTTGAAGCAAATAAATTTGACCCCTCGAAAATTTCCTCCAGCACGCCTCCATTTAAATTACCCACCCTGAATTGAAGTCCCCACAAAAGTAAATGCAGTAGTCCGGAAATTTATTTAAGTTCTCTATTTACTTCCACAAAGCAGAAATAACTTCCCTAAGATGATCAGGCTTAATATAAATATTGCCTACAATTACATTTAAGTCACACAAACAAAGTTTAGTTATAACACAACTTGAATTAATGATGATTATTAATTCTTAATTAATATCTATAATTTAAATGTTTATTAATAAGGGGATAGTGAAAAAAATGTAAAATAATAGTGAGAAAGAAAGGAAATAGAAATAACCAATTGTTAATTGTAAACATCTTAACATTGAAAATAAAAATATCTCTATAAACTTGCATACTTAAAAATAATAAAAAGTTTAACTTTCTAAACAGATTCATAAATCCAGACAAAATTTTCTATATCTTAACGCTGATGTGACATAATAAAAGATATTTTTCATGTTATTGATTATTCTTATTTCTAGAAGAGTTTTACAATTTCTTGGCCATTATCATGCTGTGTCTTGATCTTGTGAATACATATGGTAAATGTCCTATAATGTTGTTAAATAAGATGAATGTGAATAGTGAGATAAATATAATTGAGAATCCAGATCCTCCTGGTCCTAAAAGAGTTCTGAATTCTAAGTGGAGCATAATGCAAAGGATAAGCGTTGTACATCGGACATGGCACAAGAAAATGAATTAAGTGTTCAGGGGAATGAGTATTACATAATGGGCAATGGGCATAATGAGCAATCTTCACCATTAAATTCAAACATTTCGCCTTTATGACAGATTCTAAATTAACTTGGTTGACATACAGGTAACTGACTTAGAATACTGTGTTAGTCTAGAAATGTTAGTTCTTAATTTTAAATATTTCTCTGCTGTCAATATTTAGACATCCAGTAGATGGGGAGCCTCTGTTACTTTTGACTTAGGAGATTGAAAATGTATTTATAAAAAAATAACCTTCTACTTATTATTTCTCTCTATTTCTCCTGAATACGAGGCTCATCTAGCATTTGAGGCTATGGGAGTAGAAGGCTATGCCTCTGCAGTGTGGGATTCTACCAAAGCCATTCCGACCAAAACACCCCCTCATCCGCTGAACACTAGCCCACAACCATTTTTTATTTACTGCAAGCTAGTTTCTTACCTACGGGTTCTCTCCTAGTTCGTTACTGTTCAAAGACACCTTTTTTTGCCCGGAGCACTTCCTAGACATAATGTGATATGCGACACCACGTTTCTACTCTGCTTACCATCTTCTCATCCATGGGATCTGGAGAGAACTCCCCTATTTCCAGCTCAATTTCTCCTGAATACGAGGCTGATCAAGCAGGTGAAGCCCTGGGTAGAGCGGTAGTTTGGGGAAGTTGATTACTACATCACGCAATTCTTCTTCAGCGGGACTGCGGATGGGTAGTCCATCGCATGAAAAAAATGTCTTCGCTCCTCAGGAGCGGGAGTATAATGCAAATATATTGCTTGTGATGAAAGGAAGGGTGACATTTATCTTAAAAAAACTGTGACTTTGAAGAACTATGAGAACTGCTGTAAGAGGTGAGAATATTGTTTTACTTTATTTATATCCGGTTCTAAAATATTCACATCTTTCATTTTGATCTCACCATCTTGTATGTATTTTAAATGTAAAAATTTCTCCTGAATGTGTGGTTAAAGTATGGAGGCCACAACGTCCACCACCCCAGTACGTGTTCACAAACCTCCTCCTATATATGTTAAGAATGTCAACCAATATGCAGCACTATGTACTGCATTATCACAGTTAGTAGAAATTGATACTTTTTCTTGCAAAGCACGGATTACTGAGTTAGTAATTAATGCCAAAACAAGTGACACTTACAGACGCATCATCAGGTACCTCAAGGAGAATAACGCCGATTATCATACCTTCCAACTAGAAGAAGACAAGGCCTACAGGGTAGTCATTCGACACCTTCACCAAAGTTTGCCCGTCGAGCTCATCAAGCAAGAACTCATAGAGCTCGGTCACACGGTGCGAACCGTTACTCCGGTGATACATCCAGTCACCAAACAAACTCTGCCACTCTTTTTTGTTGATCTCGAACCGCGACCAAATAACAAAGATATTTTCGATATCGGAACTCTTCTTTACTCAAAAATTAAAGTTGAGGAACCACATAAGCAACGAGTAATAGTACAGTGCAAGCGTTGTCAGGAGTATGGTCACACGAAAAGCTATTGTCAGCACAGACCAAGATGCGTAAAATGTGCAGGGGACCACATCACTCAAGATTGCGGTAAGTTGCCTAACACTCCAGCTAGGTGTGCATTCTGCAACGGCGACCATTCAGCAAGCTACAAAGGTTGCATGATTTACAGAGAGTTGCAACGAACTCGAAGACACCCTCCTGTATATGAGCACCCCTCAGCCCATCGGAGAACACAACAGCCTGCCATTCAGATGCCACCATCACCTAACCAGCCAGGACACTTACCTCTTCTGCATTCTTCTGTAAATCCTAATCTGAGGACGCAAGTGTGCTCGCGGGACCTCAGCCGCCTCCTGTTCCTCCTCAAGTTTCCACTCCCTCTGCCACAGGAGACATCAACACACTTCTTGGTACCTTCTTATCTGATTTTAAATCGCTCATCACACCTCTGATATCCCTCCTCACAACCGTGATTTCCAGGCTCCTTCCCAATCAAGCACCATAAGGACTCTTATCCAACATTCTCTCACCGTTCTTCTATGGAATTCTAATGGACTAACAAATCGCAGGCAAGAACTAGAAATATTACTACATGACAAACATATTGACCTTGCCCTAATAACTGAGACACACTTCACGGACAGATCAAGGTTTTTCATCACTGGCTACACAGCATACAAGTCTAATCATCCCGACGGAACAGGCCATGGTGGAACCGCTGTACTGGTTCGCAATTCCTTGTCACATTTTCTAATACCTTACTATACTAAACCGTTTCTACAGTCTACCGTCGTCTCTCTAGTGTTGGAGCCATTTTCCTGTACTTTTGCTTCTGTGTTCTGTCTCCCTAATCATACAATCCAGCAAAATGATTTCTTATCCCACTTTTCTTCTCTCGGTCCTCGCTTTATTTGCGGCGGCGATTATAACGCAAAGCACCCTAGCTGGGGCAGTCGGGTGGCGAATCCGAGAGGCCGAATCCTTCGTAATATTCTTAATCAAAACAGTTATTTCTGCTTATCACCATCACAACCTACTTACTGGCCAACCTCTCCTCGCAAAAGACCCGACCTACTTGATTTCTTCATCTGTTCTAATATTACGACTTTACAAACTGATGTATATACCTTAAACGATCTGTCCTCCGACCATAGCCCCGTCATACTGACACTAGACATTCACCCAAAACAAACACCTCAACGACCGACACTTATAAATGGAATTGTGGACTGGGAGTTATTCCGACAGACTCTTGATAGAAATTGAACTTAAACGTGCCTTTAAAGATCCCACAACAACTAGACGATAACGTAGAATATTTGGCAATCTACTCAACATACTTCACCTAGAACTACGCAATTACCTTACAATCTACCTATCCACTTAAGACATTTAATAACCTGTAAACGTCGTGCGAGAGGCCTTTGGCATCGCACCAGATACCCTTCCCATAAAAAATTATTTAACCAACTGACGAAAGAACTAAATAAATATTACAGTGACCAGTACTCAGCTTACACACAATCTCACTTTGGACAGCTACTAAGAAAATCCTCAAATACAGACAAACCTCTCACCCACTTAAACGTACAGACGGTTCTTGGGCCAAATCAGTCGAAGAGAAAGCTCAGTGTCTAGCTGAACATCTTTCCACAGTCTTCATTCCTAACCCCGATGTACAAGACTCACAACATACGGAACACATCCGCAACGAACTGGACATCCCTCTCTCACTCTCGCTTCCTCCTAAACCATTCACTCCAAAAGACGTAATGAATATAATTAACAATCTCCCCAAAAAGAAAAGCCCTGGCTACGATTTGATCACCGCTAACATCCTATTACAGCTCTCCAGAAAAGCAATAATTTTTATCACTTCTCTTTACAACTCAGTCCTACGAACCACTTACTTCCCTATCCTCTGGAAATTCTCTTTAATAAGAATGATAGCTAAACCAAATAAACCTACACATCTCTCTAGCTCATACCGACCAATCGGCCTCCTACCCATCCTAGGAAAAATTCTTGAAAAACTTTTACTACTCCGCCTCAAAACTGAAATAGCACCACTAAATGTCATTCCTGAACACCAATTCGGTTTTCGGAGTTGCCACTCGACTGTTCATCAAATGCATCGCGTTCTAGATACAATCGCTACCTCTCTGGAACTGAAGCAGTATTGTCCAGGAGTTTTCTTGGACATATCTCAAGCTTTTGACCGAGTATGGCATATGGAATTACTTTACAAGCTCAAGGACATCCTATCTCCTACTTATTACCTGATACTTAAATCTTATCTCACTGATCGTTTCTTCCAAGTCATTCAAGTTCATCATCATCTGTTATTTATCCAGTTCTAGCAGGAGTTCCTCAAGGGAGCATTCTTTCACCTCTACTATATACTATCTTTACAGCTGACTTACCAACTCATCCAGATACAATTACTTTTACATTTGCCGACGATACTGCAATTCTTTCTCCTCATGTGGATCCTGTCATGGCAACTCGTGCTCTACAATCTCATCTTCATATTCTTGAACCTTGGCTCCGGCAGTGTAGGATCAAAGCAAATGAATTTAAATCCAAACTCATAGTATTCACCTTAAACAAAAAAACTCTTCCTCCTCTTTACTTTAACAATATTATCCTTCCCATTGCGAACCACGTACGATATCTCGGATTATTTCTTGACAAACGACTAACATGGAACCCTCATACCAGACTGAAACGAATTGACTGCAACTTAAGATATAAAATGCTAAAACGACTACTTGACAAACGTTCAAAACTGACTTTAAGGAACAAAAAATGCTATATACTGCTCTTTTAGCCCCCATTTGGACATACGGCATAGAACTCTACGGCACTGCAAAACAATCCAACCTTAACCGACTTCAAACTCTACAATCTAAGATCCTAAGAACAGTAGTTGATGCTCCCTTCTACGTCTCCAACCACACAATCCACTCCGACCTTAACATTCCATTCATCTCAGAGCTAGCCCAATTTCGTTACACAAAATTTCACTCCAAACTAAATTGTCACCATAATCCTCTGATCCAGAATATGTCAACCAGAACACTGTCCAAAAATCCTTGTCGGAGGCTGAAGCGGCGGTGGCCACGCGACCATCTTAACGTATAACGTCGCCCTTCTAGGGTAGCTGCTGTGTAATCTTGCCATAGTGGCAAACTAACGGCTTCCATCACTGGATGGTCGTCGTTCATATCTCTCAAGTAACATGTATATATATATATGTACACAAATTACGCACTCATCACTTTTGCTTGTTGTACATTGTATACAGTTGCAAAATAAATTAATAAATTAAAAAAAAAAAAAAATGTGTGGTTGCAGCTATAACCGCTTTCTTACAATCACAAAGTGAAAAGAAAATTAATGAAGTGAGCAGTGAGCTCATCGCGGGCCACCAAGGCGCTATCAATACACAATACTTCGCTGCTGGTCTGTATTCGTGCAAACTTAATTCTGGTCCTAAAAGAGTTCTGAATTCTGAATGGAGCATAATGCAAAGGATAAGAGTTGTACATCAGACATGGTACAAGAAAATGAATTAAGTGTTCAGGGGAATGAGTATTACATAATGGGTAATGGGCATAATGAGCAATCTTCACCATTAAATTCAAACATTTCGCCTTTATGACAGATTCTAAATTAACTTGGTTGACATTCAGGTAACTGACTTACAACTGTATTAGTCTAGAAATTTTATTTATATCTAAAATATTTAAAACAATTTATTGATATTTTTGTGTAGACAATTTATTTCAAACTGATTGCTTAATTTCCAAGCTTAAGCAAACTTGTCCTTAATACGAAAGCGTATTGCAAAGCCATTTTTCATAATCATCGTATAAAAATAATTAAATAATTGGCATGTTCGGCCACTGCTTATGTAATATTGTAATTTAGAATGTTCAGGTATATATATATATCTGTAAGAGAAAGTAAAAAAAACAAAAAAGAATTCGCAGATAGCTTTCAAACCCATTTTTTTAGCTTTTTTTTGTTGCAAAGATTTTGATTGTAAGATAAAAATACCGATGGATAAAATAAAATTAATGTGTTTGATGTTATTTTAAAAACATAACAAAGTTATCCCAGTAACTCTGCATGGTCATGAAAGAGTAGAAATCTGCTGTTATTTAATATTTCTAAAGTAGGAAATAATTTCGCAACAGATTTATTTTAGTGTGTATACTAGGAATATACTAACAGACTTCTTAAGCTGAGAAAAATGACCAAAAAGTAACCTGAAAGTTTCATTGAGGGTGTCGTTTAAATGGATGAGATTTGGAACGGAACAAAGCATAGCGAAGAGGGAGGAAGGACACAGGAATGATAAAGCTGAGGCAGAATGAACTGTATCTCTGCAGCGTGGGCAACCGTTTCCTCTGTAGCCACGCTACATGGCCCTGTTTGTTACACACACACTCTTCTAGCACGAACCTTATCAAACTGGCACTCCATTGATAACACAAATACGCCTTCCTTGTACGAATTTCTATTCATATAAACAACAAATATTTTTTGCCTTGTATAATGGCCACTACCTTCCTGGCCAAATTGTGTTAGGTTAAAGGAAAACCAAACGTCAAATCTATTTCTAATTAATTTTCTCTTGATGCTAGAAATTTCTTCAGTAGGTTTATTTTAACATCTAAATTAGTTGATTTGTAAATCACCACCTGACAGTTATTGGTAAATGCACAATGAAGAGCAACAAACTTCATTAAAAACTGAATACCTTGGTAAATTGAAGAAAAACTACTCCACTTTTTCATATTTGTACCTCTTGGAATGATGAAATTATTTACACAATCTCACAATATGCGTAATGATTCAAAAATAATACTCTGATTTAATAAGTAGTTCCGAGAGATAGTAATTTCGATTCAATTTCAACTAACTTGGAAAAAACGCATCTCAGTGAATGCGCTGGAAATAAATATTAAGTATCATAATGACCGTCCAAAATCCATGACGGCATTTTGAATACAAATGTAGGCATTATTTATTATTATTTTAATTTTTTTGAATACCTCGCAGCCTTAAGCCAGAGAGGCATAAATCCAAACCCGGTAACTATTTGGTTCGAATTGGGTAGTTGCCGGTTCTCAGTAGGCTAAGATCGTTCGCTGTGCTCATCTAGAAGAGTCTCTCGAACAATTCTGCATGATAGTAGGATAACAGCTTGGTGAATTTCTGTGATCACCGCTTCTCGGATTCTGTGTTTGTGTAATGTTACACTCAGTGACTTCGGCACCAACCCTACACTGGATAAAACCAACGGGACAATCTCCCAGTTTTGAGATCCCTTGAGTATGAGAAATTTAGTGTGAAACACACGACTTTCTTTGTTTACTGTTACTAGTTTACCTAGTTTTATAAAAGACAAAATTTCTACAAACTGTTTACTGAATAATTTTTATTACTAAATGTTTACTTGTTTCTATTTTATATAAAATGGGACCTTTTTGAGGAAGTGTAACCTCCCTTCAACACAACTTCTTAAAATGAACTTTCGCGGAAAAAAGTTTTCAAGCAAAAGTAGTGAGAGATCTCTATAATAATATAATTAGTATAATGGGTTTACCAAATTTAATGAAATTCGTCATTTTTATGAAGAAATCGCAGAAAACTGAAAAAAAATTTTCTTCAAAACGCATTTCCGTTTAGCGATTTAATTCGTAGTCGTAATTTTGACAACATTCTAATTAATATTATCTAGATGATAGTATTATTTATTGAAGTAAAATGGGTTCTTAGAGAAAAACATAAGTCCACCTCTCCCTCGAAAACAACCTTAAATGAATTTTACCGGAGATATGTTTCAAACTTAAAAAATTTAGCTCTTTATATGTGTAGTTAATATAACAAGTTTAAAGAAAATCGTTGGAGTCTTTTTCGGAAAATTGCAGAAAACTTAAAAACTTCCGGTCAATCGATTTTTTCGAAACTTAGAATTTCGGCAATATATTTAATTCCAGTTAATAAAATGCTATTTACTCTAGATGATAGAATTATATAATAAACTAAAATAGAACTTTGTAGGAAAACATAAGCTCCTCCAAAAGACGCCTAAAATGAATTTTCCCAGAAAAATGTTCCAAATAAAAGTTGTAGCTTATATAGGTAGGTGTATATGGGTAGCTTATAGCTAGGTGTGAAGAAAATTGTTCCAACCATTGTTACTTCCGATTGACCGAATTTTATCAAAACCTTATTGTCTGTCAGGTCCCGTGCTAAAAAAATAAGGACACACACATATATATATATATATAGACCAATTTCTAAAAACCACTTTTCGGTCTCAGGAGACCTCGAAACGTGCATATCCAGTGTAATCTCTGCAAGGACTTCAGAGAAAGTAAAAAGCGTTTTTAGCGAATGTTATATGTATATCATAAATACATGTTGTGAGTGTGGAAAAAATATCTCAAAAAAGTATCGCAGAAAGTTCAAACTTGGTATTCAGTTTAGGTACTACCACAGCATATGGCATGAGAGTTTCGGGCAAAATCCATCAACGAAAAGAGCGATTTTACTGAAAGTTTTTTTTAGTTTTTCGCGATTTTCGGAAATGGTTGGAATGATTTCTTTAATCTTCGTAACTATCTACACATATAAATTAAAAGGTGCAGATATTTTCTGATAGTCAGGCCGCACTGTGGGCTTTGAGCAAGCCATGTTGGAGTTCGAAATTGGTGGGAGAATGTAGGAGAAGGCCTTATACCTTAGCTCGGAGGGGCAAAGTGCAGCTCTATGGGTACCCGGACATGCGGGAATAGAGGGCAATGAGAGGGCGGATTGGCTGGGAGGGAGGATCGGGAGGGATCCTCCTTACCTTTTTGTGGTTGCAAGCCAGCCCTTGCCGTCACTAAGAGGTTCTGTGTAGTCAGATTAGACTTTGGGAGACGAGGGTTTTGGAGAAATGCTGGGAGGACACGCAGGGTGCCTCCAGGCTAAAAGATTTATCAAGGGGACTAAGTAGGGGGTTTCAGACTACCTCCTGTCCCTTAGTAGGATAGGAGTGAGGACCTTAGTGGGTGTATGACTGCACACACATCGGTAGCTAGTCACTTGAATAATATAGGAAGGATACTATACTTTGATCTCAGCCAAAAGGACGTCTAGCCCGTCCCATATGTCAGAACTGTGATGATGGAGTTAGGGAAACGGTGTATCACTATTTATGTCAGAACTGGTACTAGGTTTCGTGTATTTGGGAGGGCATCACTTTCGCGGGACTGCCTGGGAGGGTTGGAGCTGAAAGATATCTTAGGATATTGTAGAAAACGGCGAGCTTAATTAGGGGGATGATGGGGAGGGGAGAAATGGGGAAAAAAGCCATATACGCTAAGGTCTCAGGCTGATAGGCACCCAGTTCAATAATAATACACATAAATGCCTCCATCACTTTTATTTGAAACATTTTCCCGGGAAATTGGTTTTTTAGGGAGAATAGTGGGGGAACTGTAGCGTTATGTAGGGAGATACTGGGGGAACTGTAGCGTTATGCTTTCCTCTCAAGTACTATTTCAAGTACCAAGTGTATCGTTTTACTATACATTAAAAACATTGATAGAATTCCAAATTTGAATAAAATCGGTTTACCGGTTCTAGGAAACGGTTGCAACGATTTTCTTTAAACTTGAAATGCCCACTGCACAGATAAAAACGAATTACTTATTTAAAACATGTTTCCGAAAAATAATTTTTTTTTATGGTCCGTCATTGAGGTTTAAATGTAATCTGTACAAGCTTTGTTGTTTTTAGAGGGCGCTCCATACATGACCGCTCAAGCACACAAGTATAAACCCTACCACTGGCCAATGGCCAGCCCATCTAAACACAGTAAGCGTTGCAATTTTAAAGAAACTTTGTTAATTAAATTTTATTAATTGGAGTAAGAGAAAGTGGTGTGAGTGATTCACATCAAATTTTTACGTAATAAACATTGTTGAACCTGATTTCAATGGTTATATTTTATCATTAGAATAATCATAATTCTTAAACATTAAACTGTCCATTGTTGCTTTTCAATTGGAACAAACAGTTGAAATCTGTATATTAATGGTCTAGATGAGCGAAGATTTCACACATAAATTAGGACGGTGGCAGTGACTTGCACCCCCACTCTCCGCCCTCTTGGCCGCTCTCTGTTTTTTATTCTCCATATTGTCTGTCTCCCTTGAGCTCGCATCAGACCCTAATCATAACTAATTTCACGGCTGGCCAGATACACTACAAGCCACATATCTACCATTATATACTGAATGGAACTAAGAACCGAGAAACCAATGCCAGCCTAATACTTTAATATCAGAACACTTTTTTTGTCACTTAATTTATTATACACATTTAATATTAATGTAAATACAGTTCTTAGAGATGACATATACTTTTATTTAATGAACCACAATGATTAAGAAGTTTTTTTAATCGGTGGGGGAAATAACGCAATCATGATTAAGTAACTGCTCATTCCTTTTTTACTTATTGACTGTAAGATGAAGTGTCAAATTTTCAAAGTTGAGTTTTCACCGGAAATGAAAGTTTTGAGGTTCCCTGAGCACGGAAAAAGTTTAGCACTTGGCTTGAGTAGTTTTTTCTTGGTGGAACTCACCCTAACCGCAGGAAATTGATTGCTGCTTGCACCATTTACATAGGGCCTATCTATAACTAAATTTAATAAACAATGCAAATAATCAATCAAAATTAAAATAAAATGTTTATTTAATTAAAGCACGATTTGTATTACTATCTCTCTGCTTTCATTTAAGTTCCTTGAGCCGCGGTTGGCACGGGGGGAAAGTCTACGTTTCATAGGGTAAAAAAAAAAAAAAATCCTTAAATCATACCTGGCCGACTCCCAGAAATAATCGGGTGACGTGACAAATGCAGAGGATAACCGGTTTTTGCAATTGCATTATAAGATTTCTCTCTTGCGGTATCCCGCGAACCTTCTTCTAGAAACCATAGAACTATTCCGAGCGCGAATATCACTCTGTCCGTTTTTCTCCTCTGAGTGGATATTTTCTGAGTGAGTTCCCAATTCATTCAGCATGTTTTATTATATGTGCTTACTGGATTAGAAGTCACTGCCACATCCACAATGGGCCCTAATCTATCTGCTTACTGTGCCATATGATATCCGGCCCATTGTGTAACACTCTTCTGTCAGTTAAAACGGTGCAATCATAGTAAACTGCATTTCGGCCGTTTTCTAATACTAGGGGAAGAGTTTTTCCATTGGTCTCTGTTTGCTTTAGTGAGGCCTTCATTTCATTAGCCCGAATCGTCCCTAACCGAAATTTGAACAACTGAACAGAATGTGATCCAAGGACTAAAGTGACTGTCCATCACAAAGACAAATTGGATCTTCTGTAAAGATAAGCAAGATTTTTGTCCGCCTCTAACTAGCATAATTAAAAAAATAATAATAATAATAAATTTTGATTTTATGTCGATTTCTTTCTTGAACTGGTCACCAAAAAACTGCCTATTGTGCTAACCTTTATCTGAACAGGCATAATAACTTACTCACTTTCATTTGCCAATACCTGTTAATATAGGTGCGAGGAACTTTACTATACGATTCCAAAAACCTTGGTCCATTGACGCCTCTTTTCCTTTCTTTTATTTCCTTGTGTACCAAAATGGGCTCGAACCCAGCTAACAGTTACTTCCAACCATATATGGATAAATTATCTCAATTAATGGTATACCAGAAACCGATTCACTAAATACGCATTTCCGGCTAACAGAGTTTCTTAATCTACGACTTACAACTGCAATCCCCATTACTTATGGTTGATGGTCATGACTAAACGTTTAGGAAAAGTGCTCAACATCCTCACTGTAGCTGCGATCTAGAACCCACCATCCTCCCTGTAGCTGCGATCTAACACCCACCATCCACCCTAGAGCTGCAATCTAGCGCCCACCATCCTCCCTGAAGCTCCGATCTAGCACCCCATTTCTTCTGTCTTCCATTTTGTTGTAGAAGCTACTTGCATATATTTTTTGCATCCCTTGTTTTTGTCTGAATGTTTGTTTAGAACACCCATCTCATCCCAAGGGACGATAAGGCCAGCAATCATCCTCTTTATTTTGATATCGTCGCAATTTAAGCTGCATTCATACTTTCTGTTTGCGTGCCTCAGTTTAGATTCCTTCAGTTTTGTCTCTAGATTTCCTGACACAATTTCTTAAATTACTGAACGCTAAACGTCGCAAATTCCAAGGAGAGTTTTGGAACTGTGAATTTTCACGAACTTCTTGTCTACTTTTCCCTCCAAATTGTATATGTCATCACAGTGATCGACTTATTATCCTATCTTTTTGTCCTCTACGAAACAAAGAATTTGTTACTTCTGACAAAAACCAGATCAGAGCACGGACTTCACAATTGGCGGGATTGCTTTCTTTGTCGCACTTTTTAAATTACTTATATGTGGCATGAAACACGTATCTGCCTGCGACTCATGGCCGACCGCTAGCTATTAGGATCATCACAACTCTGTATTTACTATCGCTCTTCCCACTTTCCGGTTGGACCAATTTCAAAACGAACCTTACTTTACAAATGCGGCTCGTAAAAGTGGAAAAGAAAATTTGAGAAGTGAAGTCAAACAAGATTTGAAAAAGAACTGAAAATAATGCGATATTTTCTGCTAAGCAATTTAATTAGGAATTGAATTATAAACATCTGATCTGCAACAGTCCGAATTATCTGTTATTTTACTCATTACAACGTCTTATTAAGTTTAAATTTACGAACTTTTTACTCCAGAGACTGTTGTTAGACCGATATGAAAACTTTATGTATAGAGAGAGATTAGAAACAAAGTGTACACACATAGAGAGATAGAGGTACCCAGCAAATCCACCTTCAACATTACAACCTTAAAGATATCAAGTAAAATCATTTCTGTTGAGAACAGGTTTGTTATAAAAAAAAAAATATAGAATTAACTTATTAGAATGTGAGATGGTATCTTTCATCAAGAAGGATAAATAGTTATTCCATTGTAATTAATTCAAAACAAAGTGGAAAAGGGCCTACCTTCATCTAACAGGCCTGCCATCAACTTGATCCGCAGTCAGAGAAACACAACACATAACCGTTATCTTACTAACTATTTAAAGGACGAAGAAAATAGTAATTTTAAAGACCACCCAGCTACCTTGTATCACGCATGATAACCGTCGGGTAACCTTCTACAACCCTAAAGAATTTTTTTTTTACTAGGTAAAATTATCACGAACAACTCTTATTGCTATAAGAGAAACATGGTCGTTTCAAATGTTCAAAATTCAGCTTTTACCGGAATACATGATTTGTTCTCTAAATATGAAAAAATCTGGTACTCGACTTTCTCTTACTGCGAAATGGCAAATTTTTTTCACACAATTCTTATTAGTGTTTAAAACCGTTGGCATTTTTATGGAGAAAATCACAAAACTGAAAAACCTATTCAGTAAAGTCGCACTTCCGGTCAACTGATTTTCTGCAAACTGGGTATTTTGGCAACTTATATAATTCTAATTAATATTATTTAGAATTGTGTATTATTGTTGTATTGCCATTGTTGAACTGAAATAGCACTTTAGAGGAAACCATAACCCCACCTCTCCCCCAAAATGCCTTTAAATGAATTTTCCCAGAGAAAGTTGCAAATAAAAGTTCTAGTCATTGTATGTGTAGTTATATACCTAGTTTAAAGAAAATCATTAAAACCGTTCCCGAGAAAATCGCAAAAAACTGGAAAATTCATTCTGTAATGTGGTACTTCCGGTTGATGGATTTTTCCCAAAATCTTTCGTGTCTGATGCGGAAAACCTAAACGGAATACCAACTTCCTGCAACTTTTCGTTTTTGAGTTATTCTTTTCACAACACAAACACAGATACAGATAACTTTCTAAAACCGCTTTTTCACACATGTGTATTTCCGGTAAAAACACAATTTCGAAAATCTGGCACCATCGCAATACTTCCTCTAACAGCACTGTTGTGATGAATTTTAAACGAAACTCAGACGAATTTCTCTTGCAATTTGTAGTTTGGACCAAACGTTTAGTTTGCCATCTATTCTTTGGAGATGGGAGAACATGTACTATTGAACGTGATGGTGGTATAAGCCTTTCTTGTACCTTCGCACACCTCTTGATTGTTAAATATGCACTAATATAAGGAAGTGAGAGGTATAGCAAGGATACTGCAATACTGATATTACTTAATGGTAAGCAAAAGCCTCATACCAGCAGCCTAGTAGAAGGAAGACAATAAAATTTTCATTTCGAAAACTAATAAATCTTTAGGTAGTATTTTAGAGCGTCAACAGAGTCCATTATGTCTAGTGACATCTGATATTCAGCACAGACGGGTAGGCAGCCTCAGTAAGTAAGGTGACATACATAGTAATCAGTAGGCGGCCAGTTTATCATGATGTTCTACTGCTGATTTCCGGTCCTCTTCTACATCGGAATAATAAATTTGTAAGATGATTGTTTTATGTGGTGATTAGCGTACGGCCATGTCTTGCGCAGTCATTGTTCATGCTCCGTGTGTCCACTGAGATCACTATAGCTGCAACTATATCTATTTTTGAACAACATGACCAATCTGTTTTGTTTCAACACTCTAGTTTATTTGTATGACAGCAATGCTTCCAGCGATCTGAAACACTGTCCCTGTAGTAAACATAGTTCCAGTGTGCTCGGAATTTGTATTAAATGTTTATCTCCGTTAACTGGCATTGGCTGTTAGAATCGTAATTCTACGGTGATATAGATGGCAGCGTAACGTCTCCGCTGTAACCCCCACCCACAAAGCCCTTTACAATCCATTTTCGCTGGAAAATGTTGCAAACAGAAGTTTGCAAGACTCAAGAATATGTAATAGGTATAACAAGTCTTGGAAAAGTTTTGGAGCGTTTTAGAGGAAATCGCGAAATAAGTGAAAACCTATTCAGAGAATAAGCCCATTAACTCACTTTATTTGGATCTAAGTTGGTACTTTTTAAAAATATAATTCTGTTAGAATAGGGCCGAGATTAGCTGAATGGTAGCGCACTGGACTTGGAAGTCGGCGGAGGTGCGGAGCTAGAGTCCAGCAATGCTCCCCTTAGATTTTCTCGCCCTAGGAGCTGGAGGCAAGGAGCAGTGCTGTACGAGAGATCACCCCCAAAGGCGGCAGTGCAATGAGAAGGGAGGCAATGACCTTAGATACTGTGCGCCTTAATTAAAGAAGGAAATCTCTTATTGTGGTTTTATGTAATTAATTTTTAGAACTATTCGATATTTTGAAATACACGTTATCTGAGTATGGAGAAATCTGTGCGAATCGACCATGTATATAGTGTGTATGTGTGTTTGTCTGTGAGTTAACAAAATATCTCTGATAAAAACCATTAGCAAATCGAGCCTATTACCATCATTGACATGGTCAAAATCCATTAACCATTAATTGCGAATTTATTAAAAAGTTTTTTTTGTTTAGTTTTTCGCGATTTTCTCGAATGTGGCTGCAACAATATTTTTTAAACTTCTCAAACTAACTATACAAAATGCCTTCCACTTTGATTTGAAACTTTTTTTTCAGGAAATTGATTGCTTGAAGGTTGGGGAGGGGGTGCTGCGAGAGCCTCCACTTGATGTCACTTCAGTATAGTGCACAGCTATCACACCTATATTATTCATTAAAAGTATTGCTGTAATTCCAAATTTCAAGAAAATCAGTGAATGGGAAGTAGACAGAGTAAAACCATTCTCTATCTGCTGTTAGAGAAAGTATTGTAATCGTGTCCAATTTTCGTCATGGTTTTTACTGGAAATATACATTTTGAGATCTCAGTGTCCAAAAAAGTGAAAAAGTTCTTAGAAAATGGTCTGTGTGTGTACGTGAACAGCGTAGTTGAAAGTACGAAAAATCGCAGAACGTTCAATATTGACATTCCGGCGGGTATCACCATGGGATCCGACAGCAACTTACCTGTCAAAATTCCTCAACCGGAAGTACCACATTACAGAGTGAATTTTCCACTTTTTTGCGATTTTCTCGGAAACGGCTTTAACGATTTTCTTGTAACTAGGTGTAATAACTAAATATACAAAGAGCTACAACTTTTATTTTAAACTTTGTCTGGGAAAATTCATTTAAGGAGCGTTTAGTGGAGGGGTGGGGTAATAGTTTCCTCTAAAGTGCTGTTTCAATTTATTATATAAGTATCATCTAAATAATATTAAATATGTTGCCAATATTCCTAGTTTGAAAAATATCGGTTGACCGGAAGTGCGTTTCTAGAGACCAGTTATCAGTTTTCTATTTTCTGGAAAAAGACATCACTTTTCTTGAACTCAGCTACACACAAAGAGACCTACAATTTTTTTTTAAACATATGTCCGGAAAAATTCATTTAAGTGGGTTTTTGGTGGACGGGTGGGGGGTTAGGTTGTCCTTTGAAGTGCTATTTTAGTTTATTACCCAATTCTATCGTCTGGATAATATTAATTAGAATTAAATATGTTGTCAAAACTCTGAGTTTGAAGAAAATCGGTTGACCGGAAGTACATTTTTACTGAAGTTATTCAGTTTTCTAAGATTTATTCGTAAATACACCGTCGGATTTCATTAAATTGTTAAACTATGAATACATCACTTTTGTCCGAGAAAAATTTTTACTTTCTCTTTCACCTAGTAAGTATCGAATGCTCTGTGTGTGTGTGTGTGTGTGTGTGTTTTTGGACAGAATATCTCAAACAGAAAAAGTCACAGGAAACTCAAACTTGGTTTTTCGTTTCGGCATTACCACCGAATCAGACACCTAGATATAAGATCCCGAATAAGACACCAAGGAAGTGCGTCTTTACTGATTGTTTTTTTTTTCATTTTTTTGTTATTTTCTCGAAGACGGCGCCAACGATTTTCTTCTTATTGTATATTGGCTACACACATAAGTACCTATTACTTTGGTTTGAAACATTTTCCCAGGAAAATTGGTTTTTTGGCGGTTCTGGGGGGGGGGGGGGAGAACAGTAACATTATTTATTTTCCATGCCATGACTTCGGTCGGCTATTCAGCCATTCTACGTCGCGTGGGCCAGTATAAGAAGGCTGCGCTGGCGACTGATGTTCGTTTAGTTGGATATCCAAGGGGTACGTGAGAACAATCTCGGACTCGATAGTAGCGTTATTATTTCCTCTAAAGTACAGATTCTATACAATATATGGCTTTACCAAGTACACAACATAAATACAATTGGAAACATTGACAGAATTCCAAATTTGACGGAATTCGGTTAGCCGGAAGTGCGGCTCTATAGAATAGGTTTTTGAGTTTATTGGAATTTCCTGGAAAATGGCTGCAACAATTTTATTTTCTTATTTTACTTGGTATGCCAACTTCAAAGATAAAAACGTATTACTTTTATTTGAAACATTTTTCTAAAAAAATTATTTTGAATATTTGTGCAGGATTTTTGGCGTTAATTTCAAATTGTTTATATTGTTGGTTCAGTGTTTTTAGAGCGCTCTACTGGGCCATAATATAATCATCACTTCTCTACCTGCCAAGATTAGTAGGAGTAATAGAGATTCGTGTGAGTGTTTCACACCAGATTTGTTGGATTGAATCACACAGTGGTACCATACATGTGTGCCATATATACCAACTAAAATTACCACCGTTAATAAAGATTTGCCCAGCTAAATATTTACTCCGCTTTACGCTATAATTATGTTAATTTATAATTGTATGAAATCACCATCATCATCTTAATCAGTCCTCTTTGGTTCTGTGAAGTAAATTGCAAGAAAAAATCGGTGGGTACTTCACACTAGGCTTTTCTCCGTAAAATCCTGGTTCATCCGACTTCGGCATTCTTCTATCTTCATATCTCTTGATAAACAAGTGATGAGGTTGTTGATTGGTACAATACGCGGTTAGGGTATGCGCTTAGTGTTTATGTATATTTGTTTGTTTGTACGTCGCTTTGCAAAATGGTTGCGATTTCACATTGTGTATCAAGACGAACATTGAGATGGACGAACTCCGGAAACCGGTCGATGAACACAAAAGAAGCAGAATATAACGATGAAAATATCGTGTACTTGCTCCGAAGAGCTGAAAGTGATGGTCGCAAGTGGAGTGACCGCAAGTGGTCACCACACAGCCTGATAAATGTAACTACAATAGCTAGCTGTTTAGTTCATTAAAGACATTTATTAGAGTGAGGCAGTCAAGGAGTTAAAATACGTTTAAAGCTGCAGACAATACATGGAGTACTTGAAGGTCAGGCCTGCCATAAAGCATCAAGTACTTCCCTGAAAGTTCCAGACTTTTAGCCTGGACCTTCATTGCGAACTGCCAGGGTCCACCTCTCTCATTAGATTGGCCGTACTCCCTCCTCTACAAATTATCAAGTATACTGTTTGCTGTTTTTTAACAAGTGTAATTCCTTTTAATTTACATATTCTTTGGTAACAATTGTAACCTATAAGAAAATAATCTTTTACTTCTAAGAAAATTAAAAAAAACGATATTTAATGGGACTGACACTTATTGCAATCCTACAGTTCTTATTGTAAATTCCTTAAAAGTGAGAATGTTAGTAATTGTTTAATTCCTCAGCTACCACCAGGTGTGTCTAATGCTACCGACCAATACTACAAAGGGAGCCTCAACTCACAGATAACCACAAAAATCAGTTTTTCTTAAACAATATTCCAAGCAAACATGACAGATTTATACATTTGCAATCATATTCCAAGTTTAAAGAAGACTGTTATAGATATTGCATAAAATCAGAAACTGACCCTGTGAAAGCGCACTTCTGGTTAAACAATTTTCTTTAAACATAGGATTCTAGCAATGGGATCATGCCTTTTTATTTTATACAGTTATTTAAACTGCTTGTTTTGCTGAAGTGATACCTTATATCCAAAATTATCAACAATTAATTTTTTATGGACTATAATACGTCTTATAAACAAATCTTTGAGGCCAGTTTCGAGAAAATCAGGAAAAATAGAAAAAAAACCTTAGTAAAGCTGCAGTTTGCTTAGAGAAATTAATCTGACATTTCACCATGGTGCTACCATGGTGGTATCCAAACGGAATATATGCAATTTGAGCGATTCCAGCGATTTTTCTTATTGAGATATTGTCACACCATCGCCAATCGCCAATCGATGAAAACATTTACTATTTCTAGGGACCTCAAAACATGTAGTTCGATAAATTTTTTGTATCGAACATTTGACAGAAATTTTTATATCGAGCTATACTTTTCCTTATACAGTAACAGAAATTAAAAATTAAATTATTAACAATAAGAAATTGTTAAATTATTAACAATATTAACAATAAGCAAGAGAGTAAATAAGTGATGTCGTCTTAGCTTAGTGCTGAGGTAGAAGTAAATTGGCGCTGCACTACCCCAAATAGTTCAAACTTTCAGACATGTGGTCAGATTATCAGTTTGTTTGTTCAAAATTAACCTTCTCACAGTAAAAGTGCAAACTCGTGACTTCCATACTGTTTGCATCATCTTAAAATAATTGAATTAATTTTTATAATTCGTAATATTATTACAAAATTAATTTTTTTCAGTAATCACAAAATTTATAAATTCAGTGGTAGTAATTTTGTAAAGGGAAGTGGTAGGTTGAATCAGTAAGTAGTGGAATTGACAGTTCGCCTTGTAATTCTACTGGCACATGACTATCATCTGGAAGTAACAAGCGTCACTCGATCTCCTTATAACATCATGATGTCCTTCTCTTTAAACTAATTCATAGAATATTATCTTATTATTATCTCATTGTCTTGGTCATACATATATTTTATATGCATTACACAGTTAGATGCAATGTTTTATTATAATGCTATTTCAAGAAATGAAGAATGCTCTTATTATTATCGCCATTGAAGAACAGCTGGCTGTGTAGTCACTGCCATTTCTATCTTCCAAATACAGACATACATATTAGTAACATTAAATTACTGTTGCTTATAATAATAATAATAATAATATTACAATTATATGATAAATAGCGCGGAAATAATATATAATAGTACTGGACTTCATTACGCTCAAATGTCACCTCCATAAATTATCTTCCATTTAAATGTAACTTCCATTACATCATTCACTTTCTCATAAGCTGCAAAGTTTATTGAAGCATTTGAGTCAGAATTTGAAACTGTGTCTTCTCGGGAAATACACGCCTGAAGTCCATTGAGTAAAAAAAGGTCTCTCTATGTGAGTAAAATATTTCAAAAATGAAAAATAATAGGAAGTAAATCCATTTAGGTATAACCGGAGAATCTGATCGAAGTTATTTCCCTCAACCGGGAATCTAATTTTGCTAGTGGATATTTCTTGAAACGTACGGCTTTAACGTATTTTTAAAACTTTGTATGCATATGTACCTCTGTCATCTTCATTTGAAATATTTTTCTGGGAAGTTGTTTTTAGGAGGAGTTCTAGAGGAGAGGTAACATTAGGTTTCGTTAGGTCAGTTTACTATAGGATTTGTACCACCTCTCTTGATAAGCAGAATTAAATAAGTTACTAAAAATCTGAGTTTGGAGAAAGTCGCTTAGCCAATTTCCATAGTCCAAATTTATTGAGTGGCGTCATTTTCATTTCAATGCATCCTCTACAGTAGTACATCAAGAACTCTTGTTTCTTCATCCTAGTTGGCTACAAATCTACAGTATGAAAGAAATGTTTATTTTAGATCACTCGCTGGTGTCCACACATGAACCGCACACCGTGCTAACCACAAAGCGATGAAGTAAATTACTTCTTAATGACCATGACATCCTGTCGAACACGACTTGCCAGGCCCCCTTCACCTAACTTGCTTGTTCACTATTTTCACATATATTTACTTAATGCGAATTTGTTGATAAAATCAAACTCAATTTGGCAAGGCCAACGTTTCGGCTTATATTTTAGCCATCGTTGGGGTTAAAAATTAATACAACAAAATTTGTCATTATTACCATTTGAAAGCAATTAGACTAATCTAACAAGTAATGTATAATGTAATATTGAAAACATATAGAACAATATATTATAGGTTATATAATGTAAAGAATACGATTTGGACAAATGTCGCCGATTAAATAGAGTGGTCAAGAAACTATTTATGTACAAAGAAACAAATTATTACAAAAAAATCTGGTGTGAAACACTCACACAACTTTCTCTTACTCCAGTTTTTAAAATTGTAATTGACAAATTTTCTAGTTAGTGTACTAAATTTCATTAAATCCGTCGAAAACTGTAAACTGTCCAGAAAAAGCGCACTTCCGGTTTACTAATTTTCTTGAAACTCGGAATTTTGGCCATCTATTTATTTGTTTGGATGGTAGAATTGTATATTCACCTATGAAACACTTTAAAGAAAACATAACCCCACCCCTCCCCCAAAAGTCCCCTTAAATGGCATTAGCTGGAGAAAAGTTTCAAATAAAAGTTGTAGCTTTTTTTAAAGAAAATTGTTGGATCCGTTTTCGAGAAATACCAGAAAACTGAAAAATATATTTCAGTAAAAACGCACTTCCGGTCACGCGATTTTTTCAAACTCGGAATTTCAACAACATATTTAATTCTTATCAATACTATTTAGACGACAAAATTGTATAGTAAACTGAAATAGCACTTTAGTGGAAAACCTAACCCTCCCCTCCGCCCAAAAGTGCCCTTAAATGAATTTTCTCAGAGAATGTTTTAAATAAAAGATGTAGATCTTTGTATTTGTAGTTGATATAATAGGTTTGAAGAAAATCGTCGGATCCATTTTTAAGAAAATAGCAAGAAAGTGAAAAAAAAACATTCGGTAAGGTGGTACCTCTGGTTGAGGAATTTTGGCAGATGACCTACTGTCGGATCCCATGGTGTACTAAACGGAATATAAAGTTTGAACGTTCTACGATTTTTTGTTTTTGAGCTATGGTGTTCACACCACAGACCATTTGCTAAAAACCACTTTTTTGGACTCGGGGGTTCTCAAAACGGATATTTCCGGTGAAAACTCGATATCGAAAATTTGGTACGATTACAATACTTCCTCTTACTAGGAGTAAGAGAAAGTAAAAATACGGAACGTCGCATAACTTTCTCTAACTGCGATTATTACAGTTCTAATTTACAAAGTTTCTTCAAACTTGCTAATGTTAGTAACGATCATTTGGCCTTGGCATTACATTTAAATAAAAGTGGTGGAGATTATTAGTTGTTGGTTTTTAGAGAACCCGTTCACCTCATTGCGATTGGATAGTAAGCAACGCCCTCTATTGTAGATTGTTGAAGAGGATTATTGCACTGCGACCTGAAAGATCTATTGTGCCCCTGGAGCCTTCTCCAATCCACAGCCGGCCTCCAAGCAGCGTCTCTAGCTACAGACAACACTGCCTTTCACCGGACAGTGAGTTGTAGAGGCTTCTAGGAAGAAAAAATCTAAGGGTAGCTTGCTGGTTTCGAACCCGGGCGTTGCTAGTCCAGCGTGCTACCACTGAACTAATTAATACCTTCCTTCTCCCTAGGCTTTCGCCAATTAAGTAGGGACGGAGACCCTAGTTTGTGTACTGTGTTTGTCCTTGTCTGCAAAGTGTAGAGTGTATGTAGTTTAAGTGTATTGTATACTGTTCTGACGAAGTGCATGGAGTACTGAGCTGAGGTAACCCGTGGGATCGCTACTCCCCAAGTAACTGCATGCAACAGATAGCCCTTGCGGGCAACGCCCACTATTAGTCCCCTGTAAATATTAGTACGACAATTTAAATTTAAGCCTAATTCACAGATTCCCAGGAAAAATTTTACAAATAAAAGTGGCAAGTTTACATATTGGAGTTGGCACTTGCAAGTTTAAATAAAATGTTGGAGCCAAAGTCGAGAATAAAAAATGAAAATTCAGTAGAGTCACATTTCCCTTTGACGGATTTAAATCGAAATTTTGGAGCATTAGGGACCTAAACGTGATGTCACAATTTAAGTTCCTGTAATTTTTCTTTTTGAGACATTTTGCTTCCACAAAAACCCCCACATTCACAAACACAATATAGAGCATTGGCTAAAAATATTGTTTTCTATAAGCCTACCTCAAAATGTGTATTACGTAAATCTAAATATATTTACTTGCCATTACAGAAGTAGAAGTAAAAGTTGGAGGTTTAGGAAATTTGTCAATTTGAAGGTTGAGAACTGCTGTAAGCGGAAGTCATGTGGCCAAACTTTTTACAAATTTGAATTGAAGTTTAAATATTTGATTGGATCAATGGAACCAATGGATCAACGGTCGTAGTGTGTTGAAGTGCCAGAGCGGATCGACGTGATGGGAGCTGACCAAACTATGCTGACCCGTTGTAGTGAGGACGAACACAAAATGTGGTAGTGACAGTGTACAGGGACAAGCGAGGAATGTGGCGGTGAGTTATGAATGAAGAGCGTGGGAATTACAAATCTCACTGTCCACTAACTGCCCCATTCACAAATCCTTGCCTCCACTGCCACCCTGATTTCTATTTCTCTTTAGTAACATTTTGTTTCAGTTGGTATTGTAAACCACCATCTGATTAAGAATAGCGATGACTATTCTCCGCTTTTGTCCATCCAAGGTTATTTGTACAAAGTTTGTTTTCCCATCAAATATGTTCCGTTGAATTCAGCCAACATTTTCAGGCCTTCTATTATATGGTAGATTAATAGATAATATTAAACTGTTGACAACAGTGTCATGTGGCACTTTTGCACACGCCAGTCTAGCGTTGTCTATATAAGCGACCCTGAGTCCGAAAAATTGGTATCTCTGTGTGTGTGTAATGTGCCTTCAGTAAAACGCAAAAACCAAACATCGCAGAAAGTTGAAACCTGATATTTAGTTCAATGCTAACACGGGAATAAGGTTTTAAACAAATTCAATCAACCGGAAGTATCGAAATCACTCAAAATCCAATATTGAATGGATTTTTCAATTTGTTTGATTTTCTCGGAAGTGGCTCTAACGGTTTTCTTTAGACTTGTTATATTAACTACACATACGTATAATGAGCTACAACTTTTATTTGAAACATTCCTCCGGGAAAATTCATTTAAGTGTACTTTTGGAGGAGGAGTACGCAGTTCTATCATCTAAATAATTACTTATAATTAAATATGTTGCTGACATTGCATTTTTACCCAGTTTTTTTACCCTTTCAGTTTTCTGCTATTTTCTCTAAAGCGGCTCCAACGATTTTGCTAACTTAGTCATTTAAATAAAATTAATTAGAATTGTCAATTACAATTTTGTTAACTGCAGTAAGAGCAAGTTGTGTGGGTATTTCACACAACATATTTTGTTTTTTATAAAGCAGAGAAGATTGTAGAAGTAGTAGGTTGATGAAGGGTCATCTTGGATATGATTATTTTTAATCGTTGTTCTGTTCATACGAATACTTAATTTAAGAAATTTATTTTTATCTAACGAGTTTATTATTCAGAATTAGATTGAAATTGTCCTTTGAATGGTAGAGAATTTCCTTTAAACTTGTTTAATTTATTGGAAAATAAACATACTATTTTATCCGCTTAAATATAAATTATTCTACAAGTGGAATAATTACCATCTTATTAGATTGTTGTATAAAAAAATATACAATTTTATAGTGGGAAAGTTAAGTACGATGTTAGCTGTTGGAAGGGCACGCATTACAGTGAATATCTCCTGTGCTAATATGTTTAGCCACAATCCCCTGATTCAGGGAAAATATATTAGTCCATTAATGAGAAAGTGTGTGATCTTGCCAAATCCAAAAAAATTAAATTTATGCGAGTTCTGGGCAGAATTAATGAATAAGTCTTCCAAACTAAACTTTCAAACTACGTTAAGTTTTGCGGAGCCATACAGTGTAATCACATTTAGGTAAAACTTATTTCTCCGTACACCAACAATTATATATAATTCCCAACAACTATATTTATGGTTGAGCCGTAGTAAAAACTTCAAATACGAACAACATGTGTTCAATTATTACGTCATACATACAATGAGAGAAAGAGGTTTGAATATTTCGATTTTTAAAAAAAAACCTCTTTCTCTTTCTCTTTTGTTTGATTACAATAATTAGTTGATGGAACACCCCAGCTGTGCAGTGGTGGTCGCTTACAGGACATATTATTTCTTATCCGATTTTATTTAAAATTGGGAAATAACCCTGATAGCCAATTTGTAAAGAAACCAAAATACTTGCTTGTTAACTGGGCGGCCTAGTTTCATTCAAATAGTTACGTGTGCCAGCATTAATAGATGGAAGTATTATTAATCTACTATTCTGTACATTTGTTTAACTGAATGTTTGAAGAAAATTTGTATTTCACTACAATCACGATTTACTGCTGACTTCTTTTCATTACCTATTTTATTTATATTAAATATATAATATGTATTTGGTGTGTGTGTGTGTGTATGTATGTATGATCGATCAGCAAAACCTGGCAATCACAGAAGTTTCGAACTGGATATTTCGTTCATCTGTTACTAAGGGTTCCGTTCCGCTAATAAGGTTTTGGTCAATCTCGGTTGACCGGAAATACTATTTCACTAAGTGGTTTATAAACATACATATATATGTATATAATAATTTCTTTTGAGGATGGTAGTAGAAATGTTGTTGGGCTCTGCTATGAGCTACTATTTCTCTTCCTAATATAATTAAAGATATTTAGATGTTTTACAACAATTACAAGTTTGAAGAAAATCGATAAATTGAAATGATCACTTTGGTTGATTGGATTTTTCTGTGTATACAGCTATATGTTAAAAACAGCTCTAACAATTGATATACAATTTTAATTTGATATATTTTTCTGAAGGGGAGTTTTCTGAGAGCAGATCTGTATACTACTTGTGCTGAGGAACTTGTGATTCCCCATGTGGGCATAATTCTGGCAGTCAGTACACAATTGTAATTTCTGAGACAATTCTGCAATTAGAATTGCGCGAGTATTGTAGAAAGAAAATCGGGTGAATGATTCACATTTGAATTTTTCATTTCGAAGGAATGATTTTTTATGTATTATTATTTATTTAAAATTATATGTCGCCTGTTGTCTCTGGATACTATAATTATAAGTGATAAAGAATCGGCCACACAGTGATCCAGTCAAGGTTCGGATTACTGAACACGCAATAAACTTGTCTCAGAAACAATATTCTATCACTTGTAATGAAATGAAATACTAACAAGTATTAATTATAACTGCTATCAGTGGCACCATTTAGTAGGATATTATTGTTTCTCAGATATATATATATTGCAGGTGTTCAGTACACTGTATCGCTGTGTGGCCGTTCCTGATCACCAGTAATTATAGTATCCAAAGACAAACGGATCTTACTATAATTTTATATAAATAATAAAGTATAAAACAATAAAAAAAATAAAATTACGCTGTACGTATGAGCGGGGGTAGGGGTAATAATTAAAAAATAACTACCATAATTTTGTTTTAATTATCAAAATAATCCTCAGAGAGTTTTTACATTTTGTCTTTATAAAATAAGAAGTTAAAGTAAAGTTTACATGTATTTGAACTACCATTACTTTCTCTTTTTGTTATGAGAGGAGTATTGCCATTGAATATTAATATTTTGAAATGAAGTTTTCATCGCAAGTACATGTTTGGGTTGTAACTTGTAATTCCAAAAAAGTTTTATTTTAACGATATATATATATCGTATATTGTGTAGTGTATGAACAGATTGCGTTCGATGAGGCAGCACCAGGTGCCACCTCCCACCAAGATTTCCGTCAATCTGAAACACTTTTCCAGGAAAATGTTTGTTTGAGGGGCTGTGGTGGGAGAGATGCGCATTGAAGCTTTTCTCTAATGTGTCACTTATTAATACGTAATATACATTTTATCACTCAAATAAAATTGAGGTGTATAAAAAGCGTTGCTATAATTCCAAATTTGAAGAAACTCTGTTAAAATCGGTAAGTGAGACTTTATAGTTGCTCAGTTTTTTGGAATTTCCAAAAATCCGAAAGGGCTCCAAGGATTTTCCCTAAAACTTGATATATGCTAATTACATGTAAATGTATAATGTTTGTTGCGGTTGGTTCTGCAGAGCTATAAAACATCAGAGACGTTTTCCGTGAAAGCCTGCTTCTTTTTGTGGTCATCGACCGGTTTCGATCTCCCATCATCAGGATATTTTTATCAAACAGTGTAATAACATAGACTTGCACAGAGCATATTCAGTTGATACACTGATGGGCTGTTCAGTTTAATGCCAGCCCTACGAATGTAACAAAACACTGGAGAAGATGTACGAAAGAATGAACAGTCTTGTGTGTGTGTGTGTGTGTGTGTGTGTGTGTGTGTTTGTATGTATATATGTATGTTCATATGGAATATACAATATGTTGTCAGTTTGAATTAATTAAAGTAAAATATACATCAACACTGACAATGTGTTAGTTGTGTTAAGATGTTAACCTCAATTAAAAAAATAAAACTAATTCAGCCAATTTGTCTGTCTGTCTGATCAATGTATAAATATAGAAAGAATGTCATAATATAGTAATACACTTGGTGTGCAGTTTATTAAATTATTATTCAAATGATAATGATAATACAAGTTGATAATAGAGAGCCTGTTATTTACTGTTGTTATTTTAGGAAGAAATCATTAATAATTAGAATGATCAGATTCAGTTACGAGTGAGAGAGTAGATTGCGTGATACCGTGGCCGTTTTAATAATGGACTTGATTGTGAAGGACTATTTCCCTTTTTGATGAGTCATCGATAAAACTTTATCTTGTTTTGTTCAGTTTGTTGTGGAGGAGGAGAAGGCGACCTGATGCTGTGGTGAGCTTGAGATAATGAATGATTGGATGGCCTGAGTGACGCGCCGAGCCGCTGCCATTGAGGCTATGCGCCAGAAGAAGGATCACCACTTCAATTTCCCTGGCCGGAGGGCACACTAAGTGAGCTGTGAGTGTGTGTGTTTATACGTACTATATTACCTTCAGTACCGCCAGTGGTCCGTTCTGACCTGGCCATCTCATATCCCAGGTATATCAGACACACTAGTTGCCCTGTATCTCGGTTGTCTGGATGCGGTCTGTGCCGAGATCTTCTCCAGCCGAGTGAAGATAGAAGAGCGACCACCCAGCCGTCTCTCTCTTCGCCAGTACACTAGAAGAACATCATTGTGCTGGTGGGGGTAAAAAGGGAACATAGTCTCCAACACAGACACAAATTCACACCAGCTAGCTGTTGTAGTAGTGGTGTACTCTGGCTGTACGGCCGACAACACAGCCCCTACTCAGACATCAGTTCTGTTGTTGCAAGTGTGTTGTGAAGACTAACCTCCCATCATGGTACTACTGATTGCTTCAAGGTTCGTAACTTTGCCTCCATCAATCTCTTTAATTTAAATTGATTTTCGTTTATTTTTTTTTATTTTAAATTTTATTTTGTTCATACAAACTGCCGACTCAACAATCAATATAATAAATGAGAAACTTTCTAAGTTAAAATTCAAGCTTTATATTTTAATATTTTGAATTCATAATTATTTTTGTAGAATAACAGATTATTGTTAACAGTGACAGTTTTTAAAAAAAAAACACCATTTGGATAACGGTCGGCCAGCTCTAGCGTCCGACATATACGCTGGATAGGTCCTCTTGAAAATTGATGGAAATTAAAAAAGTAAATTTAAAAAAAGAAAAGTCAAAGATATTACTAAGACAGTAAAACATTCCAGTACAGCACCCAAAAACCTATAAACTATTTAACGTGAATTATTTTAACAGATTTTGCTTAATTGACTCGATGAAAAGTTATAACTATAGAATAGGTAAACTACCCCTTCTTAAGGGTTCTTGACGTTCCTGCCTAACAAGGCGTACATAGGACATGTTCAGGATGGTAAATTTACACTTCTTTTGCCCGCTTTGGCAGTCGATGTATACCTACATGGGATTAGCGCATTCAGAGAACACACTATTCCTTCCACTTACACAGTTTACTCTTTATTTACAAATACATCTAGAATACAGACTGTAAAACAGGCACACACATTTATTAGGTCGCGACAGTTTCGTTTATGGCCATTTCAGCAATAATGTTGGTACGGTTTAAGGAAAACATTTCTAACGGTGTTTGCGGTGAGATCAAAAGAAAAAGTGTAACAAAATATATCAGTTTGATGTAATGACAATTCGGAGTCTTCCGGATAGAATTGTAAGATTCTCTTTGGTTAAATCTACGTTGTTATTGGTGTTAAAATGAGGCAGATTTGAACTAACAATATTTGTTAACAATTAAACTAATTAATTCGTAAATTTATCGAATCAGTTACAAATGATATTTTCAGCTTCGGTCTTAATATTAAATTATAAAGGAAACAATGATTTCATACTTGATGATACCATCGAGATATTTAGGATTTTTCCACTGATTTAATAATTAAACAACTAGCCTAACTCCGATATAGCGCACTACAATAAATTATTAGCAACATGTTATTCTACTATTGATGTACATTTTCGTGATCCATTATCAATATCGTTTCAACCTGTGTGGGTTTATTATGCGAGGCGCGGGGTTGTAAGCGGCTACAATTTTCGCGGATACCATGAGCCGAACCACTGGATTCCAACCTCTCAGACAACCTAAATGTCTGTTTTATGTTGTGATTTATTACTGTTATTTTTGTTGTTTTTATATGAGTATAAAATTTGAGGTTTTTATTATAAATAATCTGTTCAGCTGCTTTCATAGTGTCTGTACGTACAAGGACGATTTCAATAAGCGAACTGTCAATTCGCCCTTGTTTCTGGAGATTCCTCAACATGAACAAACATCTCAACTAGAGAGGAACCCCAGGCTCAACTCAATACACATACTGACTTCTGGCTGAATCCAGTATTGTTCAGATTTAAAGGGACTTTGACACTGACAATTTTAGCTATCGATATTTGATTGCTCCCATTAAAATAATGGCCAGTTCAATTGTTTGTCCTCCCTTCTTAATTTGTTTAAGGTACATTCTTCGTTTATTGTTGCCAACTTTACATTCATTATGCCACATCCATATAATTCCAATATAATTTCTCTTCTTCATCATATTCGACAGCTTTGTATTTGTATTTTAGTGCTGGCCTATACCAAGTATAGAAAAAAGTCGGTGGTACTTTTATGAGTGTATATAATGAGAATATATAAATAATATAATTAAATTAACATATTAATCCAGAGTATTTAAATAACGATAGTTTCAAGTTATAACCCATAGATTCTTTTTATTTTATTAAAAAGAAAGTAATAAGTTTCCTTGCTCCAAGTGTCAGCTTGGTCATGTTGTGGTCAACATGATTACCATATTCTGATGAAAAAGATCCGAAACATGCTAAGACGAATAAAATCTCAGATAATAGTTTTACGTACCATGTTTAAGGAGAATCATTAGAGCCTTGTTCGAGAAAATCATTTAAAACTCAATAATAAAAACATGCAGACACAATTTCGATTAACGTATTTTGATCAAAATTTTTGTGTGGGTGGGGTCACTGTAAAGTTCGGACGGAGACCCTAGTTTGTGTACTGTGTTGTACTTGTCTGTAAAGGGTAGAGTATATGTAGTTTGAGTGTTATTGTGTACTGTTCTGACGAAGTGCATGTAGTACTAGCTGTGATAACCCGTGGGGTCGCTACTCCCCAAGTAACTGCATGCAACAGATACCCCTTGCGGGCAAATAAACCTTTAGGAATGATAAACTGATTCCGAAGGGAGTTTTTGGGATATTTGCAAGAATTTCATTAACATGGCCTGGCAACACTGCTCACACGGATGTCGCAGTAGTTCTATTTCTCTATTCTGTACTAATTTTAAAATTTCAATGTTTACTAGTCTTACCTTGACTTCCCTTTTAGTTCTTGTGAACAATGTTGTGAGCAATGTTGCTTTTTAGGATTACTGTATTACAGAAAGTACAGTTTCAATGAAAAATTATAAACAGAGTATATTTTTCATTCTTCTTAAAACGTGTAAGTGATAGACTTCATTAAGCTTCTCAAATGTACTGATTCTCATGTGGCTCGAATAATTTACAATGGACTTAATTTTAAATTAACAATTAAATTATTCTTACTTTTCTTAATGCGTTAAGAGGGACTGTTGCATCTCAGATATTCGACGTTGAATATTCACCAGAAGTGCACATTTTGAAGACCCCAGAGCCCAAGAAGTCTTGTTTGTGTGTGTGTCTTGCATGCATGAAGTGAACGGCAGTAAGTTCAAACATGATATTGCATTGGGTTACCATGAAAGGATCCGGTAGTAGTTTCGGTAGAAATCGCTCAGCGGCAACACTGCTTTACTGAATAGATTTTCCTGTATTTTTTGCGATTTTCTCAGAAACAGCTACAACGATTTTTTTTCCAACTCTGCTTATACACTAACCTATAGGTCTATCACTTTTATGAATTTTTTTTTCTAGAAATATCGATTTTCTGAAGGGTTGTTCTCAGTAGATTTTGAGGTCTTGTCACGTATGCAGACTTACTGAGAAATAAATGTGTTGCTAAAATTCCAAGTTTGAAGAAAATCGGTAGCCGAAAGTGCACCTTTACTGAAACAGCTGTTTCCAGTTTTTCGCGATTTTTTCGTTAAAGAGACCACAGGTTTCCTTAAACTTGATGTACTGTTTATTTGTATTTTTGAAACTTTGTTCCGAAAAATTTGGTTTTTTCATGGATATTAGTGACTAGAGTGTCACGCTTTCCATTCAAGCGCCATTTCACATCTATGTGCTACTGAAGGCAAACACATATTTAGTGAAAACATTAAGTTAACTTAGGTCAGTACTAACAAAGTGAATGGCAGAGAGAAAATGTCGTATATATACCGTGTACACCACCAAGTGCTAGTTCTCAAATACTTCCCCATACGTAGCATTTAATTTGTTCACAAAATTTAGGAAACACAAAATTCTCGTTTTTGGAATATATTAAATAATCATGAATTTTGATTGCCATAAATTGTTAAATGCATTAATCTACTAAATTCATCGTAAATGTCAAAAACTTTGTGGTCAGCGCCTCCTTTTACGAACTTTTTATTTCGCTCTCATAGTGCACCGACCACATTGTTTTCTTTGTTGATTTCTTCTTTCTGTTCTATCATTTTTCAGAAGTAAACTTATTTCTAGCCCTAAACAAAATACTTTTAGGATTGCAGCCTATCTATAATGGTTTTAGGCGCTTCAAATATCAGTATCTAGTGATTTATCTGCCCATTTCCACCAAAATTGTTTGCCATAAAAGCTGAAATAAAGTGAAAAGTAGAATGTTATATGATTTATTTTGACCATGCTGGTGTGGTATGGTGTGTAGTGTTGAAGGAATGCACTAGTTTGGGCAGAGCCTGCACACACCAGTGGCTTCTCACACATGTGCCACTTCTATCTGCTTGCCGCCTACCCCTCTAGCTAATTACATTGCTAAATAAGTAACTTCAAATCTAATATTAGTTTGAATATAAACTAACAGCACGTCCGTTTAAACTAATGTGCAATGAAACACTCACACCACCCTATCTCACTATAGCTTTCACAATTCTTATTGACAAATTTTCCACATGCTGGTGTGGTATACATGCCACGTGCTGGCGTTTGACTAGCAATATATCGGAAGAAAAATTCCAGCACTATTTTCCAAATGTAAGTTCCCCCTATTCTTTCTTCTCTTGCCTGTTACTTGCTTTGCCCTGCTAGCGCAGCTGTTAGATCTGCCTAGAATTATACTAATTACCTTCTGCTCTCACCTCCCCGGGAATCGACTCTATTCATGTTGCCGATTTCGAGAAAAAGTGATTCTTTGAAGGAGTACTTGCGTTTGATGATTTTATATAGAAATGATCTTGCTATCGGATTCCCTTTTGATAACAAACCGGAATATCAAGTGATATTCTATACACGCACATATATAACTGAGGACAGCGATAGGTATACATAAACTAATTCGCGTCCAACCCCTGCATCAAATTTAAAAAATATAAATTTGTTGTGAAACACTCAGACGTCTGTCTTTTACCGCCATTGTTACACATTTTAATTAACAAATTTTCTTTAAACTATGAATTCTTTTTTAAACATATGATAGAAGGATATACATGAATATAGGGGGTCGGGATATAGTGGCTGGATTTTATGTCATAAGTTGTATTTGAATGTGACTACATTGTTTGGTAGCCACCACAAACTTGCAGTGGCAGTTCAGTAATAATTCACGTTTCTTCAGCTTTCTTTCCTGGAAGAATATTTTCTTATAAAAGTCGTAGTTTATGTATGCAGTTACCTATGCGTATTTAAAGAAATTTCCCACCAAAATATAGCAAGTTATCGTATAAAGTGGCATTTTCAGTTAACCTATATTTTATAAATTGGAATTCTAGAATTAGATGAATGACCCAAATATTATATAGGTGTTATTCCCCTTATAAAACGTCACATATAACTTTTATTTAAAACATTTTTTCTTTAAAATGACTATTAAGAGGTTTTTGTGGGGGAGCTAGGAGTTAGCCCGCCTCTTGACTGCCCGAGCGGTGTCAAGTTTGATGATGTGTGGCCAACTGAACATTGTAACGTTTTTTTTTAAAAAAAAACAGTGACTATTGTGAGAATTGCAGTGAGCGTGAGAGTGATTCCCTTCACATTTGTGGAATTGCGAGTACTCACACCAGTTTGTAGTATATTTCTGGTGAAAAGTACTATACCAGAAAGTACTACACCATAAAGTATACTATGAGTTATAATACTCTGACAGACTTCACTGCAAAGCCAGCAATGAAGAACCATTCCAAACACCAAAAGACAGGGGGTCAAACAAAGGCAGTATTCCAGACAAGGTTGGGCATTAAATATAAATTCTAGGCATATTAATTATATAAAATTTCCATAAATTTATAGAATCAGTTGCACCATTTAGTTAACTAACATACCTATATCTGATTTTCTTATAATATTTCTGTTCAACATATATGAAGGAATATGTGTGTGTGTGTGAATAGAGTATATATATATATATGTGTGTGTGTGTGTAGAGTAGATGTATATATATATGAAGCATGTTAATGTGTCTAGTTCACGCAGCAGTACGGTCGGAATTAGATGTAGCCCTCAGATTAGTCCCAATATCATCTCAGGAGGGGGTCGCTCTTGTTTTAAATTCTACCCAATTTGTTGTACATTCCTTTCAAATCTCGTCTTCACATGCCATATTCTGGCATTATGTTGTGTGTATATGTATTTGTGCTAGACTTCACAGCTTCTTCATCACACTCTTCAGCTATCTAAAATTTCTTTATTTCTCTAAATGCTCAGTTATTATAGAGTTGAACATTGTTACTCATTCAAAACCAGTATATACCTGTATTTGCCGCCTAAGGATCAGTGGGCCCATTGCTCTTCAATTTATTACTTTTTTTTTTTTTGATCTGTTAATTTTGGCCTTTTCTTAGATCAATGTGAGAATTATTTATGATACTGATTACATTTATAAGCAGTCCGGATGTTGAATTGTTCCAACACATACTGAATGGTGCACTTCTAATAAGTTGCTGCTTAATAGGAGCTCAGCCGTAATAAATGTACAAATAGTAATCTTGTAACCTAGATGGTGATTCTTTTACATATAATTATACTTTAGATGACAGTACTCCAGACAGACAGTACTCAGTTAAAGATCTCGATATTGCCTTTACTAATGAACTACCAACTTTCCGATCTGGTGTGAAACATTCTCTCGACTTACTGCGATACATTCACTTATTATAACTCTTTACTGACAAATTTGTTTTTAGATTTGAAACTAAGCGTTTGGTTGCCTTTAATATTACGTAAAAAATGTAGTGAGTGAGTATAGTGTAGGACATATCAGTGAATGCGATACATTGCAACGCTACATCATGTCGTCACAGATATAAAAGGCCATACAGGAAATTCCCCCTGACTCCATAAAATCATAGGTGGATGTCCTTTGCTAGTTGACGGCCCACACTGTTTATTAAGATATCCTAGACGATGGCGAACCCCGAAACAGTTCGATGCCACAAAATGAAGCATGCTATCAAGGAAAGAATCTCCGGTTGAACCCAATCAACATAAGTCGATCAACCGGCCCCTCTCGCACACAGCTGTTTGTAGATCGTTATATAAATAATTAGAGTTTTATTTATACATAGTGGATATTGTAACTTATTGTAGAAAAGTTTATAAATTTGCACGTTTTATAAGAAGTATTAAATTTAAAAGCATTCACTTTCAGCGACTGTTTGTTTATGAAATAGTTTGTTTTAGTGTATCCAATCTATCCAGAGTTGTATAAACTAACACTAGTTTTTAGTTAAATGTTGGCGGCCTCTTTACAATCCACACATCACCTGCCACTGCCTCCAGTATCATCAGTCTGTTCGCATCCCTTTATAGCTCAGCCTACTGAGCCACTTCTATGTTGTATTGTGATGTCTGATTAACACATATTTATTACTTTCTCTTACTTACTGCTAAAAAGAGAAAGTCACGGTATGAAATTTTTGAAATTTAGTTTTTTCGGTAATTCATAATTTGTTTGAATATGAAACAAGTTTTAGTGAGTGTGGGTGAGTGTACGCGCGTGCGCGAATATATGTAACAACAACAAAAATTTCAATAAAGACAAACCCAGGTCACATCAGGTCCCACCATCACACCCCTCCCTAAGGTTTCGGCCTAAATCTCTCCCTCAAAATTGCGACTTTGTTGAATGGCTTTTTTTCCCCCGATTTTCTACAAAATTTGCCACCATACTGCACCGATAAAGACCTATTCTTTTATTTGAAACATTTTTTTAAAATAATTGATTTAGTTGGATTCTAGAAAAGCTGAGACGTCAGTTTATCTATTACATAAATATAGAAGCATTGTTTCTGAGACTTGGAAGTAGCGTACGGGGTGGTCAACATTTTCACTACTTTACTATCTCTGGTGTATTCTAAAAATCAAGTGCATAATCAATCCCTTGCCTATATTTAATTTATATATGTCACGTTGAGGGCAACTAATCGCTTGGTAAAAATACCAAAGAGAAAATAGTGCCAATTAGATTCATAATAAGGCGATGAGAAAACCCGTGACAGTGTTTCTCATCAGATTTTTTATATGCCGCTTTTTTGTGAGAATTGAGTCATTCAAGACGATTCACTAGATACTTCTATATTGATGAGTTAATGAATATACTTGTATCTAAAACAGGAAGTATGGTATGCTGGCAACTTGTGCAAATTAACTAGTTTACAGTGAATGTATACAGTATCTTTATTATTAAAACTATTTCAATTATGGTACAGAATGTGTTGCCTAATGGAATGAAAGTATGTGGAGGTCAACACAACTATAATTAACCCAACTGTTATTGTCGGTTAAATTAGATTAATGTCGTTGAAGTCTGGTAATTATTGGTCTTGATAGATTTCAGTATTTACTTTGTCTGATGGTGTTGCAAATTTTGAATTTATAGTTGCGCTTGCGTGCGTGTGTGCATTCGTGTACAAATGGCAAGATGCACATTGCTAATACTTCCGGATGATTTCAGTGTCGTAGCTATTACATACGATTCCACTTGTGCGGATAATTAGAAGAGCTGGTTATTTTGGCTAGATATGGGGTTGAATGATGTGATCAACCGATTATATGCGCCAGTTATTTTAACAAATATCTAGAGAGTATTACTGGCCCGAAAGTGTCGCCCCAGTCGACAATCTATGAGATTTCTTGTGGTTGTCAACTCGGCCATACTTGTACAGAAAGATGTTTGAATCCACACATTATCCAACCGGACTTAACTTGGAATACTGCACTATTACTTTCTGTTTATAAGTTTGTAAGTAGCGCTATCTAGTCAAATTTTCGAAATTCATTTTCCTCCGCAAATCGTGTTTTGAGATACTATTTATATAGTAAAGTATTTGTAAGTAGTATTTATATATATGATATGAAAGCACAACTCAAAAATGAGTTCTAGGCGACTAAACATTTTGTAAAGATCCCAATATTTAAGAAAATTTCTCATTTAGTTCTATAAGAATTGCAGTAGGACAAAGTGTTGTGATTGTTTCACACAAGATTTGTTTCAGATATATTCACTTATATATTTTATATAAATAGTAGAGAGATAGGCTAGGGAGAAGTGGGCGGATGTTGCACTACTTTAAAGTACCAGACGGAGATAACAAGCAAACAAGAAATAGTAAGACTACATACACATTCATATGTAGTGAATATTAGACAGATCAGCTGTATCTATCAATTACTGTGGTCATTAACACTGCCAATGTTTTCACTACTGTTAGTAATTATTGATTTGTATTTTTAGTTTTTCAATAACTGCACTTGCAGTTACAGAGCTGGAAGCTGCTAATATCCGGATAAAATTAAAGTTAAGTAAGCCTATTTTCTTCAGGCCAGACATTACCTCCATACACCGATCTGGTGTCGTAGTAAACCATAGTAACCGACCGATGGTGTCGGTCAAAATCTGCCAGCCGAAAATGCTACTTTACAGTATGATTTTTTTTAGGTTCTCGAAAAATGGTTCAATAACTTGCTGTAAACTTGGTCCCCCGCCCACACTATGGAGGCCCATAATTTTTATTGGAATCTTTTTTTTCAGAAAATAAATGATTTGTGGTTGGTTGTATTAATTTGCACAATATGTCGTAAGTTCTTTTTGGAATTTTCTTAAAAACTCTCCATTGATTTTTTTAAACTTGCGATGCTAATGGTTCAGATCATCAAACGTTTCACTTTTATTTATAACATTTGCCGGAAATATTAGTTACGGGGTTGTTCTTGGAAGTAAGTCAGATTGCTTCAAACTGACGTCACTATTTTTTCTGGATGATGACAGAGGCACAGAAGCCATACCATGTAGCTTTACTAAGTAGCGTCTCATGCTCTAAAAATGTACAAGTCTGCGATGTCCCTGTTGAACGCCAACTGAATTTTTTGTAAACAATCCAAGCCAAAGAAAATTTGTAAATTACAAATTAGAGAAAGTAAGAGAAAGTGGTGTGAGTATTTCACGCAAGATATTTGTTTTGTTCTGTTTAAATATGCAGAAATAAAGTTAAGAATGTTCGTGAGTTGGCAACATCGTTTAATAGTGGTTAGTAAGATAGTGTGATACATGATAATTATGTAAATACTTGTGAGAAAGGAAAAAGGTTTTATCTGTAGGTTCTTTTGGCATGGTAAAAAGGAGGTAAATAACGTATAAGTTTGTATTGTTGCAGTTAGAATAGTCGGCCGATCTGAAAAGAGGTCTTTACCTTAGTGCTTTCTGTCGGTGTGTGAGTGCGCTAAAGAAAAGGGTTCTTTCACCTTTTGGTATGGGTACGGTGCATACAGATGTAGTTAATAGAGCACGCTCTCTACTTGGGGAGTATGTAACTATTACAGAGCTAGCTAGAGCTGTTACAGTGTTCAACTTTGGTCAACAAAACTATCTACCGCAATGTCCATCAACAGTTACATGCCTGGTATATCCGTTGGTCCAAACTTATTTCACGTCTTGAGCTAATAATATAAGATCACAACACTACGTTGGGTGACTGGAAGAGGTTGTTCTTGTAACGCTGCTGGACCAGCTACAAAGTTTGGGATTGTTTCGGATTTCATGTTACTAGCGAAGTGGGTTAACGACTTATTCAGAACTTTGGCGACCCTGGGGTATCCCAGCTAAACAACATGAACAACATTTACACTAACAACCTTTACACAGAAGATTTATTAGGACGTTTCTCGAAAATAAAACAACGATTTTTTTTAAACTTGTAATGCTCACGCCTGAAAATGTTTAAAAAAAATGATAGGTATTTATGTATGTAGATAGATAGGAAATTTAAGGAAAATCGTTGGAGCCGCTTACTCAGGAGCCTTACTCAGGAGACTTCAAAACATGTATTTCCGGCAAAGACTTAATTATAGCAATTTGACGCGATCCTCTTAACTAGGAGTAAGGGAAAGTAAAAAGGGCCCATTGAGATTTCATTTATTTATTTATTTTGTGGTTTTGTCTGTTTGTCATTAACCAGTTATTTTGTTTTTGAGGGCTGGAAAAAACCAACATATTGACATTGCTAACTACCTTTGGCTTCTAATTGCCTCCAATTGCCAATATGTTGGTGGAAAAAACCAGCTCTATCTTTACAAATTGACATGTCTCTTGTAGATTCCATCAGGTTTCTGCACCCTTCTTCATTCTCCATCCTTGCAGAGATAAGGGAACACATTGAGTTTGTATTTCAAATTTTTGAAATTGAGTTTTCGTGGGAAATAGCAGTTTCGAGGTGTCTTCAATAAGAAAAAATGGTTAACTAATGTAAAATAAGAATGATCGTAGGAAACTCAAACTTGACATTCTATTTAGGTACAATATCGCGTTCGACACAAAGGTTTAAATCAAATCTGTCAATCGGAAGTGGACGTTACTTTTTTCAATTCTTTGCGATTTTTGTCAAAAATGACGCAGCGATTTTCATTAAACTGGGTTTCGTCTTATATCAAGCCTAAACTTTTATTTTAAATATTATTTTGGAATACTTTATTTAATGGGGACCTAAGGGAAATGAGACGATAGGTTTTCCATTTTTTATTGCTGTGAAGGAATTACCTGGTGAGAGATAAGAGAACTACAAGTTAGTAAAAATTCACTCTTTTAAGAAAAAACAACTGGAAAAATTGCATAAGAGAATTCGTGTGAGTTATTTTTAGAAACAGAACAGAAAAGATGGAAATCTTTTATTATATTAATACTGTAGATTATACAAATACATTAATGTAAATATATGTGCAATAGTTAGTTTGTTCTTGATTATATAACATGTGATTTATACATATATTTTATTTATAACATGTGATTAATTTATTACAAATGAAGGAGTTTTGGTCGGCGATTAGAAGACAAGAGTGGACGGACTGGGGAAGGGCCGATTGCTCACTCCCGAAGGTGCTGCCTTCAACATCCCAACCGATGGACAAAGATTAAAAAATTTTATTGATATTATCTGGGAAGTTTATTAAACACTAATGGTACATTCGAAACACATCTGACGGGTTTTACTGGTTGACTGCAATAAATTTTCATGTTGATAAATAAAATAAATGAATGTTATAAAATATAGGTCTCGTCATGGCAGGTACAAAATGGTCCCGAGATAATCGTCTGTAATTGATTTAAAGAGAAATATTATTAATTGAAATAATTAGAGGATGTTTGTTGTTGACCGTGGATGGTGCTTTGATAGATAATACCATCAGACAGAATGACTATCTACCTGAATAGAATGAGTACGACTATCTGTATATAACAATCATCTAGGTATGTTAACAATTATTAAAATGGCCAGTGGTCAGTTAATTGTATCTCTTTGCCAGTGATAACACTTGCTGGCTGATTGACATGAGGCTCATTCACAGGGGATTCAAAGCATTTTTATTTGCGGTGAAAACTTAATTACAATAAATTTACTCAAAATGAAAAACTTTACTTAATGGAAGATTGTGGCCTACTAACGCATGGAATGGTAAAATTTAGAAAATTGTCCAGAATAAATCATGTAATATAAACATTTTACCTCCGCTGGAACTTGATCTTATAATATAAAATATAGTTTTCTTTATAATTTTTGGTGATCAGAGATTTGTATGGTGGTAGTCGCATCGATCAATATTGAAACAGAACAAGTGTTAGTTAACTGTTCTTCGGTCGTTCTGGTTGGTTCCGCAGAGCTGGAAAGCATCAGAGATATTTTCCGTGATAGCCTGCTTCTTTTTATGGTCGTAGACGGGTTTCGGGCGTTCGCCCATCATCAGGATGTTTTTGTCAAAACAGTGGGGTAACAGACTTAGTTCACATTTAGATCCAGTAAGAACTAAATTTGCTCTGTGCAAGTCTATGGTACCCCACGGTTTTGACAAAAACACCCTTATGATGGGCGAACGCCCGAAACCGGCCGATGACCACAAAAAGAAGCAAGGCTATCGCGGAAAATATCTCTTATGTTCTTCAGTCCCCGATAGCTCAGGGTTGCTGGCAGTAATATTGACATAAACCAAACCAATCCGCCCCACCAAACAAATACTGTGTTTAGATCCTTCTAAATTGTCCGCTATTGTACATGTAGAGTTGTAGCCTGTGTCTCATATGTCCCAGCCGTTCGTGTGATATTGTTTTCTCATCAAATTCGTATGATCATCTAGTTGATTTATATATGCCAATAAAGGATGATATAATCATTATATTGTTCGTGACAGTATAGATAAGTAGGACAAGTGAACTCAACATGTGGTAGAGACACTGGCCCCTCTCACTCTAATTGTAAATGATGGATGAGGATAGTGATTCGGCCTTTAAAAATAAAAAAACTTGAAAACAAAAAAGAGAAACGGAGAACAGAAATACAATACATAGATATAAATTTGAGTGCTGCTGTTTTCAGACTTAGGTTTGTTTTTTCTATAGTCATAGTCGTGTTGGGATAACATACTCTTTAAATATTGTTTCGTCTGACCTATATATGTGGCTGAACATTGCTGGCAATTTATTTTATATATAATATAAAATAAATTGCCTAATTCAAATATTATATATAAATATTATTTATAAAATATTCAAATATTGTATATAAAATAAATTGTCAGCAATATTCAGCCACTTATATAGGTCTGACGAAAAAATATTTAAACAACAGATTATACCAACACGACTATGACTGTAGAAAAAACAAACCTAACTCTGAAAACATAACAGCACTCACTAAACACCATACTGAAAAAAGACACAAATTTGATTTTTCCAACACCAGTATTTGCACAACTGAACGTAATAGGAAAAACTCAATTTTTTGGAAATGCTACATATAAAAAAAATGAAAAATTCCATTAATTACAGGACAGATACCAACAATCTCTGTTCTATTTACCACAACCTTATTTCCTAACCCAAGACCCTGTGTTTCCCAATAGTCCACTCTTTCCTCTAGGCCCATTATAACTATTCCTGCCCGCTGAGGGTCATATGTTCACTATTCTCTGTGGTGTTGAAATGTTTCCACCTACAATTTTCCAAAAATAAAGAGTAAAGTGTCATGTTTTCAAGTTTAACATTTCTTATTTTTATGTAAGTAAGCCAAAACAAATTTATAAATTAATTTATGTTCTACTTTTGTTCACCATTACTTTCTCTTTTTTGTTTTTTGATTCTGTCCTTCTAAAAGAACCCTTTGCATTTTTATGTTGTAGGCCTTGATAAAGACAATATATTTGTCGAAACGTTGGCAAAAATATAAGTTTTTTTATTTTTAAAGACCGAATCTCGCTACCCTCATCCATCATTTAAGAACAGTCGAGAAGAATCTTCCTTAATTATAAATATTTGTCCCATCAGGTCGTCATATTCAGCGTCCATTGACCGCATCAGTCATTAAACATCTCATTGTTTTCATCATGACCACTGTTTGAAAGTAACATCTCGACTGCAGTAAGGGGGATGTATTGCGAGAGTATTTAATTACGATTAATTGAGATTTCTCTGAAAATAAATGTTTGGAGGGTTGTTGGCTGTTTGTGTAGACAAAATAAACCAAGAACATGAGCTGAAAGTTGATCATCTGTTTAGTTTTGCCAGGGGTTCCGAGAAAGTAACGCCAAAATCCATTTACCGACTTAGAATCCAAACAGTGCTTTTAATGAACCTTGATATTATGTAGGTGGAAGAATTACAATTGTACAGAAGTGATACTTTAACCTGCTTTAACCCCATAACCTTTCGAAAATAATTTTTCCTGGACAAATGTTATATAAATATTACTAAGAAATGAAAATATTATCAGAATTGAGTTACACACTTTGGGGATGGTCAAGGCACTTACAAAATTATGCTGCTCTCGATTCGAACAGCTTGCTTTGATGACCATATCTAAGAAGTTTAATTCTCTCATCCTGACTGGATTGGGGGGGAGGGGATATTTTTTTTGTACTATTTTTATGAAGGGGTTTGAATAGGCTTGTCTTTTAGCAAGGTTCATAAACTGTATTCACGCTGGAAAAAAAAATGAATTCAGCGAGCCCATTGTGTTTGTGCAAAAATAAATCTATGCACAAGAAAGGGAAGTTAGTGTCAGTACGGACAGGAAGTGAAATGTAAATAACACGGACGGAAGTAAGCAAACCATTCAGGGAGTGTCAACAACATTGCCACTGCCTCCTTGATAGCTTTACAATGATATAATTTTGGAGGATGTAAGAGATTAAACTTGATGATGAGGTAGAAAGACAGGGGGTGAAATGTCTTACTATAACACAGTGTGACCACGCCTACACACTGGAGATGTTGCTTCTATGTTTATTAATACTAGTAATTAGATCAAACAGGCATTGTCTATCAGCTGTTTGATTATTGTAACCACTAATAACATTATAGTAAAACGTACTGATTAGATCTAATTGGCCATGTCTACAGTCGGTAGTACGAGTGTCAAGTATTTCTCACGTACGCCCTATATTCTCGCATTTTTACATTCATATAAAAAAGAAGTTAGCTGTTAGTGTTAGTAGTAGGGGAGCAGTACGTGATGAATGAAGTGCTGTATGCAGTAATGACGTGGAGAAAGTAAGAGGCTAGCACATTCCGTCAGATCACGTTCTCTGACAACTAGGCGAACTGGTCCTCGCTACCGGCCTTAACCCTGAACTTCACTCTCATCGCATAACCTCATTATCACCTCTCTGTGTGTGCACATCTCTTACGACATCACAGCCTTTTATTATCTTTCAGCTGCTAACATACCATTTAAATAACGTCTCTTCATTGTGCCAGTTGCTTCATTAACTTTATATAAAACATCGTGGTTATAATTACCTTTATAATTATAGTCATAAACTCAAAATTCAATCAGATTGCACTAATTCAAACATTGCAACCAATCAGCTGCCACAAAAATGAAGGTTACAACAGTTCAGAACTAAAATACTTAATATTTAAAATAAAATTGACAAAATTCAAATATGTAATTTATAGTAAATTTTAGTTGGTTCTCAGCGTTGTGTATCAATTTTGCGATGGGGATTATTCTTGTTGGTTTGTAGGACATAGAAACTACCTAGATTTCTGTACTATATAAGATAATGCTTCTGTCAGCCTTCAGTAAAAATTGTTACACGAATGTAACACTTAGGTGGTATATATTCTTCTGTGTAGAGTCGAACTTTCCAGTAAACCCATTTTGTTCAAACTTGGTGTGTATTTAGCATATTTAAATCATCTCTGAACTGAAGAGTTAGTAAAGCAACAATAGGGTATTTGTATCGGCCCTCTAGCGGGGGGGAGGAGCTTAAAGGGCCGGCTCCCTCTGCAAGCCCCAATAAATTTATCTGGGAAAATGTTTTAAATAAAAGTGATAGGTTTGAACATGCGCAGGTATTGTATCAAGAGAAAATCGTTCGACCCTTTTTTTTCGAAAAATCGTGATAAACTAAAAAAAAACAGTCAGCAGAGTCGCCACTTCCGGTTGACGATTTTGATCGAAACCTTCGAATCATTTGCATTGGCTGACCTAAATAGAATATAAAATTTTAACTTGTTGCAATTTTTTTTTTAGATATTCTGTTCGTATACACATGTGTACCTACACACACAGAGATTATTCGGTAAAACATTTTTGCATACTAAAGGGACCTTAAAACATGTATTTCCGGTGAGAAGTCGATGTCTTCCTTTATTTTCTTAATATTTCCTTTTACCGCATAAAGAGAGTTAAGAGAAATTAGTGACTTAGGTGGTGGTATAATTAAGTGGCGGAAGGGACAGACCCGTACTAATGGGAGGAGGCAGTGATAATTAAAATGTATATTTATATAGCTAAATGAAGAGTGTTGACTAATTGAGCTATTGAGCTAATTGCAGCTGAGATAGATGTTTGTGATGACCAGCTGCCACTGTATTAGTTGTGGCGCCACTGGTCTCGTATCAGTGTAGCTCTACCTCGAATTGGTGTGCTATGACGGTCTCCTGTCTCTATCTGATCTAAATACAATACCAATACTATATTATTATTATATCAAACTATTATCTATCTATAGCTATATATACACATGTTTGTATGTGTAATTTAGTGTTTATTGCAGCACGTGTGTTAGGTACGCTTGCAACACATAGCTTAAAACTGTCATTGGTTCAAACAATATTGAATGGGAGGGATATGGGATACGATTAAATTCCATGAGATATAAAAATATGCAGTTTATGGTTTTGCACGCTTCTGCACGGTATGTTGTTTCTGCACAAAATTGTCAGAGATCCGTTCCAATTTGATATTCGACTGTGTGTGTGTGTGTGTGTGTGTGTGTGTGTGTGTGTGCCCTCCTTTGATGGCAGATATTTTCTATAAATTAGTTTAATACACTCCTTTTTGTTCATGTCTATACATAGAAATAGTAAATTAAAATAATAAACTATTTGTAAGTTTTTACAACAATTAGTAGTGTAATGAACAAGAGACAATAGAAGACAACAAAATAAAAATAGAAATAAAACAAGCCCATTTGAAATGTATATACACAGAGAGAAGGCGATATTTGCATTTTTTAAAAGTAAACAAATGTAAGAAGACAAAGCGGGCAATAAACTGTCGAAATTGGCCATTCAGTTTGTGTCAGTGTGCTGTGTACGTGTACACACACTTACCTACCTACCGACCATCTCCATCTACCACACTATAGAACACACTGTACACTATTAACTCAAACCATTTTTTCCCGTTTCTATTTTAGTTGACGATATAGATTACTTGAATGTTGTATTGTCTTATTGGTAAATTATTAACTAAATAGAGACAAACCTACATTTCATGTTAAGACCATTAGCTCCATTCTACAGCATTCTTCTGAACGTTGCTACTGCTAAGCATTCAGCATCCCTCATAGATTTAACGGATACAAAATAAATGGAATGCACATTTCCAGTAAGCGGAAGTTGTAAGGTTGGATATCTTTTTACTTATTGTAATCGTAAATGGAAATACTGTAATTTTGGAAATTAAGTTTACAATTACGTACGTGATTATAGATACTGATTATTTAGAAAAATTATTGAAATAATTTTCGGAGTGTGTTTGATGGCAGTGAAATTATAACTATTTGGCTCAGAACTATAAAACTGAGATTCCTACAAAGAGGATACGAATAACAATGATAAACTGAAAATGCCATTCAGGCCAATCGCCTTCTCATACTGTCGCCTTCCTGGCAGATTTTGAAATTGACTTTCCTCGGAAATAAGTAGAAAATCGCAGAAAGGTCAAAATTCTTCATTTTAGTTGCCAGTTAAACCGGAAAAATACATTACTCAAAGAATTGTACAGTTTTTACAATTTTCTCAAAAATGGTTCGATTATAAAGATATCTGTGTGACGTGTGTGATGTGTGATCACGATGTGCAGGCTAATTAATGTTTGAAGAAAATCTGTAACCGGAAGTGGCGTTTTAGTAAATAAATGGATTTTTCATTTTTTTCGATTTCACTTTTCTAGAAAACGTTTTATTTAACTGGCCCATGTTAAACTTGCATTCATGACGTGATCTAATTAGTTGTCAGATGCATATTGCAGATAGGTAATCTAAGGTGCGGTAGACTGACGCACAATAACACAGTTATCTGCACAATGACACATGTAATTACAATGGACTACCTCATCCATATTACTGCTGGTATCTCTAAACGTACGGATATTGAATATTTCCAATGCGACAAGTATAATTAGAACGTGTAACAATTTACTTGTTTTACATGAGTTAACCAAGCAGATGTGGCCCAATCATCAGTGGTGCATTAATTTCCTGTCCAATCAGACTGCTCGGCTGGAGGAAATGAGCTACAAAATGCGCCAACAGCCGTCAACCATTTAAATGATTGTCTTCTTCACACTCTTCTAGTAGCTACCTCCCTCATATTGTAGAAGGAGGAAATGCTGTGATCGTGTGAATTTTCGAAATTGGATGTCACCGGTAATTACATGTCTTGAGAAGTCCTGATTGGCAAAGTAGTATTTTTTTGGTGAATGTCTGTAAGTGTGTGTGTATATATGACAGGGAGAGAGTTTAAACAGAACGCAAGAAGATTAAATTTTATATTTTGTTTAGGCATCATGGCGTCCGCCAAAATCTATCAATCGTAACGTATTTTTTTTTCTTCAGTTTTTGCGATTTTGTCCAAAATAGTTTCAACAATTTTCTCTAAGTTCCTTATTCTTACTACGCATAAAACGGCCTACCTTTTAGTTTTTCCAGGAGAATTAATTTTTAGAGTATTCGGTGGGGGGGGGGACGTCTTCTTCGTTGACAGTTCCAGTAATGTGGGGCACTTCCATGCAATGTACAGTTCTCCCATTTACACAATATTATCATGTTAATATGTATTGCTAGAATTCCAAATGCGAAGAAAATCGATAAACCGGAAATGCGAACAGAATAGATTTCTACGTTCTCAGTATTTTCTTGAAAACGGTTCAACGATTTTCTTTAAACCTGAATTGCTATCTAACGATCTTGAATCTATCATTTTTATTTGAATTATTTTCTAGTAAAATTTCTTCAAACCGTTCCATGGAACTTAACTTTACAAACTGTCGTTACGTTTTACTGGGGGCTGCCGAAGCGTGCCACACCATGCATTCCATTATTATGTTATAATTGTAATGCCAAGGCCTACTAAATGTTTAGTAAAAACTCCAAGTTTAGAGGAAATGTGTCACTGAGAAGTGCAGTTTCACGGCAGATACTTCTTTCTTTTTAAAAAAAATAAACTATTTTGTCAATCTTATTACACCTTTTTGAAAATGTGGGTGGGTCCGCAATGCTGGATAATATCCGGTATTTATCCGTCGTAGCATGCATATTGGTTTTGTTCCTGACCGGTTTCGTATTTTCATCCATTGTCAGAGCAAATTCACCAAGTTCGTGTAGAGAGTTCACATCAACGAAATGTTTCTGTAGATTCACAAAAACGCCCTACCTTTTAGTTTTTCCAGGAGAATTAATTTTTAGAGTATTGGTTTATCAGGTTTAAAGAAAATCAGAACCGTTTTCAAGAAAATACTGAGAACATATTGGTTTTGTTCCTTGTTGCTTGTTGGTTGTATATAATTGGGAAGGTTAAGGTTATGTTCCTTATTGCATTGTAAGAGTGGTTATGTTCCTTATAACCTTCCCACATATATACAACCGTAAGTGTGAGTCTCCAGAAACATTTCGTTGAAGTGAACTCACTTCACGAACTTGGTGAATTTGCTCTGACGATTGATTAAAGATCCGAAACCGGTCAGGAACAAAACCAATTTGCATGCTACGACGGATAAAATACCGGATGTTATTACACCTTTATTCAGATATGAAATGCTAAGAGTTTAGCGGGTAGAAAAGTTTAATTTGAGTGTTATCGGTTTTAATTGTCTAAACAGAGTTAATTCGAATTTAAAAAGGTTTATACGCTAGTTGTGTAGAGGGATGGCTATCAGTTCTAAAAGTACTGCACTGCAGTATCTAGATAGATCTATTAGGTCTGTCTGGTGTGTGTGTGTGTGTGTGTGTGTGTACCTAAAATGTAGTCAATGACTGTATGTCTGTGTGTGTAATGATGATGAGCGAAAGAATGATTTTTGGTGAGCTAACTCACCTGTGGGTGCACTCAACAACTACTTCTGTAGGTTCTACGTGTACTGTGTGACAGTTGGAGTCGCGTTGTAAGAGTTGTTCTTGCTGGAAAACTTGGATGGCCGGAGACATGCCAAGATCTGTGAAATAATGGCCGGTCCACCTCTCCCTGTGGGGTAAAAAGATTTAATTTAGTTTAAAAAGAGATTTTAATAAACAACAGAAGGGTTAAGTTGGTTGGAAAATGCGATAATCTAGTCAGTAACTGGCTGGCTGGTGACTTCCAAGCCCTAACCAGGCCGTTTTACCGATTGAACTTCCCCAAGGAAGTTAGAGGAATTTAGCCGCCGCACTATTGTACTTCAAGTTAAATATGGTCAAAGATGTCCGTATTTCATCCATCATCACATGCCCAATATTTCCGTTAACATTTAGGGCCAAAACTGCAACCCTTCATTCTGTACAATGAATACAATTTTAGTAATTAATTGAAACAATATTATAATTTACTGATGTGGCGATGAGGCTACACTAATCTCTGCAAACAGTATCGTCACTTTCTCACCGAACCTTGCCCAGATCTATGAACAATTTGATTGAATACATTATATTTCATAATACAGTTGTGTTACATTAGGTTGACCAATAATTTTTGTATTTTAAATAGTTTTCTATAAGATGAGCAGCAGGATATTGCATAATGGTAATGTAATTATTATTTTATATCTGAGTATGTGTGTGGAGATTACCAGTTCTATGAGATTTTGAAAGAACGGGGGGGGAGAGGGTGTGTTTAATTTATATTCGTCCTTGAAATAGATTATTTCTGTTGAGTTGATTTGGGTAGGCAGTGTTGGCAATCTAATTAAATAAAGTTATTTGTTGGACGCCCACTATTACCCACAAACTAATTGTTGGACTTGGTGCTGTATGCAGGAGATGATTGGTCGAGCTTGTTCAGTAGTAGCTGCAATCCATGTGGTTGGGCAGCTAACATCACCCGAAAACATCTTTAACTGGCTGCAAAAGCTTTCTTTCTTCGAACATCCTTCGGCACCAGCTGTTTACTAATCATCCACCTTTTTGTCCAATTACAACTGGAAAAAATCTGGTGTGGAACAGTCACACGACTACTCCTGTTAATACAATTATGATATAAAATGACAAATTTTCTTTAAACTTCAAATTTTGCTGGTCTGGCCTGACAAGGAGCTGCTGCTGCTGCTCATTAACTCAAGGAGCTAGAGAACTGAAACATGCCCACATAGATCTGAAATTTAACGCCATATATTCCGCAAAACTATCAATAATCATTTTTTTCTTGTAAAATGTTACAATTAAAAGTGATTGGTGGAAATCTGTGCGGTTAGAAGCCCAAGCTTAAAATAAAACGTTATATTCTTTTTCGAATTAATCCGAAACCTATACTGTAAAGTCGCACTTTCGGTCAGCAAATTTTATCTAATGAATGCCAACGTTAGTTAGGAATCAGAAGCAGACATTGTAGTGATGTAGAGGAGAACTTGACGATGCTGCTGCTCCCATAGATAATCAGTTTTCCTAGAAAAATCAAAGGAGAGATATTTATTGTTTAGACATACCAAGTTGAAAGAAAATCGTTGAAGCAATAGCTGAAAATAACTTCTTGAAATTAGCTACTTGAAAATATTCAAGAAAATAGTGAAATACTAAAGAAACCATTCAGTAAAAAAGTCGCACTTTCGGTTGATGGATATCGAATGAAACCTCCGTGTCAGATGCGGTACCTAAACGAAATACAGTTTAAGTTTCCTACGATGTTATGTTTTTCAGATATTTTATTCATACACAAAACGTATTCAGGGTAATCCAAAACATGTATTTCCAATGAAAACCTGGTTTGAAACACACAAACAATTTTCTCTTAATGCAATTTACGAAATTGTAATTCACAAATCTTATAGTTAGTATACCAAATTTAATGAAATTCGTCGGTGTTTTTATGGAAAAAATCGCGTAAACTGAAAAAACTAACTTCCTGTTTACTAATTTTCTTGAAACTCGGATTTTGGCAATCTATTTGTTTCTAATTAATTTTGTTTAGATTGTAGAAAATTGTATAAGCACTTTAAAGGAAAACCTAACCCTCCTCTTCCCCGACAAGCTCCTTAAATAAATTTACCGGAGTAATGTTTCAAATAAAAGTTGAAGCTCTTTATAGGTGTAGTTGCCAGAATTAGTTTAAAGAAAACCGTTGGAATTGTTTTCAAGAAAAAGGCAGAACAATGAAAAATAATTGTCAAAAAAAACGCACTTCCAGCCATCTGATTTTCTTCCAACCTGGAATTTCAACAACATATTTAATTCTAATTAATATTATTTACGTGATAGAATTGTGTAATAAACTGAAATAGCACTTTAGAGGAACCCCGCCTCTACCCCAAAAATGCCCCTAAAGGAATTTTTCCGTTGAAATGCTTCAAATAACAATTGTAGATCTTTATAGGCGTAGTTGATACATCAAATTTAAAGAAAATCGTTGGCGCCGTTTTTGAGAATATTACAAAAAAGTGAGAAAAAAAACTCAATAAAGTGGCACTTCCGGTTGATGGATTTTGCACGAAAATCTTATTCCCAGGTCTCCTGATAGCACTTTAACGAAATATTAAGTTTGAACATTCTGCGATTTTTCGTTTTTGAGATATGCTCTCCCCCACACGCAGACTAATTGCTAAAAATCATTTTTTGGAGTTCAAAACGGATATTTCCGGTGAAACTCGATTTAGAAAATTTGACACGATTGCAATACTTCCTCTTACTAGGAGTAAGAGAAAGTAAAAAAGCGTCTCACTATTCTGCAGAGGTTTCAATAATACTAACTTTGAAGAATTGAAAAGGCGAATTTCCAAAATGATTTGTAATCTATTACTTTCAGTTGTTTATGTGAGTGTGCAATATTTGTGAGATATATTTGACAACATAAAGCTTATTTATGTAATATATCCTTTAGGAATCATCAAGCAAGATTGTAGCATTCATCATTATGATTTCGCTCAAAATCTTTCAACCGGAAGTTGAACTTCACTGAATGGTTTTTCCAAAATTTCGCAATATTCTCCGAAAATGACGCCAACATTTTTCCTTAAACTTTGCATTCCAACTACACACTTCGTGGCGTAGCGCTTTTTATTTCTATTTTTACAAGAAAATTATTTAGTTTAACAAAAGATCCTGATTGGGCTACATATTTACTCTACTTCAAAAATGCCACTTCAGTGCATTGTACGATTCTGCCTTTTTCTAAATAATCTTAAGGTCCATTAAATGCATTGCTAGAATTGAAAGTTTGAAAAACTCGGTCAACTGGATGTGTGCTAGATTTCTGAGTTTTCTCGCCTCTGTTGCAGTGCTGAACTAGAAGTGCCAACTGAATGCTTACACCTGCCACATGGATATCATAACACCTACATTAAGTCCTATCAGTATTTCATACCAGATTTTATTTGATCAATGTAGAGAACACGGTTAGTTAGTTAGTTAGCCAAGTGGCGGCCCTAACTACTTTGGAATGTTAGTTGTCTATGTATAAGCAGACCCACTAACTCAACACACTTTACAGTATTTCATTTTTCTGTAAAGTTTCACACTAAGAATACACATACCTCTCACATATAATGGGTATTTCCCGGAAGGGCTATTTTCTCTGAGCGTTTTGTGTGTGTGTGTGTGAGCAGTAGTGGGAGTAGCAAACATCTTCATACACCACACATCCCTATTATAGCCAGCACACATGTGTTTATGTCGCGCACACACACACACACACACACACACACACACACATACACACATGTGGTGCACAGATTGGCGCCACTTCGTCTTCCTTTCACAATCACTTGCAATATTCTCTACAATGTTATGCATCCCTACTTCTATGTTTCACATTGTCTGCAACAAAAAATATTAATATTAATATTTTATGTATTGTGTCCAATGTTCGAAGTTAAGTTCTCACCGGAAATACATGTTTTGGAATTCCTTGCTTACGAAAACAAAAGGTTTCTTGGTTTGTTACGATGTTTATGTGTGAATGTCTGTGTATTGGGCACCAAAATACCCCGTCCTCCTCCGCCCCTAAATTCAAAGGAATTAAAACTGGATGTTCCGTTTAACCACCACCATTGCCTACAAATTAAGTTTTCCGTCAAACGACAGTGGAATTTACTGTGTCAGAATTGTCGTAATAATTGCAGTCAGAGAAGGACGAGTAAATGTTTCAAGCCAGATTGTTGCCTATTTATTTGCTCTGCTATGAGTTTTTACACTTTTTTTTTTAATTGACCACTTCTATTTATTGCTTGTTAACGGTTCAATGGAACAAATCTCGTGTGGCACACACACGACTTTCTCTTACTGCAATCAACAAAATTGTAATTTTTCAGTAAATACATACCTTTGATCATTCGATTTTTTCATATTTGGAATTTCGGAAACATATTTAATTTTAATTAATATTATTTAGATGATAGAGTTGTATAATAAACTGAAATAGCACTTTAGAAGAAACCACAAACCCACCTCTGCCCCAAAAGTCTCCTTAAACGAATTTTCTCGAGAAATTTGACCAATAAAACTTGCAGCTCATTATGTGTGTGGTTGACATGCCAAGTTTAAAGAAAATCCTTGCAACTGTTTTTGAGAAAATACAAAAAACTGAGAAAAACTGTACAGTAAGGCGGCACTTCTGGTTGATGGATTTTGTCCGAAATCTTTGTGTCTGATGCGGTGGTAGTACCTAAACGGAATACTAAGTTGATCTTCCTGTAACTTTTCGTTTTTGAGATATTCTGTTCACAAAGAAACACATAGATACACATAAACATATAGACCATTTTCTAAAACCCATTTTTTTGGACTCAGGGGACTTCAGAACGTGAACTTCCGGTGAAAACTCGATATTGAAAATTAACACGACTACAATACTTTCTCAAAAAGAACCGACAAACGAAAGTCACGGAATGCTTAAACCTGACATTTGAGACACGAACTCCATGCGATCCGGGATTAAGTTTTGTACAAATTCCACCAACCGGAAGAGCAGTTTTATTAAATGGGTTTTCTTAGATTTTCGCATTTTCTCGAAATTGGCTACCAACATTTTCTTTAAACTTTGCATACTAATGCAGTTAACAATTCACTTTTATTTGAAACATTTCTCCAGGAAAGGTACTTTTTGGAAGATTTTAGAAGACCCTAAAGACCATTTTAGAGGAATTGCAACGTGCACGTTTCCCTAATGACCATTTCATTGCGATATTTGGTTCTATTATGGTCCAATATATGAGACAACTCTTCTGACGACGAAAGGCTCTGGGCCATGAGATCTGTAAATACAAAGCGTTAAGTGATGTCAGAAATGTAAATGCATTTATGTAATTAATTAATGACAAAAAACTTGCATATTCCCCAGAACTATTATAACTAGAATTTTGGGAAAGAGTTTTGGAAAATTGATTGACTGGAAGTGGAAATGTACAAAATAGATTGCTGAGTTTGTTGAAACTTGACAAGATACTGACTACTCAGCTATGAAACTTTCATATATTTCCGGAAAAATTATCTTAGGGCGCTTTGGGGAATCTGCGAGTTCATTTCGTAGTCACAAGAATTGTCTGATATATTGAATAAAATTAGTTCATTAAGTAAATAAGAAAGAAATACCAAGTGTTCGGACGGATATAGAAAAAGAAATGAATCTCAAGTTTGGTTTGTCTTTAAACTGCTCGGGAGGTTGCTGTCGTACAATGTTATCATACTCATGTAAACCTTATGCCCTAGAAACCACCAGCACCTACATTTATAAAAATTCCATAAACCAATGGAGATCATTGGCCCCAATTATGATAGTATTGTAATAATTGGCTTAAGAGAAATATGTATGAATATTTCCAAACAGATATTGTTTATTCCTTTATTCTGTGATTAGTAGATTGGCTAAAGAGAGACGAAGGCAAAGAGGGAGCTGGTAATGAAGAAGTGGCCAGTCTGGTAATGTGAACAGAAGTGTCCCTATCTCTGTGGCGCTCATTTCTTTGTGCGCTGGGCCGCCTTCAAACCATTCTGCCCTTGCTCACTCCTTTGTTCTCCTCTCCCTACTTCTTTTTATTCAAATGTCTGGATATTTCCTTTATTCTTCACTTTACTATTACCACAATTATTACCTTTACCCTTTTGATCTTCTCAATCTTCACTTCGCTGGCTGTGACCTTCACATCTCCTACTCTATTGTTAGTATCCCCACCGTAATGACTGCCCACCATACAATGAAACAACAGTTTTATTTAGGTTTTTCCTTTTTATTTTCTCTAACGCCTAATGACCGCCGAGTCTAGGACGTATTGTAATCGTGTCAAATTTTGGACATCGAGGTTTTACCAGAAATACACGTTTTGAGTTCCCCTTAGTCCCAAAAAAGTGGTTTTTAGAAAATGATCAGTGAGTATGTAAACAGCATAGCTCGAAAAAGAAAGATGCATCCCGGTACAAAAGTGAACATTTAGTGCTTATAGTAATTTAAACAAGATAAAATAGTTTGCAAGCAATGAACAATTAAGAGCTATGACTGTATGGCGTCAAGGCTAATGCCAAAAAAAAAAATTGTACATTACTATGTATTTATTATTACACAATTCTATCAACTAAATAATATTAATTAGAATTAATTGATTTGTACATATATTATTGAAATTCCGAGTTTGAAGAAAATCGGATGGCTGAAAGTGCGTTGTAGTAAACAGTTTTCGGTTCGCCACACAATCACCGACGAATTTTATTTACTAACTATAAAATTTTGCAAAGCATTACAATTTTGTAAACTGCAGTAAGACAAAGTTGTGTGGGTGTTTCACACAGATTTTTCAACCAACAATCCAATTTGCAAGGCATAAGTTCTACCAATCCAGTTAAAACCAATAAAAAGCCAGAGCACAGGGGGTCCCGTCACCCCCTAAAGCCCCATAACATTCTCTCTGCTATATAATATTGAAGTTTTATAAATATTTAGTAAAAATTACAAGTTTAAAGAAAGGTCGCCTGGTGTTTTACACCAATTTTTTTTTTTTTAATTTAAGGCGCGTCAACATCTCTGGTCATTGGCGCTTGGAGTCTCAGTGCACTACCGGCTTCTGGACAGTTCTCTCGAATTGTTTGTAATTATGTGAATTAAACGAGCGATATTATTATGCAATCGCCAATAATCAACAAAGAAACTATGATTTTTGGTTCCAAGCGAATATGGTACGTTTTTGTCTCTTTTTCATATAGCTTTAGTTACAAAGCGGGGCAGACGGAGAAGTCTAAACAATCGGAATTACTTGTCCTTAACTCCAGACTTTTAAAGGCTTAACTGTGCAACACTGGAACGGCTGTAAAATTGAAATCAATTCTGATTAACGACTTAGCGATCAGTGTCATTGGCCAAAATGAGCTCAGCTCAGTTAGTATTGATCGTTGAGTACAGTGTAGAAGTCTTAATATTACCTTGAACAGATCTCTTCCGACAATCACTCAGTGGTTATCTCCTTAAGCTGCATTGTTATGTAAATCAAATGGAAGTATAATATAGGTTCAACCAGACATTATATTTATTGTCTTCATCATAAATATGTGTTGTTGTTGTTGTAATGTGCTATTTTAATTAGAAACTATTTCAGATAATTACACTTCCACTTTACTGCGACACTATTAGATTGGTGGAGCTGGGGACAACTATTTAACAACATTCCTGTCCCTACTTATAATCTACCTCATTAGTAAATGATTCATCAGGTTCGATGAACTTACATACTTTACACTTGTATCCAGAATTATAATCATCAAGTACCACAGATTTACTCCATAACATTAATTTAGTGGGTACTTATCTACCGCCAAGATCTAGCGTATACAATACTGAGCACAAGTGGGGGGAGGGCATTTCGAAACATCTTCATTCTATATTACAGACTCATCAATCATACTTCACGATCATCGCTTCCTAGAACCAACATTTCTTTTTCTACATTCTTCTAAGCCGTGTGAGCTTATATATTCGTTATGTCGTCCTATCCTGCATAAGTTGTTCGTTGAAAATATATGAAGATCGAATTGCTAATATGCAGGCCGAATATGCAACGTTGCACGGATGAAATTATTTACTTAGGGTGGTTACTTGTTGTAGTGTGGTGGTTGGGGTATATGTTGGTTAGCACACGTGGCAGGTGGAAATTTTATAACATTATCGTCCAGAAGACAGTGTCTAGAACAAATCCGAGTAACATTTATTGTTCCAGATCAATTTTTCCGTAAAAAGTACTTAGTATAAGGATAGGTTTGTATGTTGCGGTTACTTTGCCAAGATTAAAGAAAATTAAGAACAAGTGACAAACCAATTCTGCAAAGCTGCACTTTCGGTAGAGCTATTTTCTTCAAACTTGGAGTAATGTAAATGTTTTTACCGTTCCTTATATTATATAAATGGTGATACCAGACCTTGTAATAATGTGACATTTTAGAGGAATGCCTGAGCTTGCAGCATCCCACAGAACTTTCCAAAAATCAATTCTCTTGGAAAAATGATTCAAATAAAAGTTACAGGCCTTCATCGGTGAGTTAGTAGGCGAAATTTAAAGAAAATAATCGGAATCGTTCTCAAAAATTGCGAAAAATGTGAAAAAACGATCAATTGGTCACACTACCAGTTTATAGACTGTGATCGAAACTTGGGTGGCAGATACTGTGGTAACATAAACAGCAAGTTATAGCTTCCTGCGATTTTTCGTTTTCTAGATATTTGCTTCATATACAAACACACATATACACCAACCCTTCGCTAAATAACAACTTCTTATAGTGAGAAGCCTGAAGCATGTTTCCTGGGAAAGTTAATTTGAATCCCGATCTCCATGCTTCCTGGCAGCAGTTGAGATGTAGCGTTTCGTTTGCGCGCTGTTTACATAGAAACACCCAGAATCTTTTGCTTCAGCCCCGTGTCTTCATATAAAATATCATGAGCAAAAAATACATTGAAACTTCTTCAGCAAAGAAAGGTGATCACCTTACATCGCTAGATTCTGGCAACCTTCTTTGTTGTGTCTTTCTTCAAATCAGTTGTGGTAATTATTTTTGTTTTTTGTTTCATTTGATGGGAGGTGGCCAAGTGAGCGGTCCAGTCCGACATAACCGGACCGAGGTCCTTGCTCTTCCCGCTAAATAGACCACTTGACAGTCTGTAAGCTGGATATCAGGTAGACAGTGGTCTACACTACTCCACATCACCGCTAATAATCCCTTATTAATACTTGGCCTTTTTTTTAATTAAAAAGAAAGCTCAGCTTACAAAAAAGAAAGAGATCTGGTGTTTGTTTGTGTGTGTGTGTGTGTGAGAGAGAGAGAGAATGTATATGTCTGTGTAGTTTATTTTCTGCTGATTGCATCAGCCCGCGTTACTCATCCCCACTTCTTTGAGCCTCGACTACCGCAGTCATTTTTTTACTTCCTCTTACTCCTAGACGTGTCAAATGTTCCATATCGAGTTTCACCGGAAATAGACGTTTTGAGGTCCCCTGAATCCAAAAAAGTGGTTTTTAGCAATTGGTCTGTGTGTGTGGTGGGTGTGTGTGTACACCTTACGTCCCTTTAGTGTATTACCGACTTATCTCAAACATACAAAGTCATACCACGCCTCCTTTATAAAAAGATTCAGAAAAAGTATATACATATGTATATATATTCTTAATTATAAATATCTACATATATATGTTTGTAGTAATATGTAGTTAATATTATATACATATACACACTACATATACATACATATACTACATATATATACATAATAATATTATAATAATAATAATAGTCCGTTATGATAATCATGCTTATCTCCATGGTGACACCACTTATACAGATCTTCTTATTGTAGTGACTAACCTCACATACTACAGTGGTTATAACGATGAAGGCCAAACAATCCTGCGTATATAATTGATTCAAACCGGTTATATTTACTTTAAGCCCTATATTATGCAGAGTAGTTGTTGACTTTCGAGTTAAGGGACATCACAAAGTGATCTTCAAAGGGCCCTGGTTTTTTTATGTTACACAAATCTAATGAGGTAATCAGGAGATGGTGGTCAATCGGAATGTTGAGTGTCTGGTCACATGTATCTCTGTATCCAGTAAACACAGGGGTTGTTCATTAACCAGAATTTGTTAATATTTTCTCAAGAAATCTGTACAACTCATTAATTGCCAGCTCTAGATCATCCTAAAGAATAAACTTGCTTGAATCGCTTATTATAAGGAAACCAAGACTCTGTGAACAAACAACGTACAATTGATAGTAATAATAATTTGATACGTGCAGCTTTTACCACAGTCATCTGGGATTTTAACCGACCGTCGTAGCATACTTTTTTGTTGATGCTGACCGGTTTCAGATTTTCATCCATCGTCAAAGTATGGCTCGTGTAGAGGCAGATTTTAACTTTCACCTTTTATCATAGTCAGGTAACTCTATAGTGGAGGGAACATTAAATACATGTGTGCGCCGCTTCCAGATAAATTAAAAAACATAATAATTAAGTTCCTTCAGGCATTCCCATTTTTCCCTTCCGCTTTTCTGCTATAAATTTTCCCAAGTTGGATATGAAGTGAGCTCATTGGACATACACGTTTACCTAGGATGAGGGTCGTTGGACTATTCCATGCATCACTCTTAAATAGAGTCAAGAAGTAAATAGATAGATTTTGCTGTAATAGATCGGGTATGTCTAGTAAGGATGAGCAGTGTCGTCTCTGCAAATGTCGCAGTTGTAAGAAATTCAAACCTGGGAAGCTGAATGAAAGCAAACTCAACATGTAAAAAACATGTCTGTAACCAGCTAGTTTTGGCCAGTAGGCGGAGCGACCTTTGGCAGAGATACCACAGCGAAATTGTCAGTCCACACTGGCAGATTTTCGGAAGAAATTATTGAAAACTGAATAATAATAGTTCAAGAAAACAATTAGTTGGAGCAATTTTCCCAAAAAACATAGATGTTAAGTTGCTAATTATATACCTTGATACATGATTTACCATTAATTGTATATTCAGGGAGATACTTGCAGGTAAAGCTACGTATAGTAAATGTATTGTAATGGACATAGCACTCGGGATGATCAAGGATAAGTGCATTCATGATAAACAGCTGACTTATACGTTGCTGCATCATTCATATCTCTAAACAATAGATTCTTTATTGGAGATCCTCTTTCCGACATTGGCCAATCTAAAACATAATCAACAGCCAATGAAACACCATATTATTATCCCATTATTGCGGTGACGTAATCATAGGTTTAATCACTACTGATTGATATGAGAAATCCAGCAAGGGCAGGTTTATAAGGTGAGGTTAATTATGTTATTAAGTTATATAACTAGTGGCCATCGATATATATCAGCGATTTAAGAAACTTGAAATTAATCGGGCCTCTGGCCAGATATTTCTACATAGATCAGTTTTGTTCAGTTTGTTGGGCAATGATGTAACAATAATTGTGGTTGTGTGTGAAGACAGTGCACGTCACCTAAACAAACCAAACAACCAAGCCATGGTTTTGTGTAGTACAAAATATATCTACAGTGTTCTACATTTGGACACGGGCACTACCTCCTTGAAGATATTGACATTGCTGTAGATACCTCCCGACCACCCTCTCAGGTATATAGCCCATAAATTTCCTCTTTTTATAAATTTCTTGCTCTTTGTTTTTTTGGATATTTTGGTAAAAAAAGTGAACTAGTTCATAATAAAGTAACTCTAGCTGAATGGCGCCATAGCGACAAGTGAGATAATGTAATACAACCTGTTTATATCTTCATCTTTATGGCTAGAGGATGGCCGCTACATACAGCACAGCCATTTCAAGCAAACTTGTAGTTGCATATCTGTACAGTATTAAGATATCTAATCGTATAGTCAAAATTCCAACTTTTGATAAAACAATTCAATTAAACTTTGAAAACTGCAATAAGAGCGAGTCCAAAGCAACAAACAGTATATTGGAAATTAATGTCCTTATCAAATATAACCAGTTTTTTGTGAGCGACCCAAGTTTTGGTTAGATTGTTTTCTTAATTAATTAATTAAATATTCTGTGATGTGAAAAACAAAATTTTAAAATAAATATAATAGATAAAATTTGACGAAAAATTCATTGAAAACTGGAATGAGTTTGTGGCTGAAGAACACGTTGAAAAATGTAATTATTTTTATTTATGAACTTAACTTTTACTTGTTAGATCACTTACCATACGTTCTTGTAATATCATCTGTACTTGGTTAAATAAATGTAAAATTTGGCTATATTACTTTGAAACACACTCTTGCGGTGAAGTGAAATAACAAATTAAGCTCCGACCGCAAGTCCTTGAATTTAGCCACACTTGCCATAAGACTTCTTCTAGAGAGAATATTGCTGGAAATGGAGTCCATCATGTTTTTCAACATAATTATGCAACAAGTGACATAATATCTCCCGTCAACACGAACACATACCCCGTCCTATGAAATCCACTTTACGCTTAACTTATAGATGCACTACTATTATTACGTCCTTTTAATGGCCAGAGCGTGCTTATCAGAGCTGAAGAATAACTTTTAATGAATAAACTGTGTAATCGCTTGTAGTGAAAGTTACCTCTTCGTGCGGGAGGCATAGTGATCTTTGGTGCAACAATGCGGAATAGAGAAATGATGCTTTTGTTTTGTTTGCATATTTACATTTGTGGCGTCGGTCAACACTTTGGATTCTCTCACATTGCCTCTTTAGCAAGATTGTTAATGTAGATTTTAGCAGTGTGTTGTTGCTAACATGGAATTATTATTTACATGGTATTGTGAAGTACATCTGTCCAAGAGCACAGGTAGTAGTACATTGGCAGTACACCTTGCAATCTCCTCCCGCCAGTGAGGTCATCAAGGGAGGCCGTTCTTTATGAGTGCACCAACCTCCATGTACCATTAAGTGTGAGTGTGCGTTAGAGCTGTATTCTTACGGCGGTTGGACCGAGAACGCCAGACGGCCAGACAGTGATGCACTGGTCGGGACGTCCCTTTTTAACTTTTTGCCTCGTAAACCTTCTGTTAATAATCTGGCTGGCAGACTTCTCCAGCCTTCTGCATGCAACTAGAATGCATCTATACACCAACATTATTCCCCACTTCTCGTTTCCCATATTAGAGCAATTGCTGTCGCTGGTGTTCGCCACGTGTTGTATATTATTAACATTTTTTTTAAATATTAAACTTCGCTGTATGATTGCCGTCACAGAGCATGCCTATATTACTCTGTTTCAACAAAGTCACACAAAATAACAAACAAGATTCTGTCCAACTCTATCCTTAACAATCATATCAATAAAACACCTTTCGTTTTCTCTTATTACCTTCTATTTCTGTTATAATAGAGAGTATAGCAATCGTGTCAAATTTTCTATATTGAGTTTTCTCCGGAAATCATTTTCAGCTTTGTTTGTGAGAGAGAGTATGGGTATGTGGCTGGGTGGATGGATGAACAAAATATTACAAAAAACGAAAAATCCAGGAAAGTCCAAACTTAATATCCCATTTTGTTATTACTGAACGTTTTGGTTAAAATCCGACAACCGGAAGTGCTACCTTACTGAATAGTATTTTCAGTTTTGTCGATAACTGCTTAACGATTGTCATTAATACTCCCATACACGGCTTGGTGTAGTGGTTATGAGTATGGACTTGTTGGATTCCCGCTAATAGTCTGCTAAATTTAATGTTAGTATAAATATCAATAGCGAAATATGTACTTCCGGCCCAGTCCACGACACTAAATTTGGCAGACGTTAAACGCACCTGAAAAAAATGAGCTTTACTTTTTTCTGACACATTTTTGTAAGTTTTATTTGCAATATTTTCACCACAAAATTGATGTGAAGGTAATAAGCGAAATTGCACTTCTATCTAAACTGCTGCTATTTCATTCTGATGAACTATTGATGTGAAGGTAATAAGCGAAGTTGCACTTCTATCTAAACTGCTGCTATTTCATTCTGATGAACTATTGATGTGAAGGTAATAAGCGAAGTTGCACTTCTATCTAAACTGCTGCTATTTCATTCTGATGAACTATTGATGTGAAGGTAATGAGCGAAGTTGCACTTCTATCTAAACTGCTGCTATTTCATTCTGATGAACTATTGATGTGAAGGTAATGAGCGAAGTTGCACTTCTATTTAAACTGCTGCTATTTCATTCTGATGAACTATTGATGTGAAGGTAATGAGCGAAGTTGCACTTCTATCTAAACTGCTGCTATTTCATTCTGATGAACTATTGATGTGAAGGTAATGAGCGAAGTTGCACTTCTATCTAAACTGCTGCTATTTCATTCTGATCAACTATTGATGTGAAGGTAATGAGCGAAGTTGCACTTCTATCTAAACTGCTGCTATTTCATTCTGATGAACTATTGATGTGAAGGTAATAAGCGAAGTTGCACTTCTATCTAAACTGCTGCTATTTCATTCTGATCAACTATTGAAGAAAATTTATCAATTAAAATTGTGAGAATTGCGGGGCGAAGGCGAGTGAGTGTTTCACATCAGATTGCACACCTTCTTTGCAATTGAATTATGTAGTTTTGTACGGCCTGGGTCACTACTCACATCGTTAAGTTTGAAGATTTTGTTAACATTTTTCCATCAGTTTTATAATGTTATATTTATCTTTAGCTGTTTATCATGCGCTTATAAACCTCTACTGGTCCCTGTCATAACTTGACATGTTCCCGACGGAGGGCACCACAGATAAAACTAGAATTCACTTATGCCTAAATACCGTAAGAATAATCTTTCTCCTCAATATTGTAACCAGTAGAAGATCAGTGCGAGAAGATCATGTGAAACTTTGTTTGGCGAAACTTATTGGCACTCATATCATCCTCATCGAACTGGATCTTCTATGGGTGGAAATAGAGTAGCTTCTTATTCTTCAGAGGTCTCACTCCCTCTGGATGTTACTACAACGGAAACAGCGCAATACTGACACTTCCGGCAATCATACAATACACAGGGTATTCGAGCAGTTGACAAACATCATTCACCACAACTCTCATACTCACTTCCACCAGTCCATTCCAGAGGACTATTGTACAATGTAGCAACTCAGATACTCAGGAGAGCTGCAGTAGTTTTACAGACCACCGTAGCTTTGTAGCCGCTCCTTTTAATAAATATCTCTATATGCTTGGCAAATACAGGCACAAATTGATAATTAGGAAAAGCGTTGCAACTTCATAGTGCGTCAGTGCAGTAACCGCAGTCTTATTGACGAAATATTCCCAGGTAACTGCTCTAGTTGAGACAATGGTGAGAGTTCGTCAGTGGAATTGCTAGTCAAAATGAATGAGTTGCAGTGAATATCAAGTCAATGCTTCGAGGTCAAATAAATATACAGTGTCCCATTTAAACGGGCCACTTTTGAAATAACTCTTAAACAACAAAGAAAGATATCAAAAAAGTAAACATAACGTTTGTTGAAATATTTAAATCGCTGATTGAAAGTTGCGATTTCCTTCTGACCCCCACTTTTTACCACTGTATTGAAAACTACTAAAAAAATGAAAAATGCCGTTAATTTCACTTCAATATTTCAAACCGTTGCCGAGATATTCAATCATAAAGATTCAATTTTCGTAGTTTGTTTATTTCTTTGTTTCATAAACTAAAATTAAAAGCGGATTCACTTATTAATTTGTAATAAATAAGAGATATCAAATGCTGACTACTCTTAAAACCTATTTTAGAACCATAAGGGACTTAAAAATCAGGTAAAACATCATTAAAACAAAAGAATATTCCAGTTTATTTACAAAAATGTATAAAAAAAATATTTCCTATTTATTCAAAATGACCTCCCGGCTTAACCGGCACAACGCAGTCGCTACCCAACAGATGAAGTTGCTAACCGTATCGTGTCTGCCGGAATTGCTAAGCAGGTTTGGATTAGGTCTTCTCTAAGTGCTTCTGGAGTTGTTGGCTCCCTATTTTTATTAGGGAATTAAGAGTTATTTCAAAAGTGGCCCGTTTAAATGGGACGCCCTGTATATTGAAGACCTAGATCGCTATGCGGAATCTAAATTACTTGTAATGGCAACAACTCCGCTTTATTAATTGACTTCTTAGACAAATAATCCTTTTCTAAATATAATTCCTTGTATCATTTTGGTCCTGAAATTCGAAAAATGATTTTCTTTCTTTTTTTAAAAGGAAAAGTATGTAGGTGGCAAAGTTTCGAAAAAGAGGTCCTTTCTTTTAGAGATGATATTGCATGCAGCGTGTTGTGTTGGTTGCCAAGCGCCGTGGTTAACCGTATGCACAATATATCATTAAGTACCTAGCCTGAGAGAAAGCATGCTACACGGATTGTACCATTATTTACAAAAATGTATTAATAGAACCTGCTGGCGCCATGATAGCTGAGGGGACCGCCATGCTGAGAGATATTGTGATACTGGGTTCGATTTCCGGTCTTGTACTTAAATTTTATTTGATGAATTGTAATATGAGTATATGCAGTAAAGTCTTTGTTTGCTATCCGCCTCCGTCCACAACCCCTGAAACTATAGGCAGTACTTTACTTGATAATACAATCTGCTTTTTTGTAAATAACTGCAATAATATTATGAGGATTCTTGTTGGCAGTGAAAAATTTGTCTCAGCTAGTTTGTTGCACATTAGTACAATAGACTGGATGAGGACAATCATATCAGTGTTGCCAATCTTATTGTGTTGCCCCCGCCTGGGCCACAGCTAGATCATAATGATATTAGAGGTGAAATTTATAGAAAATAAAACAATATTGAAAGAGTTCGTGAGACTAAAGTCTCTTTCTGTTTGGTTTAGTTATATTATATATATACGTGTGTGTGTGTGTGTGTGTGTGTGTCTGTAGTGTATGTTTGTTTGTGATTTGTTTGTATTATAAACTAGTAGGTCATAAATCTTGCTATCTAGATCTGAAATGCAATATACATATACACTGGCATCTATTTATCATATATATATATATATATATATATATATACGTGGTAGCACGTGTTTAGATATGATTTGGTTACACGTGTGTGATTGTAGTGTTGTGGCCAGCTGAGCCAATCTTTATAAAGTTACAGTAAGTTGTGTGAGCGCTCAGCCACAGATAGAGTCATTAACATTTTTCCTCGTTAATTATATGTGTGCACCGCCATTATGATAATCAGATAGAAGTGAAACCAGTTTATCGCTTATCTGTAACATTATGAAGTTTATTGTAATTAACTAATTATAGCTCCAATATACATTCTAATTACAATATTCACACTTTTATATTATTTATAATTTCATAGCTATTTACGAATTAAATATTATTTCCTTCATCATTATGTTTAGCTAATTAAGGTGGTTAACTTGTCGTCAGTTGTTCGCCCAGTGTTTTAATGATTAGAAGTTGTTCCGAACTGTGGCGAAGAACAGCAGTACCTGAGGGAATGCAATTCGCTGTGGTATGTAGCATAATAATTATTGGTTGTAAAAGACGGACGATAGAACAAATTAAGTGGCCGAGTCAGACAGCAACACTGCGCCTACAGTCACAATCCAACTGCTGCGCTCTAAGTTTCGTAATACATAACTACCACTACTGACTATATCAACGGCGCAACAATACTTTCCTCTCTTGTCGCCTAAGCTCGGCCCTTAAAAGCCAGGTTTCCACAGCAACTGTGTGCTGTGCTGAAGTTACCTACTTTCTGCAAAATGATTTCTTTTTTATTTTTTCCTCGGGTCAAATTTCGAAATTGAATTTTCATTGGAATCACTAATCCCCAACATTTTTTAACGAATTATAATCTCGTCTTTAAATAACATCACGCTAAACACTTTCCAAGCTCCTCTAATAAATAGTTACTTTCCCTTAAATGTACTGTCTATCCAGGTGTCGTTAAGGTGTTAGTTGCAATTTGTGGTGTAGTGAATACAGCTATGTGACCTGTGGAACCGGTGAACCAATTGTACAGTATAACAACTCTATATAATTTAGTGAAGAGTGTATTATTATTATGATATAGCAGATTCATGGGCGCCTTGTATACAGGCAGCTCCAGCTGTATGGAGGAGAAGAAGATAGATGGAGATGTATTCGTTATCACCAGGAAGGATGTCGGTTATATCCGCTCTCCGCAGATACCGCAGCTCGCCCACGTTCCTCTCTGCTCTCATTACGTCTTCAATGAAGTAATTCTTTACAATGATGATCATTTATCATCTTTATCACTTTAGAAAAGATTCTTGTATAATCTTTAAGTGTTGGACAAATCCCAGCAGCGTCATGCCAATTTGGGTTGGGTGTGCTTTTATTTAGGTTATACAATCCGCCCTAAAATACCCGAAATGTTATCAACAAATATACCTATATGAGATATATATTTACTAGAAAATCAAGAAATATTTCATGCTCTCAGTTTTTGGAACTTTGGTCTGCAGGAAACTGATACTTCCCATTAAAAACGTATGAAAAAATTAATAAATGAAATTAAAAACAAAATATCTGGTACGCAACATTTACACGACTGTTTCTTAAATGGTCTGGAATATTGATTAAACCTTAGTTGGTATCAGGGTTTTAGGGCATATAGGTTGTCTGAATGTAATTCGATCATAGATAAATAGGCGGTGATTCTGTCAGCAAAACTTGTGAACAAATTTTAAAGATAAACCTAACTCACAGATTACCTAGAACCAGCCTAAAATAAGTTTATTCAGAAAATGTTTCAATAAAAGGTCCAAGTTTATTAAGTCAGATTATTATTTCAGTTTTTACAGAAAATTGTTGCAGTCGTGTTCAGGAAATCTGCAAAAATTCAGAATCCTATACGATAATGTTGCTTTATTTAATGTAGTTTCTTCATACGAGATAGCAATGCATTAATTATCATTTACATTCTATAGTTTTATATATATATATATATGTAGGATTAAATTAGATTGAGTCAATTGCAACAAGGTTCAGCTCAGCCTTTATTTAAATACGAATTACACTTATTGGGTTTAACAGTTCTTCTCAAATAAACCGCTTCTGCTTACGATTTTAGAACGTTCTCCTTACTTAAATATGCTTCTAAAAGGTTCACCGAAAAACTCTTCACCTTCACGTTTTCACTTCCCTCTCGCACTATATCACCTGGTATATCTTTTCTTAATCATCTGTGACCTCCTCTATCGATTCCTATCAGCACATCGATTTTACTTCCCTACAACTCGGCCATCCTGCTAAGAATTCGCCTCGAATTCGTCCGGATGTATCTCTTGATTCTTTCTTTCAGCAACACTACTTTCAGCTATATCTTCATCTTTATCAGATTCTCTATCCCATGAATCTTGCACATCTTCATTTTCATCCAATAAAACTGGAGATGTTGGCATTGGTTCAACAGGAAATGTAGGTTGTTCAACAGAAGCAGGAGTGTCCACTATTTCCACATGAACATTTTTTGGACCATCAAATTGTTTTCTCTTCAATTTAGTGAATAGTTTAGGTTTAGGTGGTGCTACCACTTGCTGATCGCTGGACCCACCAGCTGCTGCTATACGCATGGCTTTCATCGCTTCAAGTAGGCCTTGGGCACGAGCCTGATCAGCTTTCTGTTTGGAACTTAATAATTTGCCTTCCGTTTTTAAACGCTCTTTTTTTCCTTTTCCTTTCTGTTTTCGACGCTCTTTTCGTTCTTGTTCCAACCGTATCTGTTCTTGTCTGGCTCTTTCCGCTTCCTCTTCCTTCTTTAACTTTTCTGCTTCTTCAGCCGCTAATCTTTCCTCTTCTTCTTTGATTTTCTTTAGAGCTTCCTGCCTAGCTGCTATTGCTTTCTTCTTAGGTTTTCCTGGTTTTTCTTTCTCTTCTTTTTCGCCTTCCTTTTTCTTTTTTTTTTCTTCTTATCGTCTTCATCATCGTCACTTTCTTCTTGTGGCTCTTCAGACTTTTCTTTTGATTCATCAGGTTTCGCCTGTGGTTCATGAACAGCTTCCACAGTTTCCTGCTCTTGTGGTTCAGGGGCACTAGCAATCTGTTTCTTTATTTTAGCCTTTTCCGCTAATTTCTTTTGTTTTCCTCGTTCTTTTCTCAAGTCTTGGAATTCATTTACAACTTCTGCTTCTATTTCCTTCCTCAACTTGAGGTCTTCTTTGTTTTTTATCTTGACTCCAAATAATAGTTTGAACGGGGTAGTGTTGATGGTTCTTTGACTGGAATTTTTGTCTCGATTTGTTGATTTAGAGCACTCCCTTCTACTGTTTTCTTCTTTGTTTTCAAGTGAACTCTTGCTTTCCCTAAATCTTTCTTCTTTAGAATCAGAAGTTTCAGTTTTTCGGCTAGATTCTTTTTCAATACCACTTCTTCTTTCCGTTCCATTTCGTTTCTTGTCTTCTCCTCTTCCTCTGTCATCATCCATGCTACCTCGCCTCCTGTCATCACCTCTTCTTTCGTCATCCCTTCTTCGATCATATCGCCTTTTACCTTCCTCATCCCGTCGGTCATCTTCACAACCCCATCTATCATCTCTTCTCCTATCACTTCGTTCACGATCTCTATCTCGATCTCTTTCTCTACAATGATCTCTCTTTCCTCCTCCATATCGTTCTGAGTTACTTCGACTACTTTCTTTCTCGTCAATCTTAACAAAGTATTGAACCCCACGGCCCTTTCCTTTCCATTTTATTTTGGAAACATTCTGACTGAAATCAACATGAATCCTTCTATCGTCAATTAATACATTATCCGTTTTCAAATATGCTTGTTCACAAGATCTTTGCTCTTCAAACTCAACGAAAGCATATTGTATTGATTCCCCTGTTGCATGATTTCTGATAATTTCACAACTTTTGACTTTGCCAAAACGACTAAAGATTATTTCTAAATCTTTATCAGTCGTAACTGGATTCAATTTACAAACGAACAACACATTTTCTGGTGGAGCAATATCTGCATCAGGTAAATCTCCAACTATTTCCTCAATACTTAGTTGTATTAAAAAGTTGTCATCCTCTTTCCTCTTAATTTGAACTTCCGATGACGTCATAAATATATCTGCTTGGTCTAAGATGTCTCTTCCGATAACAACAGGCGTCTGTATAGCTTCCAAAGGAACGACATGAAATTGTAAAGGAAATTCTTTGTCTTGAAGACTAATATTAGCTTGAAAGGAGCCGAGTGTTTCCACATTGGAATCACCTATCCCCTTCAGGCATATCTTCATAGGCGACAACTTTGGTGAACCAATTCTTGAATGCATATCTTCCCTCAGCACACTCACGTCGGCTCCTGTGTCCAACAGTGCAGATGTTTGGTGGTTCTCAATCTTGATTGGAACCTGATTATTTGGAAGATTTACAGTCATTTGACTTATGTTCCTTTCTTTCTCAGATGGTCTAATTTTGGTACAAGCTGGAGCTATGTGTCCAAACTCATTACATTTGAAACATTTCTGTCCCCTTTCCCTAAAAGGACACTCCCTACCCTTGTGGCCTCTTTCCCCACAGTTGTAACAATTTCTTTCTTGGGTCTTGTCCTTTGTGGGTGCAAACTTACTGCTGTCCGTTCTGGTTTTCCTGAATGATCCCTGACTACTTCTTGTCATACTGGACTCAGCTATATCTGATTTAATTTTTGAATAAGTTTTCAATTTCTTCTTAAATTCATTATAAGTTTCTGCACCATAAAGAATTGCCTTTCTTTCGGGCTCATCTGGAATCCCATCTATAACATGCTGTATAACTCATTCAGCGTCTAAATTTGCGCGGCTCCCTATTTCCTTCATGGTTGCTAGGTACTCTTCAAAAGTTTCATCTCTCTTCTTTTTCCTCTTAATGAGCAGTTTATGGATATCAGTAGCGGTAGTTGTTTCTTTAAATTCTTCCCTTAGAAATAATTTTAAGCGTGACCAACTCACAATTCCACCTTCCGCCTGCATAAGAGTCTTGGCCATACCCTTGAGTAGCCTTTTCGCATAGATAAGCCTTTGAAATTCGCTCCATCTTGCCACATCAGCTATTTCCTCGAAGTCGTCTATCCACTTCTTTATAGGGTATCCACCTTTACCATCAAACGTTCTAATCGAATCTTCCACGTCTCGAAAGGTAAGGCTAAATCGCTCAGGTTTGTCTCTTTCATAGCGGAAGCTCATGTCTGAGGCCCTGCCTTTTAATTGGGTTCCTTCTTCGAAACTCCCCCTTTGCTTTTCCCAAACTTTCTCTTCATTGTCTGAATCCTGCTCTTCGTCAAAGTCATCCTCTCCCATTTCGAGGGAATTCGGAACCTCTGTCGGCGCTTCTAGGTTACATAAGAATTTGACCAATCTGGTGGCGAGTGTAGTTTCATCTCCTTTATAGTATAAATCAAGGACATGGCAGGCAATCGTAAGATCAGGCAATGAGAGATTATCTTTTATCTCATTGATTTTTCGTTTTCCTTCATCCGAATCTGCGTCAAAAGAGAAACCACAGAAATTTCTTAGATCTTGTCTCAATAATCTTGATTTTCCTCCTTTTCCAAAAATAATTTCGTGCAGTAACCTAATAGCGTTAACCGATGCAAGCTTCAGACTGAACTGTATCTTAGGAAAGTCGCCTAGTACTTTCATCTTGTTTAAATTTAATTCAAATTTAATCAACAAAATCAAACAACTTTTACTTTTTTATTATTTCTTCTTTCTTTAACTTGCAACTTATATTCAATTCAATCTAGCAGAATATCAAAATTAAATTAAGCTGTAAGTCAACATCAAACAATGGTGAACATAATATGAAATACTAAACCATTTAAATATAAACAACTTATCTTAACTGAATGTCTCTTCAACTATAAATCAACTTATTTACTTGCAAAGGTAAAATAAGTCTTCTTAGTAACACAAGGAAGAAATATAAAATGAAAATTTAGATAGGTGTAATAGGTTGCAGTAACCAGGCTTTTCTTTAATATTATTCTTTTTATTTTAATTTAAATTTTTTGTCTAAAAAAATAAACATATGTAACATAAAACTGTTCCTTTAACCTCTTCTTAGTTAAACTCAATTTTAAAATTTTTTACCTGGATATTCTTCTTTAAGCTGTACCTTTTATTGCAATTAATCCCGGACAGGCCCCCAAAATTGTAGGATTAAATTAGATTGAGTCAATTGCAACAAGGTTCAGCTCAGCCTTTATTTAAATACGAATTACACTTATTGGGTTTAACAGTTCTTCTCAAATAAACCGCTTCTGCTTACGATTTTAGAACGTTCTCCTTACTTAAATATGCTTCTAAAAGGTTCACCGAAAAACTCTTCGCCTTCACGTTTTCACCTCCCTCTCGCACTATATCACCTCGTATATCTTTTTTTAATCATCTGTGACCTCCTCTATTGATTCCTATCAGCACATCGATTTTACTTCCCTACATATATATATTTCGATATATTTGTATATATATAGTTATTATAGACGTTTCCATTCTCTGTTATAAGTATTCATGTTCAGTTATAAGAAAATTATGTTCACTATACTACACTACATTTTGAGAGTTTTGGAAATGCCTTACTTTCGATTTCCTACCATTTTGGCTAAAGAAGTTTTAGAGAGAAAAGTTTATTCGTATCAAAATTGGCGGGAATTGGGAGAGGGGGGAATTATGATATTCAATTATCTATCAGAAACAAATTGTTCTCTATATAGGCAAAGGCAAGAGAGGTCTGAAAAAGCGTTTAATCTTAGAAAATCTGTAAAATCGAAATATACATTATCAGCGCCCGATCTAGGGGTAACGTCGCCCCGGACAAAATGACAAATTGCCGCCCCTTAAGAATATATATATATATATATATATATATTTAAGCGAGTCTATGCATGTTCAAACACAAGCTGAAGCAGCGCTCTGCTCGCTTGCTAATGCTATTCTGTTCAGAGAAGTATATGCATGTTCAAACAAGTTCAAGCATCGTCCTTTACAAATTCTGCGTTAATTTTTCAATAATAGTGAAAATATTTATAGCTTTTAGACATAAACAATATAAATATGGTAAGCACTGTAAATTTTTAGCGAACGAAAAAATCAATATGTAAATTTTCTTTTAATTGAGTATTTAACACATCAATATTTTTCTCACACAGCCAAAATGGCGCCGCGGACAAATGTCCGGGTTGCCCGCTCTTAGAGCGGGCGCTGATGTTATACTCTTGGTTCTGTACCATATTTATGGTGTATGCATCGTATTTAAATGATTGGATCTGCTTTGTATGAAATGGATATTCAAGTGCAGAATCGAATTACTCAATTTAAATTCTATGCATTTGATCCCTATGTAATTCTCGAGAAAAGGAAAATGCATACCATTTAATAGGCAAACGCAAGATATTGGAAGAAATGAGAGTAAAATAAGCTACTGAAAAAAAGCTACCACCACTAACCAACCGTAACAACTACGTTAAACTAACATAAATGGAAAGCACTGGTTGTATATACAAGAATAGTCAGAATATCGCGTAGATTAGTCAATGAATTAACAAAAAGGAAAAAGGAAAAATAAATTAATAAAAGAAATATAAATTAAACAAAAACCAAAAATGTAAATGAAAGTAAAAGTAGTATAATTCTTCTTTTAATATAAATTAAAATATCTGCGTTAATAATATCTGTGGAAGTGTGTTGTTAGATTTTTATTTTCAATCAATTCAAAACGTGTTTTTTCTAAACAAATACATTTTTGTTCTATTGTATTGTTCATTTCTGTAGAGAGACATTAAATACCAAATGTAAGCTGCAAAGTATTTTAATTTGGTAAAAAAAAAATAGTGTTCCTTGAGTAAGGCCCGTATAGTGAAGTATAAAGTTGGTCCATCTTTTAGACTAGTAAGAGGAGTAGAGTAAAGTGTTCCTTAGTCACCAAGCAGTGCAGCAAATATTACAAAATCTGAATTGGAACGACCTCAAGTATGAAATTAGCATTCACAGCAGAGGACTGACAAATCTAATCAAAGGTCTAAATGAAAACAGTCCTGCCAGTTGGATTACAAATATATGAAAAGAAAACTGTTCTTCTCACCAGTGGAAAAGTAAAAGACATAAAATTAGAAGGAAAGAAACTGCTTTGGGGAAAAGAAACAATAGGACCTGCTTTTAAAGTTCAAGTCATGATCAAGTCTGAACTCTGCGACTTATCATTTTTGAGATAATTTGTATTGTCACTCTCTTATATATCACACACATCAGACTACTCTCACAAACATTTTTTCGTTTTTAAGGGACCGGATCATAAAACTGAATTTCACGATTGCAATAGTACCCCTTTATCTATAAGAGGCTGCAAAAACTCAAGAGCTACAATAAAAAACTTTTTCTTTGTCTGATGATATGCTTGCTCATTGGAAGTAAAACTTAATTGGCTTTTTATTTTTTATAGTGAGTTGTATGTTTGGATGGGTTTCTATATATATGTGGTGTTTGAATGGGTGTTGTAAGCTGTTCCATGACAACAACCTAGTATTTATCTAAATGTACATTCCATGGTAAACTATTAAAACAAAAGTAATAATATATATATATAAAGATCATATTACGGGAGGTAGATAATAATAATAATAATAATAATTAATAATAATAAAAGGTATTGTGATTACAAGTTAGTTAGTTAAGTAATGAAGCTTGTTTTATGAGCCTGATATTATGGCTAGTGCATTTACTAGCGCACTAAAAACTGCAATATTCTAGCATTGTGCATCTTTCTTCTAGATCGTCATCGTATCTGTGTGATGTCACCGCCGACGATCCATTACGGCGGTTACTAACGAACATTACTAGATTTTAATCAAATCATAGCCGTAAACCTATTTAATAGGAGCAATACCTCATTAATAAAGATAATGAGGGATGGATACCAGATTCAGAGCTTACATTCATTGAAGGCATGACTCCGTCAACTGTGCCAATTTACGTCCAGAATAAAGAAAGATTATTTGTTTGTTTAAATATTAATTTTACTTCACCAATCTCTGAAATCTTCTTTGTAAGCATGTTATGATTATTGTGTTTATAATGTAATGGATGGTAGAGGGGATTAGTTGGTGAAATAAATGGAACACACGAACTCACAAACTCACAATTTATATATTTATGATTTTACTGAATAACTAGAGGAGAGCGAGTAGAGAACGCGGCTGAGTTAAGAGCAAATGATGATGGTTGGTTGGTAGCGTGATGAAGGTAGAATGGTGTAGATAGATGTTGTAAGTCGCAGTAGAAGAGTGATGTGACTTGTTAGAACGCTTGCTTGTTCTAATAGTGGTGAGCTAGTACAGCGAGGTTAGTGTGTGGTTAGCGAGGTGAACCTTTAGTTTTTTAACAACCTCTAACTTACTACTACTACATACAATTTTACATTGTATACTTTACAGATCTTTACATTCCATACGTATAAACACCGAACGTTAAGTAAGCAAGCCACAACAGATTTTTTTGTTAGGCCATAGAGGATTTGGCTTTTTATCCTCTCCCACTTCAGTAACACCTGAACCATTTCTATGGTTCCATCCATTTCTACTTCTGAACCAGTATATTTTGCGGAGAGCTGCGAACTTAGCCTTATCTTTAAACTGCCATAATGCTTGAGCTCCAACAAACTTTGAACACTAATCGTCAGTTATAATTATGATAAACGCAGTAAGAGAAAGTGGTTAAATGCCATAAGAGAAAGTAGTAGTTCCATATCTCTTTTCTATTTTGGGATTGGTAAGAGGGGAAGCTAGTGACAATGAATTGTAATTATAAACTTTCAGAAACTATCTATACAAGGACTGGACAAAGTGGAATAGCATAAAGTATAAAATGGCAGTGTGACTTGATGGTACAAATGATCAACTGAAGTAGAACTGAATGAGGGCCTAATTCGTATGTCTGTCAGAATTCCCATTAATATTCTTCCTCAACTTGGCAGGGTTGGGGTTGGAGAAAGTCAAGTCTTAACTTCTCTGGGATTATGTGACCTTTTCTACCAAGGTACATTGCTTCATTAGTTTTTAAGGTGAAACGACCTTGAAGCAGCTCATTGCAATATGGACGAAGCGTCGGTTTCTATGGAACGTATGACGCCGTGTGAACCCGGAAACTTATGAGTTTTTCTCTACGGTTGTCATGAAGTTTGACCGATGGCTGAAGTAACCCTATTTCAGCCATCGGTCAGACTTCATGACAAGAGTTGCTGAGAGTCTCGCATCGTGATGGGATGACACGATTGGCGAGCCTCCTTATGATGTCTCTATATGATTGTAAGGTGAACATGACTTGTGGTGTTTCACCGAAAAATGAAATATGCAGAAGTTAATATTTTAGAAATGGGCGTGACGTCACTTCTTAGGAGTTCAAATAGAATTAACTACAATCCCTAAGCAGAAAACTGTTGTCAGCTGCATGATTTAACAACAATAATACAAACTTGTTAAAATCTGTATTGTATTTTCTTGCATGTTTTCACAATAAGTGTTAATAAATGCGAGAGATCTTAGCTGAGTGCTTGGGTATGTGGCGACGGGGTAGCCGGCCTGTTTGAGCTTTGGGGAGCAGATCTGCGGTGACGTTGGTAAATATGGCATTGCACCAGCATGAAGATAATTCTATTATCAACTTGATCAGCATTGCCGTCAACAGTAGAAAGGTCACAGATAAGGGCCATATTGTACAGTAGAGGGCTATCTGTTTCAGAAATCTTGTTACCATGATCCCACGAAGAACAGTTCTGCTGCCATCACTGCATTCTCCCGACAATCTGTAACAACAGAAGTACTTTTAAATAACTCTGTCTAGAATTGCAAGAAGTTGTTACCTAGGAATATTTCCCTTCGTGCTGATCTATAGTTTGTATAAACGAACGGCTAAGTGAAGTGCACTCTCATCGAAGGTGATACATGTTTGTGTTCATCAACACTAGTGATCTGACAACTAGTATAGCCATTTTTAGTTTTATTTTCCAGTCATGTAATTATTTTAATTCTATTTTCTTTAAGTTACATTGTTGCATGTTATTAATTGTCTCTTCTTTTCCGTTTGATAAATAAATTTGATTAAAACGTTAAATATATCTGAAAGAAAAGGGAAAACTCGATATTTTCTTAAATTAAAAGTTAATAATAAGTGGTTTTAAATGAAAACTGAATCATCGGTAAAATTAGAAACTATGAGGTTTGCGCCAACAAAGCATAGGGTGATATTGTTAATAATAAAAGAGTTACATTATCCAACATAAATTCAATTTAAATTAAAAAGAAATCAATGACAGAACAGGTCTGCTTGTAATGGTTAATCACAAATCAGTTAGTATCTAACCGCAAACTCCTAATTGGCAATATATATATCTTAGGAGTTCAAATAGAATTAACTACAATCCCTAAGCAGAAAACTGTTGTCAGCTGCATGATTTAACAACAATAATACAAACTTGTTAAAATCTGTATTGTATTTTCTTGCATGTTTTCACAATAAGTGTTAATAAATGCGAGAGATCTTAGCTGAGTGCTTGGGTATGTGGCGACGGGGTAGCCGGCCTGTTTGAGCTTTGGGGAGCAGATCTGCGGTGACGTTGGTAAATATGGCATTGCACCAGCATGAAGATAATTCTATTCTATACATATATATATATATAATTCTATTCTATACATATATATATATGTATATGTAGTAGTGATATATATATATATCACTATTACAACTGAAACGGAACCCAGCTGACCGTAGAAAGTTTAAAAAAAAAAAAATTACATATGAGGAATTAATTTTCCTTCTGTTAGTAATAATTGTGTGTTCTGTAAACTATTAATTTGTGCAATTAAAATAAATATATTTATGTGGTGTTTGCTACAGTGTTGGACATTATATCTTAAGTACTAGAAAGAAAATAATATCGCAAACCCCTTCCGAAAGAGGACTCAAGCGAAGGTAAAATTTGTTGGTAGTTGGTCGATTTAAATAGTACTGACTAGATTTAAGTTCTTAAACACAAAGTAGTCAGAAGTACTTCTTAGTAGGATTAAGACGCAAACTACCGAAATCTCGCAGTTTGTGTATTTAAAAAAAATAACACAACCGAAGCAGCGGGACCGCCCAGTGCTGTGCGCTACGTCGAAAGGTTACAACAACATATTATATATATTGGTATTACAACATAATATGATTTAATGAGAACAATGATTTATATAATCACAGGCTTTTAAATCATTTGTACCGCTCTCTGAGACAGGGCCTGGCTTGGTGGTCGACTTATGGCCCGCTGTTGTTATAGTAATTTTTGAATATTTTCTACAATTACCTTGTTAATTGCATTGCTACGATTGCTCTTGGTTATATGTAATTTTATAATTGTGTGGATGTGAATGGAAGTACGGTACCATACTACAATATTAGCACTATATATATATGTAACATGGTAATGTATCAGCTGATAAATAATATGCTACAATAAATTAAAATAATTATTTATAAATTATAATTATAAGTTGAATTGATGATACTCGGTTTAAAAGATAATTTTTAGGACAAAGTTCAAAAACGCAGTGTGAAACATTCACACCACATTCCCTTAATGTACTCACACATAAGTTTTGGTTAAACCTTTAGTTGGGCTACTTTAGTCGGGTGGGGAGTATTGCTGTATGTTGTTAGGACAATCAGTACCCAGCAGAACATGTGCCTGCAGTTTAGATTGAAGGCTACGCCCCTGTTTCCCCAAGCCCCGTAAAAATAAATTTTTCCGCACAATATTTCAAACATCGCTACTGGTACACTGTCGATTGGATAAACTATACGGTTAGGTTGTTTGACTGTTAGATAGGTATATATTTAATGGATGTGATACAGTTAGAGGTTAGCAATTGACATTCCAGGTTGAAAGGGAAATCCATTTGGAGATTTTCATGAAAATTCAGAAACCTATTTTACAAAATCCCATTTCCGGCAAACTTGGAATTCTAGCAATACATTCAATGCATTATACACTTATATAAGTGTTGGCTCGTGCCTTCCTTAGTTGGCCCATTACAAGAACTGCTTGAGTGGCAGCTCTCCAAAAAGCCACCGATAACCAATTTTTCTGTAAAATTGTTTCAAATAAATGTGAAAGTCCTGTATGCGAATAATGAATACAAATTCAGCCATTTTCGAGAAAATCTTGAGATACTGAAAAATCTTGACGCTGCATCAGTAACACAAGGTAATAATGTCTTATGGGAGCTAGGATGTTATCAAACATGGAAGCACACCATACAAGGAGAGTTGACTATTGTTGGGCATCGGCCATCAAGACTAACCAACAAATAGTGTAGATGATTGGAATAAATTCGGGCCAATAAAGAGTTCTCTCATAAAGTTGGAAATAAAACAGTAAAGGGGTCAGAAAAGGCGAAAGCTAACTCACGGACTAATTTCAAATAAATGTGATGATTTATAGGACATTACAGAAGATGAAAGAATGGAGTAAGGAGTTTTGCGCTGTGTCAGACTAGGTTGTTGATGTAACTAGTGAATATTGACGATTTGTGAATGTAATCACTCCTTCTTGCAGTAGTAACAAATCATTTTTGGAAGGTTTGCGATTCTCGTATTCCGGACTTTATGAATTGTTTATCGATTCTGTTGGACAATCGAAACCCTGTTCTATTGATTTAATATCTATGAATTTGTATTTTGTTAGTTGTCAATATTTTAAAGTAAATGGAATATTCATTGTACATATAATGGTTGTAAATTAACATCATTGTGTTAATAATTTTGAAAATAGAAATATTATCGCAGCCTGAGAAGAGGTATTGTTAGGGTTACTCTGTGCTGGACATTGTCAGCTCCCCTCCAATTTACAGCCATAATAAAACACACACACACTCACACATGCATATGTATATATATAAAATAAAAGATAGATAATAAAAAAGGCCTTAAAGACGTGAAGGAATGTTTTTTGTCAGCGTCAAGGATGGTGGCTGGTGGAGCTGCGCTCACCTCCAAGAGATATATGTTGAATAGATGCAACAGGTTGTTATATATATAGTAGTGTGTCGCTGTTGTAGTGATTACCTGTTAATATTATTTGGTTGGTCAATCAGCAGGTATATACTGATGATTCCAGCCGTTATGTATATTTAATGAAGAAATATCACCAACTAAATTAGAGTGTAATAGCAACCCATATCGCTACATTCACTGCGTCTTAATTACACAACGGAATTCCTAAAGGGAATTTTCTGGGAAAAATGTTTTAGTAAAAGTTGTCATTTTCTGACCGGGCAGTTCGTGTACCAAGTTTAAGAAAATAATTGAGCCTTTTTTCGAGAAATCGCAAAAACCTGAAAAATTCATTCTGATACTTAGGGTTGAGGAACCGGATAACTTTCTGTCGCATCTCATGTTGATACACAAAGAATATCAAGTTTGAACTTCCAGCGATGTTTCGTTCATTACTTAGGCTGTACGCACACATACTCACTCATAAACATAAACACTTGTTGTCTTTCAGTTTCCTACCTCATAACACACACTTCCGTTGAAATTTGAAATTGCAATATTTCGATTACGATTGCAATAATTTCTAAACAGCAGTAAGAGAAAGTAAAAACTACAACTCTATACTAAAACCTGACATCACTTTCTCTTACAGAAATTCTCTCAGAACAATTTGATTAAAGTTGGTCTTATTACCAAGTATTTAGTTGCATTCAATACGTAGGCGTGGTGGGTGACCAAATATTTCACTAAATTATGAGGTCAGCACAAAGTTCCGTAATTCCTTAATATGAATATTTTTGGAAAAATGCTTCAAATAACAATTCTTTTGTTAGGTAACTGGAAGACCAAGTTAAGGGAAATCCATAGAGCCGTTTTCATGTGCTTGATGTTCGATGTAAAGTTTTCGATTATGTTTTCCTCTAAAGTGTTGCTTTAGTTCATTATATAATTCTATCATCTAAATAATATTAATTAGAATTTAATTGTCAAAATTCTGACAATTAAACTAATGAAACTAACTAGTTATTTCAGTTTTCTACGTTTTTATCCATTAAATTTTATTAAATTTATAACACTATAAATTTATTACACTACTTATCACTTTTGTTGGGAACTTTTTCTGGGAATGTTCATCTAATGAAGTTTTGGCGGTTGGGGGGGGAGTGTATGGTTTCCTCAAAATAGTAATTTTATTAAGTTTAAATTCTCCAATTGATATAAAATTGAAGACAAGTAGTGAACATTTAGTAAAATAAGATTGAAGAAAATCTGTCTTGTATGCAGCTCTGTAAACTGCCGTAAGAGAAAGTTGTGTGAGTGTTTCACACCAGATTTTTTTTATACATAAATTTGAATTATTTAAACAATATTTAATATTAGAACGATAATAATCGTATTAAATTATCACCACTTTATTAGTATAAATTCATCCTCTTATTAATACATAATTAAATTGTAAAGTAATAATTAGATACGGAATAGTACTTTTATATATTCATTAAAATTAAATCAATATTCAACCGTTATAAAAAGTAAAGTTTAATCAATTGTCTCTTTAATCATTTAGCACAAAGGCTCTATTTTAATAGCATTATTTATATAACAGAATTGGTTATTCAAATTAGTATAGGAATGTGTACTTAAAATATTACAATTAAACTCCATCAGAGTTAAGTACTTCTTAAGTGGTCTCTAATGGATTTGTATATCGGACATTTCAAAATGAAGTGGGATAAGTTATGTGATTATGTATTATTAAATGCAGGACAGTTTATTGAAGTTAAATTTGTGTACGACCCTATCTAATTAAATTCTGGGATAATATTTCCCCATCAGCCTCAGCTGACTGGCCACTCATTATATCTAATGCCACAGTATAAATAATTTTGGCCCAAATCAAGAGTTAACACCCCATTATATATAGGTGATGTTAATGCCATTCTAAAAGTTTAATAACAATTCAGAGTTTCGAAGAAAATTAGTCCAAAGACTTGTTAACAATTGATTATTTCGAATGAAAGAGTAGTAAGTAATCGTGTGAGTATTTTACACCACAATTGTTTATTACATTCTCAATATTATTCGATTTTCGAACTTAATGGTTTTTTGAATATGTTGATGTACCCGCAATGCTGGATAAAATCCCAGATAATTTTTTCCTACTCTATATAGGCTATTATTTTGATCTGTAGTTCCATAATAGCTCGCTAGATCGAACCGCTAGTAATTTTCTCCTACTACTTGCATGACACATATTTGGAAGGCCGTGGATGTGTAAGTAATGTATGTAGGAAGTAGATTAGTAGATATTAATTAAGTGTTTGGAATGCGATCTACAGAAGAACACTGTTCTCTGTTACTAGCAGTATATATGTTCAGGAGGACTGTGTGATGTTGTCCACTCACATATATCTAACTATAGCACACCATTGTACTGTACTACTTCCCGGTATTGCGCGGCTTTATGGCATACAGTCGCTAATAATAGTCACCACCAACCATGACTGCAACAACCAACCAGTTTATTATCAAACCTATCTCTACATCCTGAAAAGATAGATTTTATAAATAAACTGCGGTAATACTATCTGCCTGGAATTCTCCCTTTATTAGTGTTGCTGCAACTTTATTAATTTTCCAAAGGACACACGTGGGTCTTTATCAAAGTTGGGCAACATTATTTCCATCCTTTGACAGACTACTTTTATTACTGAGTCGCTCACAACTGCTCCAACTTGAAAGAACTTTTACACAAGCCATATTATTGAAATAATAAACACTATTTTTTTATATTTAAATTTCTAAACTGCGGAACATTTTGTATATTAACCCACGAAGACAAAGCCCTCGAAACGTGTATTTCCGGTGAAAACTCAATTTCGAAAATGTGGCATGATCACAATACTTTCTTTTCAAGAGAAAGTAAAATAGTTACTGAATGAATATCTGAGTGTGTGTATGTGGATGAACAAAATGTCTCAAGAAAGAAAAATCGCAAGAAGTTCAGACCAGATTGATAATGTTTGGGTTGCATTTGGGTAACCGCATCCGACACGAAGATTTCAGTTAAAATTCAACAACCGGAAGGGAGACGCTACTGATGTTTTTTTGTTTCTGTCGTTCGGATTTTTTTCAAAAATGGGTCCTCGAATTTCTTTAAACTTTGTGTATACACATAAATACCTATCACTTTTATTTGAAACCCAGGCAAATTGAATTTTGTAAGGTTCAAGGAAGCTGCTGCATTAAGGTTTCTTTTATAAAGTGTCATCTTAGGATAATGTAGAGCTCCCTCATCTGCCTCCCCATTAAGACATACTTAAATGAATCCAAATTTGGCCAAATCGATTAACCGAAAATGTGTAACTCTTTACAGAATAGATTTCTCATTATCTTGGAATTTTATCGAAAAGGACTTGATCATTCTTTAAATTAAAATTCTTAAACATCTAATCATCACAGTTTTATAGAAAGATATTTTTGAAAAAACGGATTTTATGTGTTGTGTGGAATGTCTGAGTGACTGCGATATGTGACTGACTTTGTTTACTAGTTGTCGTGATAGAAAGCGCTGCCCTACAGGTCGGCAAGGATAATCCCACTCCACCTTTATTCATTTGTAATGCAAGCCCAACTATACATTTAGAACATTTCAAGTGAGACAGAAATTTGTCAGATAAATACTTGTAGTAAGAGGACGTCCAGTGACTGTTCTTTTTTTTCAAAGAGATTTTTCTTCTCAATTAGTGTTTATGAAGACAAGCTGGTGATATACTTCTATGCTGCCCCACTCATTGGATATTCCGTTGGAACTGGAGGCGACCTGGCTACACGTGCACCTCTACACTAACATCCATATAAATATATCGAAATGTAATATTGCACAATCCAGAGGTGTCACATTTCATTCTAACTCTGGAGATGCCTGAAGGGCACATTTCATATCTGCCCTTCAGGCATCTCTTACATACAAACATTTAGATTTTTATTATAATATTGTTCATAATTTACATACTCAAATAATGTGTTAACAATAAAAATACATGTGTTAACAATAGTGGAAACAATATCTTGCAATGTATTTATGTATTTATTATGCAGGCATATATATTTATGAGAAGTGTAAAGACAGGTAATATATCTAAACTTAAAATAATGTGTGAGTTCGATCATAGTACTAATAGTTGACATGGCAATCAGACTGTCACTCTCAGTTCCTTTCTCTGCTCAAATGCTCTGCCTGGCGCAAAACAATAAGATCTTAAGAAAATTTGTAAAAATGGTTGCAGATTAAATCTGTATTTCTCCTTACTGCCATAAAAGAAAGTATAGTAGCAAGTTTCATGATTTTAATCTGAACGTAATCAGTCTGGTCTCTCTTCCTAGATGCAAATTTAACGAATTTCTACTGTCAGTTTAGAGTATTCAGAAAAATCTCCCACAATTCCGAAAAAATCAATTTTGCCAGAAAAATTGTTCAAATAAAATTGAAATCGTCATCAGCATTTGAATGATGTGAATTAGCATTTCCAGTTCAAAGAAAATCGTTTTCGAACAAAATTCAGGAAGAAATTTCGATTTAAACTGATTTATCTATAAACCTGGAATTTTATCCATGCACTTTATTACTACTACCTAGGTGGCAGCACTGTAGATTGCATTGATGGTGCACTTTAAAGGAAAACAACAGAACAAAACCAAGTCATCAATTTTTCTGGATGTGGAATCATTTTTAGAAAATCGCGAAGAAACTTAAAAAAAAAAATTTAAAGTGGCCTTCCGCTTGATGATTTAGATTGAAAGGTTCGTGTCAGATGCGGCAGTGGTGGAGAAACGGAAAATCAAGGAGTTTCTGCGATTTTTGTTACTTTGAGACATGCTTACAGACCATTCGATAAAAAAACCTTTTCCGTCATATTCAAGAGAGCTGAGAACTTCTATTTACTGCAGCACTTTTTACTTTCTCTTACTGCTAGTAATTCTGAAGCTGCAAAATCTGGAGCGATACAAACATGAGTTCTCTCACGCGGGGCATTCACAGTTTTATTGAAATAACTTTCATCTTCATCCTATAAAGTTGCAGGTTCCTCAGAATCTTCTAAAATTTTTCAAAACAATAGTGAGAGGCGGTATTATCAAAAATAAAAACCCAAAAAATCAATAAATTCCTACTTTGTTGAAAACTTCTTGTCGGATGCAAAGTTGGAACCTAAACGGCATTCCGAGCGTTCCACGATTTTCATTTTTTGAGTAAATTTTGTTTGCACAAATACATACCAGCAAAGATATTCGCTGCGAACTCGCACGAACCTGAAAACATATTATGTGTAACTAACAAAAACTCAATGTAGAAAATTGGATAAGATCGCGTTACAACGATCGAGGAACTAAGGATACCAGATAGGAAGTGTTAATAGTGGTGACGTTACAGTGTGTTTGTGAGTAATTAGAACAATTAACTAGAGACATATGTTGACCCCGTAGTGGTCATGTTTCACGAATTCATTGTAGCCGCAATCATTAGCGGAATGGCACAGAGTGATGTGATATTGGCCGGTACACTATACAAGCCATCTCTTGCTATACATCTTAATTTGAAAACAAAAGTAAACTTTCTGCGCATCATCTTTACAATTAGATGAATGTGTGAATGGCCGCAAGGCTAAAATGATTGTTCCCATGGCTATCCATATCTGTCTGCCAACGTTTACAACTAAAATAATTTGTATGATTTACAATTATATCAACTTCGAGTTTGCATTCCCTCTTCACCTATCCACCACATTCGGCCACTATTCCTTTTTCATTCGGAATATTATTTTATTTCTTAAGAAATCATTGAATTCAAATGCGAGCTTTTTTACTTTCTCTAACTCCTAGTAATAAAAGGGAGTATTGTGAGCTCGCCATTGTTTCGAAATTGAGTTTTCACCGGAAATACATGTTTTGGGACGCCTGAATAAGAAAAACATGTTTTTGGCTAATGGCCAGTATGTATGTGTGTGTGTGTGTGTGTGTGTGTGTGTTTTGTGTGTTAACAGAATATCTCAAAAACGAAAAGCCGCAGAAAGCTCAAACTTAGTATTCCGGTTAGATACTACCACCACATCAGATATGAAGATTTCGGCCAAATTTCATCAACCGGAAGTGTATCTTTATTGAATGTTACTTCAAATTTTCGTAATTTTCTCGTAAACGGCTTCAGCGATTTCATTTAAACTTCATATCTATCTTCACACATAAATACGTATCACTTTTATTTGAAACATTTTCTCGGGAAAATTGTTTTATTTGGGAGGGGGGTTCTGGGGAACAGTAGTGTTATGCTTTTCACTAGAGTATCATTCAGTATAATGTATGATTTTACCACCTACATAATATTAATAGACAATATAAGCATATGATAGAATTCCAAATTTGAAGAAAATCTGTTAACCGGAAGTGCGAATTTATGGAATAGGTTTTTTGAGATTTTTGGATTTTTTTCGAAAACGACCGCGTGTTTATGGACAAACAGTTCAATTTGGAATTTAAAGAAAAATTTGTCATTTTATATATAATTTGATTAAAAGAGAAAGTCGCGTGAGAGCTTCACATCAGATTTTTTTCGTATTCAAAGAACCTAAAAACATTGATTTCCGGTAAAACTCAATTTCAAAATTTGTCACGATCGCAATACTTTCGCTTACAGCATAAAAACGGGTACTCTCCCCCAACGCTATACAAATTGTGGTCCCATTTACAGTTTCGTATCTAGCGCTAAAGAATCCCGGCTGGCACAACTAACCCCTACACTATAAAATATATTTAGCTAAATGTTAACGTTTGTCTGTTACAGATATGTACTGTTCATGCTGTTGTTACATTACTGCCTGTCCGCCAAGCACAACAGCACCAGGAAATTGAGCCGGCGGGTAAGTTCCTATAGCCGATTTTATTTATTTATGATTATATAAAAACTAAATGCCGAGCAATTAACAAAAGTTACTTGGTGGGACGTAAATAACATCATTTGCACCAAAACTGTAATCCAGCAAGTTTTAAATAGTTAAGAGGTTTGTTCCTGTAGGATGTTTGCTCCTAGAAACTTCAACAGAATTTATAATTATGGTTTCTCTAACTGGATGTAGGTGCATCACAAATATATAATATATTTACTTGTACGGAAACTTTTCTTAAATTAATATTTTAATTTTCTGTCAAAATTATTCCATTAAAATCAGTGAGCAAAGTTATATTCTAGATTGAATTATCACGTTTCAAAATTTAAATTTAATCAAAATTGAGGGCTCAAATAAAATTCTATAGGATATCAATGCATAACGAGGAAGCTGGCTGAGTGAGTGGAAATGAGGTTTGAGATAAATCTTAAAAAAAAAAAAATTTACTTCTGGAACCCGAGTGAGAAATATCAATGCCGAGAGTGAACTTCCTGGGATATATCTGCAATTGAAAGGCACTTTGGAATTAAAATAGAAAAGTGGAACTTTGGGTAAAATAGAACAACATGCAAAATAAAATAACTGCAACTGAAGTGGACTTCTGAAGGCTTCCGTAATAAAATCCCTGAGAGAGAAGAGCAGGAAATAATAAAAATCGGAGATAACGCGGATCGTCCGGAGAGAATGCACAGTCTTAAAAGAATGAATGATAGAGTGCAATTATGGCAATTCTAAGCGAGAAATTGTCATCAAGCTTGTAAGTTTTACTAAACATTAGTAGGCCTTAATATTACAAATAGGTAGTGGGGATTATACTTGTTGGTTTATGGGACGGGTACCTGAATGGGACGATAAGTTGTAGACAGCATCGCCAGGAGTACTGAAATGCACTTTTAATATTATCCTAACTGGCAGATCCCCCGGAATACAACTATAATGAATTTTTACCGGGTGCTCTGCTATGGATTCCCAGATAGGAAACAAAATGCTCGATTTCCTCGATAACGATCGAACGATTTCGTTTAAACTTCCCATATTAACTGTAACATTATTCCTAACATTTTTCGCAGTAACATCGCATTTTTGGAGAGTTCTGGGGAAGACAGGCTATAGTTAAACTTTTCTCTGAAGTGCCATTTGTGCTACTTTAGTGGCATGTATGGTTCTAGTACTGCTCCGACAATTTTTACGTTTAATTTTAAACTGCCTTTATAAGTTTTACTGAGAATTGACTCAGAATGTACTGTCATGCAGTACGTACCTCATATTCAGGTAAAGCGTGTCCTCTAGAAACAAACAACTATAATCCCCCCCACACTTATGTTTCCATGAGGTGGCTAGTAAAAATTTGTCAATTAGAGTTATAATAATTGCACTAAGATAAAGTCGTCGTGGAAGTGTTTCACAATTTATATCGTATATAATTACTTATTTTTTTTTCTTTTAGCTAGAAAAGAGACAATTCACTTGATTGGGAGAATATTGAAGAGTAAAAACTGAATTACTGTGTACAATATATGTGTGTGCGAGTATACGTATATATAGAGAGAGAGAGAGAGAGAGAGAGAGAGATATGAGGACTGGAGAGACAAGGTGTATCAGTGTGTATGTATGTGATGGTGTTACAATTAATTACGTCAGCTAGTTGGCCGTAGTCAGTGTGTTAGTGGTACAACTATCTGTATGTTCCATTCACAACTAACTAATCTCACCCACTGCCTTCCCAATTAGATATTTCTTTCTACTATTTATAATGCAGCTGCGCCCTCTTCTTCCCCGCGTCTTGCTGCACTTGCCTGTGTTTCCATGCCGTAGAATAAATAACTAAACTGGCCAGAATGACGTGATTCACTTCTCACACACCTTAACATCCTCTCTGTCACTTTTCCATTTTAGGTGTTTTTTTTTCCTTCACTCCTCATTCAATTTATTAGGGTTTTTACCGAACACCAATAGAGATTTCTTGGATCTAGATATCGGTCCTAGTGCGCATATAAAAATCTGTCATTTATAACGATACAAGGCTAGTTAACGAAAGCGTTCAAAGATTTGGAACCGAATGGAATAAATGGACCTAAAAGACAAAGTACATGGTGACGGCCACAAAGCAAGAATATAAATATTTCGAAATTGGAAACTATAGATTAGACTGAAGGATTGTGTAGACTGACATAAATATAATGTGAAAAAATCTCGCGTGAAACACTCGCACGACTTTCTCTTTTTCCAGTTATGACAGCATTAATTCATCCTTTGCACTCGAAGTTGTTTTCGTTAACCTTATTACCTATATGTAACTCGAATTAATTTTTAATAAAAAAACATGCAAAATATTAAGGCTCTCGGGTTGAGACCGCTCATTGCTTTGGTATAAACCGACGTTTCGCCCATATTGCAACAAGCTTCTTCAGGCTATTGATTGGCCTATAAGTTTGCTTTCATTTTATACCCACCTAGGCAAGAATCAAAGTGGAGGATTTTAAACCAAAGCCAAAGGGACTTCTCTTACTAATCCTGTGCTTAAATGGTAGAGTTTATTTCCCTCCTACGCTGCATGTGATTGGCTTATAGATGACGAGTCCAGTTTTTCCTACTATTGCGACTTCCATCCACACATTTCCATCTCCCAGAAAAATAGTTCTCTCTATCACTTTAAAGACTTTCTAAAAAATGATCCTTTCTCCGATCATTTCTTAGTAAGTAAGGTAAATTAATGCCTATTTTTTCAGGCGGGCTTAACGCCCAATACCAAATTAGATGTCGTGGGCGCGGAGATATCCATTCCATACAATATCGCGGACGAACCATACAATAATGATCACATTACTATTAAGATTTTTTAAATGAATATAAAATTTAGCATTTACCCGCAGGACTCGAACTGGGGACCTCCCACTTACTAGTTGCTCATAATCACTACACTAACACCCGATACATCGATACAAGATATCAACAGGTTCCTTTAACCTTTAAAATGTGTTATTATTCTAACGTATAATAGTTATTTTCTTTTTACACTTGTTTGAAACTTATCCGAGATTTGTCAGGCCGCACTAAGGGCTTTGAGCAAGCCATGGTGGGGCTCGAAACTAGTGGGAGAATGTAGGAGAAGGCTTAACGCCTTTGCTCGGAGGGGATACCTGGACATGCGGGAATATAGGGCAATGAGAGGGCGGATCAGTTGGCTAGGGAGGGATCATCATTACCATTTTGTGGTCCTGAACCAGACCTTGCCGTCACTAAGAGGTTTCGCGATAAACAGATTAGACTTTGGGAGGCGAGGGACTTGGAGAAATGCTGGGGGGACACGCAGGGGTGACTCCAAGCTAAAATATTTATAAAAGGAATTAAGCAGGGAGTTTCGGCTTACTTTCTGTCCCTCAGTAGGACAGGTCTGAGGATCTTGGTGGGGGTACTGACTGGACACTCCTGGGTGTCTAGTCACTTGTTTAACATAGGGAGGACGTCTAGTCCCACTTTTCAGAATTGCGATGACGGAGTCAGGGAAACGGTGTATCACTATCGATGTCAGTGCCCCCGTTTCACTAGTACTAGGTTTAGCGTATTTGGGAGGGCACCACTCTCGCGGGATTGCTTGGGCGAGTTGGAGTTAAAGGATATCCTGGGATATTGTAGACTGACCACTAGGCTACTGGGGGAGACTATTTAAGAGGACGATATGGGGGGCATCGGGGGGATAAAAGCCATATAGGCTTAGGTCCCATGCCGCCGGGCACCCGGTCTAATAATAATAATAATAATAATAATATCCAAGATTTAATTTTGGGATGTTCAAGGATGTGACGCTTCACGTCCAATCAACCATACAATATTGATCCCAACTAAAAATTTGGTAAAAATTCCAAGTTCTAACAAAACTTGTCAATTACAATTTTATTAATTGCATCCTTTTTGGCTATGCGTACCATGTTCATTTTCTTAAAAAAATTTAATAACTGTATCTTCTTAAACGTGAACACCCGATTTTTAATTTAGCGGCGCCCTAACCATTGCATATGTGGACCGATCTTTACGGTATGGTGTTCAATGGACTCCATTTTATGAACTAATAGAAGTTAGGTACATAAATCTCTAAGAATACATGTATAGAGAAGGTTCACCTCAATTATTACTAAAACAGGTGACAATAAATTATAACCTATAGGAAGGTAAATTAGTCGTTTTTTCCTCAGTTTGAGCACTTAGTAAAGTGAGTTCCCGTTATGTAGTTAAAGTTGGCCGTGTATTGTACCGCGCATCTACAAAAAATAGATGGTTAAAACATAATGGTCACTATAAAGAATGGAAAAGGAAAGAAGATGGTGTTCAGGAGCCTAGTTCTTTGTTCTTACAGATGGCGGCACATCGTTTTTTGTTTAACTACTCCGCATAATAATTTCAATTACCTGCCACACCACCAGTCTACATTAAATTTACATAATACATGATTATGTTTTAAAAGGTCTCCTCACTTATTAACTGAATGCAAGTGTAAGGGCCCTTCCGTTTCTAAATATGTATGTATTCACTATGATATGAAAACTTAGTTCTGTGTAATCAAGTTCATCCGTACAGAAGGCACCTTAAGGTTCTGTTATTTATACAACCTAGTGCAGAACCAGAGTTTTAGCTTATACGCTATACCTTGGATAATATTCAAATTTTGATTTCTGTAAGCAAAGTACAATCAAAATTAACCTTTTATTTTTAATGCATTATCAGTGAATAAAAACTACGTTTACAAATATCAGCGAGCAAGTCGATGATTAGGCACTTTAGTGCAGAGAAACACATGACATTTCGTTCATGTTGCAATGACCCTCTTCAGAGTCGTTACACCGTAAAAGCTAATAAGGCAATGAACCTTGGTAGAGAAGGGGCGTGGTAACCTGGAAACTCAAGTGTTTTTCATGAAAATGGCCGCGGAAACCTAAAAGATCACATTATAGTGCAATTTTATTTTCAAAATATCTGCATCGAGATGATATAATTTGAGAATAAAGCTACATTTTGAGATCCTGGGGAGCTCCCTTAACTCTGTAACCTGTACAAATTTACCCAACAAAAACAAATGCACTCCAGTTCAAAATTATCGCACCACCTAGTTTTTTTAAATGCAAATTTTATTATAATAAAAATAGGATATAAATCACTTATATAATTATATTAGAGGTAACTAAAAGTACGAGTATATAGGATGAGTGAAAAGTCAGAAAGAACAAATTTTAATTCTCAAAATGAGACATGATGAAAATTACTAAAACAATGTTAAAATAAAATCTCACTTCTTCTTTCTCCTTTTCTAGGAGTGTGTAATTTATTGGTGTTAGTAAAGTGTGTTGCCTTCCCTAGCTCTGATTCAACAGCTACTAGCCGTGTCTCATCCCTCTAATAAGATTTTCTAGAAGATCTTGAGGGATATTCTTCCATTCTCCCAGTGCTGCTCTTTCCAAGCCACCAAGGTTCTCCAGAGCTGATACACGTCTTCTAATAGTTCGTTTTAGATGGTTCCAGACATGTTCTATTGGATTTAAGTGTGGATTTTTTGCTGGCCAGTTCATGCTCCTAATCCCAACTTCGAAGAGATAATCCACGACCTATGCTTTGGGCAGTCTCCATTAGGATAAAGGCTTCCTCAATATGAGGAGCAAAAAGCATATTCTCACTTCGTCAGAAAAAAACACGGCTTGACTCTTCAATAGTCCAACCGAGGTCTTCTCGGGCACAACGAAGCCTGACAGTTTGGTGCTTTCTGAAAAGAGGCTAGTCTTCTGTTAGCCATTCCTGCTTTCCTAAGTCTTCTTTTTACGGTAGAACCAGAAATTGATACATCTCTCGTCCTTTGAATTAAATTCTGAAGCTCAGTACGGGTAACTTGCCTTAATCTTAAGGCTTGTAATTTCAAATAACGATCGTCTCGTTCTGATGTAGACCTAGGGCGCGCGCCCCTTCCAGATCTTCATTCTGCGAGCCAGTTTTCCTGAATCGTCTCAGAGCTCTTCCGAAGGTAGTGTGGTTTCCTTCCAACATTCCGACCACTTGACGTTGACTGTCCTCTCCTCGAGCATAGTAACCGCTCTGACGGCCCCATACTCACTGATTCCGAACACGAGTCATTCCGTTATTTAAAAAGTATTTAAAACAATATAGGAAAAAAAAAATTGAAAAAGAATGAAGACTCACTTTGCATAGAAGAGATTAGTGCAGTATGGAGACTAAACATCTACTGACTTCCTTATCATTTGGATTCAGGGCCAAATCATTGGATAAAAAGTGGTTAGTCACAGTTTATGGGAAAGGGATCACACACAAATCCTTTCAGGTATATGAATATTACAGTAATAAGCTAGAATGTTTATTATTAATTATAGTATAATTTTTATTTAAAAGATAAAGAAAAAAAAAAGTGTTGAGCTAATTTGATCAGAGTGTATATGTCATTTGACAATTAGAGCAGAGAGAATTGCAGCACGAGAAAGTCGTGTGCGTGTTTCACACCAGATTTTTTACGATGTTGTCTTCAAAGTGTATTACTTCGGTTGTGGTTATCTCCAGCTTGTTTCTGGACGCTTATTGTGGACGGACAAAACAGTTTTGCTGATCTTTCATTTCACCAACCTTGATAGCTTAGCTTGTCGGCTCAGATCACAGACACATGTACATTTTGTTAACCACCATCAATTTACGCGTTTAGTACAAGATGATATATATCACTTTCTCTCGAAGGTTACTTTCCCCCCCTCGATTGCATGTCCTATAAAAAACTGTTTTTTTCATGGAGTGGTGCCTTACATCCATGGTTCACAGTCACAAAGGGCCTAATTCCAAGTACCTATCAATATTTATGTGATAGTACCACTACATTGTAGGGGGCAGCAATATAGATGTTTTAATTCTGGAGATTTTATCTCACTGTAGGGGGGTTATGAAATATTAATATTCTTTACATCTTTATTTATTCCTCAGCTCATGTAGGACAGTTTTATCATTATCTTGATCCGTAATATTGGTTATATGTATTTTATTTATTTTCACAAACTAATTTAATTTCAAGTAGACTTGCTGTGAATCTACGACTTATAAGTCACGTATAATGCCATTGCTAGTGAGTAAACAAAGACAAATCGTATCAGGTAGTAAAAGTCTAAAAATTCCGCCAATTCCTACTCTGTATTTTTTAATTAAATACATTTATACCTACTCTGTAAAGTGATGTAATGAATCATCTCCTGCATTTCTCACAGTTCTAATTGACCTATTATTTTCTCCAAACTTTAAAATTGTACTCAATATTTAAACTAAGAATTATACAGATAGGGGAAGTACACTATAGTAAAAATAGCACGACCTCTTTCCAAACTCGCTAAAAACATTTTCTCAGAAAATTTTTCAAACGATGCTTATGCAGTTTCACATCAGAGCCTTGGTGGAACCTGTCAGGGATATTTAGGTTGAGCTTCCTCCAATTTTTCGTTATGAGATACAATCTTTCGTACACACACACACACACGCACACACACACACACACACCCCATTCTCTATCATGTTATCATACTTAGAGGAGTTCAAAACATGTTTCGGGCTTACCTAATGTTTTTACTAGTTTTTCGCGATCTTCTCAAAAAGATTCCAGCGACTTTAATTAAAATATCTATCACGGAAAATGTCTCTGATGCTTTCCAGCTCTGCGGAACCAACCACCACAACAAGTTTGAAGTAAATTGGTTAACCGGGAGTGCGAATGGTTTTCTCCCAAGTTTCTGAGTTTTTGAAATTTTCTCATAGTGCTACATCAATTTTATTTAAAATATGAATGTTTACTGCGTAAATAAAAATCTCTTATTTTGATAAGAAACATTTATTTTAGAGAGGTTTTGAAGCAGATGAGACGTTAGGTTTATTTCGACCCACCAGTTTTCTAGTCTTGATGTTAGCGCTCACATACGGTCTGCAATCAGATACTTATCCTAAAATCATTTGAAATGGTGTCCAAATAGTTCTAAAGAGTAATTTTACGTTTGGTCAAATTACCAAGTGAAATAATTTAATAATTAAAATTTTATAATTTCTATAAGAGAAAGTCGTGTGAGTGTTTCATACCAGATTTTTTAACTGCCTGATCTTGCAAATGTTTTGTAAACCTAATCCGTCCACTATTAAGAAACTGGTATCTACGTTTTACCATCAGATAGAAGTTGGATTTCACTGAAACCAAAGAAGCGACGATTTCTAACTCAAACGTCCCTCCTTTGTTTTACCTATTTATGCCTGACCTTATCCACTTGCCTAACCATCATTAATCCTTGATTCGATAGTTTTATTATCATAAATGCAAACATATCTGGCATTATCATGTTTTAAAATATCCTTTGAAATAATTTCTACTTCCATAAATCTTGATTCTTTCTAATGATAATTTTTGATAATCATTCATTAAAATGACTATGTTCAAATTTCAAAATAAATATAAACAGATTATCAACCAATAACAATATGCTCCTATTTGTTAAATAAAACAACAATTGTGACATCACGCAATTTTTTTTTTATATTTCTGTCAATTTAAGTTTAGCATCTGTGGTAGTTTTTTAAAGTGCATTAATCAATATATAATTTGCACCACATGTTCCGAGCAAAAGGGCTGTTATCCACATGTGTTTATCTTTCTTATAGTGCTTTGTAAGTTTTATTTTTTTAAAAGAGCTTCATGACCTTACTCTTACCTCCATGTGTGGTTATCTATTACAACAAACACATGTTCCTTAACAAAAAAATACTGTTACCTATACTATTTACTTTTTTAAAGTTGCATAATTTGCCACAGTTTAATCATTTTGTTTGTTCTGTTATTAAAGTTTGTAAGCAATGTCGAATAGTTATTATCTAGTCTTTGTCTCCATTTAATCATTGCCCTGCTAACTGCTGTTTATGTTTTAGACCTACAGGCATGAAAGAAGTCGTTTACGACGGCAAGGTGTGAATGAGCCATCCGTTTATGTGATTGAACATGATGGCAGTCCAGAAAGTGGTGACTGGGAACCTTGGAGCGCACCAAGTCCTTGTTCTAGATCTTGCGGTGGCGGTGTTTCTACGCAGACAAGATCTTGCCAGTAAGTTTTTACATTTCTTAAATTAATATGAGTTTTCCTAAGACCTTGCAATCAAAGATCAAAAACATATACATATATAAGTGGTATTAGTTGTTTGGCACTTCATACGTTAAACTTAATATGGAAAACCAAAGCCTGTACCACTTCCCACAAAATCCAGTTATCTATTTATTACGAGAGTTAATTTTTCTGTTTTATTTTCTAGGCCCTACTCCAGCTGCGTTGGCGGAACCAGGAGATTCTTCTCTTGCAATATTCAGGTTATTTATTATCTTTTGTATTAGATTTACTAATTTTTTAGAGGGATGAGAAAAAGTGTTTGCACCATAGCATTTCAGTTTCAGTTTGGCAGCACTGATTTTACCTCTACCAGGACACCGTATGTACGTACGGACGCTTAAAACTGCTCACGGGTTTTGTTGTATTTGCTGCAAGATCGTATCGCACTAACTTTCGGACTTTTTCTCTATCATGTGGTTAAACTTAAGCCGCACACTGTTATTTAATGTTATCTTCCTCCTTCCAGTATGTTTTGAGGTATTGAGACTGCATGTCGATAATATCCATTTCATAAAGCCCTTAACAGTGCACTTGAAAGCACGTTCGAAATCTCATAAGTTAGCTTTGGGAAAATTTAACTAGATCTGAGCAAAACGATGGTTTGCGGGCTCAAAAAAAGAAGAAAACCTTTTTACAGCGTAAAAGTTGGCCCCATTAAACGTCGATTTGCTTATATCATTAACAACGGCCAAATGTATTCTATATTTTTTGGCTCACTTCAAACCATCGCATCCTTTTCAGTATCGACGATCTCACTGTGTTCTTTTAACACTGGCTATATCTTAATCTCTGCATCTTCAGGCTACTTGCTACTTCTGATAATGGGGTCTGAAAAGTCTCCTGAGTACTTCTTTAAATGCAGATTTTGAGGCACATGAATTATGGTGGTACTCCTCACTCATCCTTTCCGCCGTGAATTAATTTACTTTCGTTTTCTTTAGATTATTTATTTACACGATATCTGTTAGGCCATGTTTAAGAATATGTTTCTTATTATTTTACGTCAGTTATTTTGGCTCTTTTCACCGACCATGAACAGCGGCGATAGAGTTCGATATGTTGCTATTGTTGCATAGTAATAAATGATTCTTATTTATATCTGCATATTATATGCTAACAATTTAAAATCAAAATTATTTAAAAAATGCAAGATTAACCAATATAAATAATTTCTTTGAGATGATTAAATCATAAACCTGCAGAACGCATATACATATTACTACAACTTCAATCATAATATAGAAAATGAGTTATTTGTTCAATATTATTGGCGCTTCCTTATGGACTACAATGTAATTAATTACTTCTATATTGGTAACGCCCTTAACTCCCACGCGGAGGGCCCGATTTCGAGTCCAGTTTACCCTTAGATTTTGTTTTCTAGGATCCTCTACAGCTCACTGCCTTGTGATGGGCAGTATTTTATCTGTGAGAAACTGTGCCAGTGACCATGCGCCTTAAATTATATGTATATAATTGGACTATAGACTTTTTTTTATTTCAAATGTACATTGGGATCCATTGACGATTTTATCGTGAGAACGCGTTAAATGGGTTTTGTGTGTGTATGTGTTTAGGTGTCCATTTGAAGAGAGAAGGGGGCTGTTAGTAGTATTTCTATGGAACCACCCCTTACAGTTATATATTCATTATGTACATATACGCACTTGCGGTTTGTAACAGGGATGTAGAATCTGTCTTTAGTGTTACATTTACTCACAGTTTCACTCGCATTTATCTCCATTGCTGCTGACTGCTTTGTTCTCTTTCGCCGAGGTACATAATGATTCAGGTTTTAATTAAGTTGTTCGATATTCTTGTAGCCAGAGTTGTGATTGATGTATACAAATTTCGTCAAGTTAAATCTTTTGTTTAATTACTTTATCACTTTGTTATGAACTATTTGAATTTTGAGACTGTAAATGTCTTGACCTTAATTATCAACTTCTACTTATTTTTGAGGAGATCCTTCTTAGACCATTCTCTTCAGAAATAAATGGAAGATAAGATTAAAATTTTGGTGCACTCTATGAATTCTTTTTTGAACCAGTTTATTTCTTTTATCACCTTATTTTGAACTAATCTTAGTAAATTTATCCTATTTTAAATAAATTTAATAATTTATTTTGTACGTTTTAAACCCATTTATATCTGATTTTTATATATATATATATATATTTAAATTTCGAGCCACTTTTCCTTCATTTAATGTGTTTCAAATGTTTCGATCGATCTGATTAAGAGTGGTTTAATTTGGATAAAATGAATGTATTGATAGAAGTGGCGTCATAATTGGCCAAAGGAGGGTATTTCAGAAAATATTTAATTTGAGTGAGGCAGACGGTAATAAATTGGTTCAAAATATATTGGAAGGAGATCAAATAGAAGGTTTAAAACTTGAAGTGGATTGGATTAAAATTGGAGAAGTGGTTCATAATAAGTTAAAAATATTTGAGGAGAATAGAATAGAATTATTTATTTGTTCTAGAGCTGAGCTCATACAAAGGGCTGCTGTTTACAATTTTTCTTAAATTACATTCACAATAAGAACTTAAGACGTATTACAGTATAATTGAATTTCATTGATAGATTCTCTTTATAATAATAATAATAATAATATAATATTATATATAATTATATATTATAATAATATTATAATATAATAATAATATAATAATCATCCGAAACTAGAATTACACAGCGTTTTGGGATAGTTAAAACAAATAAAACAAAATAAAATAAATGCAATAATAATAGAGTACTCTTCCTTTAAAAATAAAACCAAATCAAAATAAGCATTAAATCGATATGCTTAAAAGTAAATTAGATAAACAGGTTATGAAGCTAAGATAAAACAAATGAAACAAAACATAAATTAATTAACTTTCTAAAGAATTAAGTTGGCCTATGACTTTGAAATAATTCGTATTATATTCGTAACAAATGAAATAATATTTTTATTTATATTCGAAAATTTATTATTCATAATTATACATCACTCGTTAATAATAAATTGTCTGAGTCTGAGTAAATTTTTAATATATTGGTAGACCATTATTAGTTTTTCCTTGGAGTCAGATGAAAGTATATCTACGAGTAATAATACTACTCGTATTATAGCAACATCATAATTATCAGATATTTTAAGCTTATGGAAGTAATACGATCTTATAGCGTTATAAGTCGGGCAATGCATTAACAGGCTCATTTACTTTTAAGTCACAAATTGTACATATTTGATTTGAATTAATATTATAAGAATTATCCTTAATACTGAATTTGATATAATGCTTCCCCACAGTTCTCAACTGAGCTACCAGTTTAGTGATAGCAAAAGGCATTTTGGGAAGATACTCTTGTGCAATATTTCCTCTTATAGGTAACATTTTATAGATTGGACTATACCTGGAGAATGATAACATTTGAACATCCTTATCGAATGATTTTTGCTGCAACAAACTTAAAATTGTTTTCTGACGCTGTAAAGTTAGTGGACATTGTTGATACCACAGATTTTCTAAATCCAGGTCCGTAAAGTACTTTTTTACTTGCGACACCCAATTTAATTTAACTATATTGCCCTGGAATGAATCTAGTGACAATAATTTATTGTAACAGACTCGAGGGAGTCCATTTTTAAAATCTTACACAGCCAGCCCAGAGTTTACTTGATTACTCTGAGAGTTATATGGGGAATGCCCGTTTCAAGTCTTACAATATAGGCCGGTGTAGTTCTTTGGAGATTGAGCAATTTTTAAAAAAAACTTATTTGCGCTTTCTCTAATAAATCTATATATCTAAGGGTATGTCCACACTTGTGCGCTTTCTTCTTCCTCTTCCCTTTCAACTTGCGCTTCCTCTTTCCATTTTCAACATGCGTCACGCATGCCTTTCGCGCATGCCTCTTAAGGCATTCAATTCGTGGTCCACACTTAATCATCTGTTCAGTGTGCATTTTGTCGATGGATTCAGAAGCGGCATTAGCTATTTGTGCAGGTTATCTGTTTTTGAAAAGTGCACGAAAAAGAAAAAACAGCGAGCCCTGTGGACAAAGCAGCTTTACAGAAAACGAAATATTGGAGTAGTCACAGAACTTCAGCTTGACTTAGGCGTATTTCGGAATTTTACACGTATGTCGAAGGACAACTTTTACAACTTGTTAAGAATGAAAGAGCCAATCACTTCAAAGAAGAACACTCGTTTTCGAGATGCTATTCCACCTGAAATGAGGCTACTGATTACGTTGAGGTTTCTCGCTACCTGGATTCACTAACGTCTTTGGTATATTTATGTACAGTATCGAAGCAAAGCATATCTGCAATGCTACCATAAGTCATGTCGAGATATTGATAATTAATAATAATAGCTTAATACTATCAGTTAATAATAAAATTATTATTAAAATAATAATTAAATAATATTTAAAATTAATAATATAATATGTAACCTATAACAATATCACACAACACGTAGCGAGATCAAAAGACGCATAGAATGTTGAACGAAAATCCAAGTAGTTGGATTCACGTGCGCTATTGCTTGCGTCATGAAAACAAGTGCCTATTCAACTCCAATGAGGCATGCAATAACGCCTGCCTTTCATTCATCACACCGTGTGCTAAGACGCATGCCTCTGTTGAAAGGAAAGTTGCACCAGTGTGGACATACCTTTAGGGCCCATACGGGAGATCCATATAGTAAACTGCTCCCAGCAATACTATGAAATAACTTTACGCGAGATTGCCAAGTTTCACATTTTGTTGAAGATAATATATTCAACACTGTACCTATGGCAATGTTCATTTTACTTATAGCATGATTGGCTGTTTCTAAAAACTGTGAAAACTTATTAAACTGTACCCCTACGTAGAGATAGTAGTTTACAATTTCCAATTCACTACCGTCAGGAAAAAATGTTTCTTGATATACTTTGGGACGTCCTTTACTGAAAATTAGTACTTTTGATTTCTCAGGATTCACTTTTAAAAAATTAAGAATACAATAATCCCTAAGTGTATTGATTTTGAATTTCAAATCTACCGGAGAATCCGCCAGGATTATTAAATCATCCGCGTAGAGTAACAATATAATGTCATTAATGCTCAGTCCTCTGGCACCTTTCTTTAAAAAATTGTTCAATATTGGATAAAAATAATGAAAATAATAGCGGACTGAGGACTTCGCCCTATAACTCCTTCAGTTACAGAAATATCTTTTGAATATTGACCATTCAGTTTTACTTTAAAGGAAGCAGCACTGTACAAATTACTGAGAAGTCGGATATACTTAGCGCTAAGGCCAAACGAATATAATCTAGACCACAAAAGTTGATGATTAACGGAGTCAAATGCCCTCCTAAAATCAACAAATGCTGCAAATACTTTTCTTCTGGGGAGACGCAGATGAATGTGTACAACAGAGGAGAGCACAAAGATAGTATCTAAGCAGCCGCGACCCTCACGAAAATCTGACTGGATCTCCGGGATTATGGACATTTGTGGTTCCCAAAAAAGCATTCTGTTTAATAATATTTGAGTAAAAATTTTAAGACTTAACGTAGGCTAATGTAATCGCCCTGTAATTATTCATTACCCCAATATGTATTATGTTTGTCCCCCTTTTTATGCAGCATGACAGTTGCAAAATTTGTCCAAGGTTTAGGGAATCGTTCTATTGACAGAATTGTATTAAACATAACTTCAAGATATAGGAGCCAGTTTTGTGGCCAATGTTTTAAGAATTCATTTGATATTAAGTCTAATCCCGCGGCCTTCCTATTTTTAGTTTTCGAATTACTAAACATAATCTCTTCTGTTGTAATTGGCTCATCTAAATAAGGGTGGCCAACACCAAAGAAAACAGTATCATCAATTAATGGTTGCTTGTAGACCCCCTGAAAATATCGATCCCAAGCACCCAGTGTTAAGGGGTTCTGAAAAGATATTTGAGTTTTCTTAAATTGTCGCACAGTTGCCCAAAAGGAGACAGAGTCTCTCGTATCTGCTATACTATCAATTACATTCTTATGAAATTGAATTATTTTAGACTTTATTGTTTCCTTATAATGTTTCTTCTTTTCTAAATAAACAGATTTTTCTGCATAGTTAAATCTTTTACTTTTACACAATTTTAATAAGTTCCGGGTCTCATTCTTTAACAACTTACATTCTGAATCAAACCAGGACTTATTTGTCGGGCGAGGGGTAGTTACAACTTTCTTGTGGAAAACCATACCACACGAAGAAGCAGTTTCAGAAATTACGTCATGAAAATTTTCATACAAAAAATCAATAGGGCTTAATTCAAAATTTACAGAAATTCTCTCATTTAGAGCTAGTTTATTTATATATTCTCCTTCAAAAACTTGATTCCAAGTCAAGGTTTCAGTTAAGAAAGTTTCAGTACTTTTTTCTACAGTAGAAGAGAGTTTCAAATCTAAAATAAGATTGACAGGAAAATGATCAGACTCAGTGACAAAATCAAGTACCTGTAAATCTTTTATAACATTAAGGTGAGTATAATTACACCAAATTAAATCAACGACACTTTGTCCTAAAGTTGATACGTGTGTAAACTGTGCAGGTCTGTCACTAAGAGTCCTACCATTAATCAAAATGAATGAATTAATTTCCATAAACTGTACTAGTAATTTCCCCTTGCAATTAACTACTGTATCGTTAGGAGAGTGTTCAGATCTAACATAACTACCACTAAGATGGTCTAAGTCGGTGAGAGAACCCAGCCTGCAATTAAAGTCTTCGCCAACGATAAAAACACAGTTACTATACTTAATAAAAAGATCATTTAAACTCAATTGCAACATCTCTAATACAACTGAAATATCCATACTGGGTTTAAAATGCAATGAAATAATAATTAGAGAATAAGTACATGAGTCTACTTTAAAAACTATCCACTAAGGGGTTACCTCAATTGTGGTAACGTTACCACGATGCTCCCCTCTAGTCAGGATCATGAGCCCACCACTGGCACGACCTCTGCATTTAATTTTTATAGCTGGGGCAAACGCCATAAGATGGAATCCGCTGAGTGTAGAAGGTAACTTCGGCAAACTCTTTGTCAACCAAGTTTCAGAAATACAAGCTATATCTGTTTGTTTTAAATGCGAATGTTCACTAGTGAGCAGTGGCGGCTCGTGACTTGGATATGTGGGGGTTCAACTTTTTTTTTTAAATACTTACATTACCTATCATAATTAGTAGCTTGGCTAGTTAAAAATCACGAAGTAAGCCAGAAGCCAGGTAAAAACTTGCATCCCTCTCCTACAATTAAATATGTTAAATTAAGAATAAATCTATTAGCTCAGTGGATAGTGCATTGGACTCCCACGCGGAGGACTCGGGTTCGAGTCCAGCTGTGCTGCCCTTTGGTTTTTCTTCCTAGGAGCTCTTACAGCACACTGTCCGGTGATGGGCAGTGTTGTCTGTAACGAGAGAACAACATCCGGAGGCCGGCAGTGCACTGAGAAGGCTCAGGCGGCAATGACCATTACTCAGTTCTCAAAATTATAATTGACAAATTTTATAGGTTGTGTACCAAATTTAATGAAATTCTTCGAAAACTGAAAAAATGTTCAGTAAAAGCGCACTTCCGGTTTACTATTTTCTTGAAACTCAGAATTTTGGCCATCTATTTATTTCTAATTAATTTTGTTTGGATGATAGAATTGTATAATCAAATATGAGAGCACTTTAGAGAATAATATAACCCCATCCCTCCCCTAAAAGTGCCCTTAAATGAATTTTACCAGACAAATGTTTCAAATAAAAGTTATAGATCTTTGTATGTTTAGTTTATGTAAGAAGATTCAAGAAAATTATCGGAGCAATTTTTGAGAAAATGGCGAAAAGTGGAAAAATCATTTAGTAAAGTGGTAAAGTAAACGCACTTCCGGTTATCCGATTTTTTCAAACTCGGAATTTCAACAACATATTATATTCTTATTAATATTATTTAGATGACAGAATTGTATAGCGAACCGAAATAGAACTTTAGATTGAAACCTAACCCAACCCCTCCTTCAAAACTGCCTTTAAATGAATTTTTCCGGAGAAATGTTTCAAATAGAAGTTGTAAATCTTTGTATGTACAGTTCATATACCAATTTTCAAGAAAATCGTCGGAGCCATTTTTGAGAAAATTGCAAAAAAGTAAAAAAATCAACTAGGTAAGTGGTACTTCCGGTTGAGGAATTTCGACAGATAACGTAGGGTCAGATCTCATGGTGATACCTAAACGGAATATTAAGTTTCAACTTTTTACGGTTTTTCGTTTTTGAGCTATGGTGTTCACACACATATATACACGCCCGTGCACGCACACAGGCGCACACACACGCACACAGAGAACATTTGCAAAAAACTTTTTTAACTCCGGGTAAGATCGGGTAAGTTCGTTCGTAGATCGTAAGTAATGTTCATCGCGCTTGTAACCCCTACTCTTTTTGAAAAAAGTTAATAAAAACATACACTTTTCTATACTAACACAGAGAAATTTTTTATATATATATATATATACTAAATTCTCCAGCGGGACTCCCAACTGTAAACCCCCTGCTTCCTACTTTTTTATACATCTCCTGATACACATGCAATTCACTAAGTGTACAATTCATTGTACGAACATATTAAAGCAGCTCCTGTACTGATATACGTTCCTATTCTTTTATGTCTGACTCTCCGATTGTACTACTTCTTTTTCATTAATACTTTATAGATTACACAATTTTTGTACAATTTATATACTTATAGTATATACAATTTTTGGTGTGACTTATGTTCCTAACTAATATAAAAATGAAAATATTTTTTTGAAATTGAAATATGAAAAGAAAATAAAATCAAATAAGAAAATTTTGCTACTTTTTTATTTAATTTTTTACTTTTTTTCTTCAAATAGTTGGGGGTTCAGTCGCGCAATCGCGAATACCACTAGCCGCCACTGCTAGTGAGGGTGGTGAATCCATCTACATTCCAGAATATTATATTCATGTCTTTCTTAACTTTTCGGTTTTTGTCGCCAGGAATCAGGGGAGACTTTTTTCCCCTTAATTGCTATGCAGAGCTAACCAGCTGTTTATTCCTCCACTGCTTGGGCCTTCGAGGAGAAGTGTCCTTATTAAGCTATAGCAGCTTGGGAGCTTTAACACTTTCAACTAGAGCCTTGGGACACACCAAGGCTTTACTGAATCTTTCCTTTTCGTTCCTTACCATTTTACCCTTTTCTTCGTCAGAATCTTCGTTTGCAGAATAGCAGATACAGTAGCTGAGTTTACTTCTTGTTCCAATACTTGCAGTTGCTCCAGGGTGTAAAGCTGCCCATCTATTAGTAATTTATCGTTTCTCAAATATGCCTTACACTCTATTGATCTTTCCCTGAACATGTAAGGGATCAACTGTTTCCTAATAGTTCTAGCAGAAGATTTTTCTTGTTGGCCGTTAGTTGTAATATGAAAACAATAATTAGTTGGCTTCTGACCAATTGATGGTAAAAAAAACAAAACCAAAAAGTAAATTTTGTAATTGTTTTTTATTATGACAGTTCGACGTTTCGACAAACTTTGTTTGTCTTCTTCAGGAACAATACAAAACAAAATTAAAGAAAAAACAAAATTATAACATGAAACACAAACAAAAAACCAAATACATAGGTGAGATTACAGTAGTAATGCTAAGTCTGTAATGAAAGGATGTATGTTGTAATGATGTGAAAACAATAATTAGTTTTCATATTTCCTAATAGTTCTAGTTTCATATGTATAGTCTTGTGAAACTCTAACATTAGAGCCCCGTAAATGTTATTTATTCCTCAACGTTCTTACGAATAGAAACGAATTTTACCAGCACTGGTCTATTTATAGTTTTATTGCTTCCAATTCTAACTATTCGATCTATTTTAGATAAATTTGCTCTAACTTTAAAAGTTATTAAAAATATTAACAGTTTCTTTTAGTTCCTTAATTGACTCATTATCTGAATCTTTAATATTAAAAATGATAATGTTTTTCTCTTTATTAAAACTGTTTAAACTATTTATAGATGTTTTTATCTTTATCAACTCACCTTCTAACTCTAAGTGTCTAGATTATATTTTCTCCATTTGCTTTATGAAACAATCCAGCTTTGATTGATAATTAGTTATTTTATTATGCAAAATACCCATTTGTTTCTGCGTATCTGTTCTAAGCTCATTCAGCTTAACTATTATTTCTTTAAAGTTCGCTTCCATAATTATATAATAAATTAAAATAATATAAAATGAAACGAAAAGTGTTTATATTATGGGCGGTTGGTTTATTTATAGATCGAGTATATAAACAAATATCTGGTTGGCGAATAATCTACTAATTCCTCTATTATTGCCCCACCACTATACCAATCCACAGTAGTCACACAACGAACACTAATACAGAGTTTGAGAGTTGAGACTCCTCACTCCTTTCACAGATACAACGAAAAGTTATTAGAAATATAGAAAACTTCTTTTCGTAATTTTTAAAAAACTGTTCGTTGGATTTTCATTTAACTTTGACAATATTGTTAATTTACTTTAAAGCAGCTGTAGACAAAATTTGATAAAAAAACCATGCGGTAGAAACTACAATAATACGAAATAAAGCTCAACACGATGATTAGTCTACCAAATCCATTGAGTAAATATTGATTAAAAATGTTTAATAAGGCAATGAAAAAATAATAAATTGGTTCAAAAAATAACTAATTCGGGTGTAAATTGGATAAGATGCTAAATCGAAATAAGATAGTAAACTGGATTGAGATAAGTTTAATTTGATGGAAAAGCGTTCAGATAAGGTAATAAATTCGTTCAAGAAATGAGTTAATGTTTAAAGAAAAGAGGGTCAGATTGATCATGATAAGGTGTATATATATACTATATATATATATTATATATATATAATAAAATCAGCGCTCGCACTAGGGGCGGGCAACCCGGACACTTGTCTGGGGCGCCTTTTTGGCTGTAAGTGTGAGAAAAATATTGATGTGTTAAATAATTAATAGAAAATTTCGCATATCGATTTTTTGTTCGCTAAAAATTTACAGTGCGTAACGTATTTATATTTATATTGTTTATGCTAAAAGCTATAAATATTTACACTATTATTGAAAAATTAACGCAGAATTTTTAAAGGACGATGCTTGAACTTGTTTGAACTTGCATATACTTCTCTTAACTGAATAGCATTAGCATGCCAGCAGAGCGCTGCTTCAGCTTATGTTTGAATTTGCATAGACTTGCTTAAAAAAATATATTTATATTCTTAAGGGGCGGCCGTTTGTCATTTTGTCCGGGGCGACGTAACCGCTAGAGCGGGCGCTGATACGGTTAGAAAAGGTTACATTAAATGAAAACAAACCTAGAAATCCCTTCTGGTGCTTTAATCTTTTGGATGATTCAGTTTGTAAAGAATTGTTCAAAATTGATTTCTCATGTTTTTACCAGGAATGTCCGGAGGGAAGTGATTTCCGAGCTGAACAGTGTGCTGCCTATAACAACATCCCCTTCGAGGGCATCACATATGAGTATGTCTTGTTTGGCGTTTTATAATTAAATTAGAAAATTTCTGTTTTTAACAATCAAATAATTTATTTATATAAAACCTTGTTTATGGTGGCGATTTATAATGAAACAGTTGGCTGCCATATACAAAGGCCAGCAATAAGTGCGCTTTAAACTGTATGCCACGAGGTGAAAGATTTTACTACCGACATAAAGATCAAGTTCATGATGGTACTAGATGTTCAGAGGAAGGTTTAGATGTTTGCGTTGAAGGCAAATGTTTGGTAAGTCTATCAGTTATAGTCATGTTTTATAGCTTTTTAGTAATTTTACTAGATATTAGATAGAATATTCATTGATTATAGCCAGTAGGATGTGATATGCTACTGGGATCGAGCGCCCGAGAAGATATGTGTCGGGTTTGTGGTGGCGACGGCAGCACATGTAACATTCATTCCGGCATTTTAACCGGTTCCAATCTCAGTCCAGGTAATCTATGAATTATTATTAATCTCTAGCAATATTATTAGGCAAGAGGGGTTAATCCTAATTAAATAAAGAAATCAAAATGCAATAGGCTCAAGAGTTTTTTTTTTTTTTAATTATGCTATTTAGAACGCTTATAAATTCTTCCCTAACTCATTGTTATTTTGATTATATGCACTGTTATTATTCGTATGTAACGCTTACGTTGTACACATGTGTAGGTTACAACGACATCTTGTATATCCCTCGAGGAGCCACAAATATTAGAATAGCTGAGAAACGACCGACCCGCAACTACCTCGGTGAGTCTCCATCAAGGTTATTGTCCTTTTTTTTCCATTGGGCCATGATGCTTTACAGTGCAATGTTTGCTTACCTTTCAGAATTAATAAGTTAATTGTATTGTTGTAATGTTAATTCATTTTTAATTGTATATATATTTGTATATAATATTAACTTAGTTAATTTTTTAATATAATTAAGGATTTAGTTTTACTTATTTCATGCAACTCATTGATGAAGAGTACGTGACTATAAGAGCAGGTATATTTATGTTATTTAGCGATACGAAATGAAGCCAATGATTACTACTTGAATGGTGGCTGGAGAATCGACTTTCCACGCAGCCTTAGAATAGCTGGGACAATATTTCATTATCAGAGAAAAACCTTTTCTTTCAATACACCAGAAAGTATAACAGCTTTGGGCCCTACAAATGAACCACTATTGATTGTGGTAAGAATAAGTGCATTTTTTTCTTTTTCTTTTTATTGCCTCTAAATGTTAAGCAAGGCGCCAAGTTAGCTCAGTGAGTTACAGGTACATTCCACCAACCACTTGTGAGGATTTCGATTACTTAGGTGCCTCAGCAGCTCTTTATGCATTGAGTGAATGATGGGGAGGCATCAATGTAAATAGTGTTCAGACGAATAAGTGATTGGATATACACGTCATAACATTTTCATATGCTTTAATTCTGACCTTTTAATAGCAGAATCACTAGAAAGAAATATTATCACAAGTTGATATGTTAATGCATTAATTGTATATAATTTTGTAGTTGCTGTTTCTGGAGCCTAATCCAGGCATAGAGTATGTTTATGCTCTTCCGAAGACCATACATGTTACTGGGACAGCTGGATATGAATGGGTTATTAGTGATTTCTCTGAATGCAGTGCTAGTTGTGGTGGAGGTTTGTTTTTTCTTTAAAATAATTAAACCATACTATTTATTAATTACTATTAATTAACTACATACAAGTTTTTTTTTATAATTGCTTTTTGGTAAGTGGCCTACATTCATTAATTGCTTCTTGAAGACTCTCAGGTAAGTATGGCTTTATCAACTCTTTTGTTTATATTGTCGTAAGTGACTGAAATCGATAAATAGATGGTGCAGAAAGATATCAGATTCGTAGCTATTATCAAACATCTGCCTGAGGGAAATAGATCAAAAAAGAGTTTGGACAAATCTGCTTCAAATTGATTAGATTAAATTTTATTCTATTTATTTTCCAGTGAAGTACACATAAATTAAGATTTTTTTAGAATGGTTCGAGCTACGCGCTTCCTCCTCTCCAAAACTGATGTTGGTACAAACTTTTATCCCAGTTTTTGAGAAATTATTATCTAATTTTGGGTAAAACAGATAGAGGTATAAGTGTGCCCTACCCTACTTCCATTACAGTGGCTAGCTGAAATTTTTATATTTATAAGATTAACTATAAGATTCAAGAATAATAAATTAACAAATAAAACAAATAATTTTATTTCAGGAATACAAAATCGACAAGTTTGGTGTAAATCCTTAGAAAATGATTTAGAGGTTACCGAAAATTTGTGCGATCTTACATTAAAACCAAGTGCGACAAGAAAATGTGGTGGAGATGATTGCCCGGCAAAATGGGTTGTAGGAGAGTTTGAACCTTGCTCTTCGCCATGTGGACCAAACAGTACTCAGACTAGACTGGTAACTAAATATCATAGTTTTTGTATATTATTATTAACTTTTGATATATACGTATATATATATATAAATATATAAAACACTGATTAACATTTTTTTAAATTTATCCCTGAAGAAGACAATAAATTTGCCGAAACGTTGGAAAAGTTTTAAAAAAAGTATAAATTTTATTGACCGCTCCTCAAGATCTCCTTTAGTTATTTTTCATTTAAAATATACACAGAATTTTGTACTATAGGTATATTGTGAACAATTGATTGGCAGCGGTCAGCTGGTAAAAACTAGTGATTGGAAATGTGCAGAAATAGAAGAAAAACCAGAAACCACTAGGATCTGTCTGGAACCAGATCTGTGTCCAACTTGGCATGCAGGACCTTGGAGGCCGGTAATGCAGTGTAGAAAGAATTTGTTAAGTTTAAGATATTATTGTAATAACATTTTAATCAAACAATAAATGATAGTGTGACAGGTTGTGTGGAGATGGTAAACAGCGCAGAGATCTGCACTGCTACAGGAAGGTAGAAGGGCGAATAGAATTGTTACAGCACATTGAATGTTCTGAACAGGAACAACCTGAATCTGAGAAATCCTGCAATTTACGACCATGTGAAGGACTCGACTGGGTTACAAGCCAGTGGTCCGGGGTAATCACTTCCTCATTTTCCTATACACTTTTGTCTATTTAACTTTATCGAAATCCTCATAAGGAAAAGATTATTTTTTAAGTATGTGTAAGCAAAAATTATTTTAATTGTAGTTTTGAATGGGCGTATGGACTAGGTGAGTTAATTTTACTTTAAGGATATTAAAGAAAATACTCAGTCCTTAACGTTAAGCCTGTAACACCCAGCTTTCGACTATGGAACATGGTATAAAAACGTACAGTTTCTTATAAGTACACGATATTTTTATGAATAAAACCTAAATATCTATAATAACTAAATATTTTCTATTTCTTCATGTTATTGCGCTTATGTGAAAATGGTAGGACACATATTTTGCCTTATTTTTATCGAATCTTGCAATGTGGCCTATACATTGTAGTTATTGAATTTATTATTTTGTTTTTAATCAAATTTGTACGACGACAATTGCAATCCTCAGCTTTTAAGTGAATTCATTAATGATGATAATTCGCCTTGTAAAAATTTTTTTTTAAAAACTGCACCCTTTCCCTCGCACTTACTTGTAAAAGAAACAGTAGATGATACTATCATGAACCAGTAATTAATTGACAAAATAATTATTAAAAAAAAACACTTAAATAACTTTATTTAAAAAAAATGAAAAATTTATGGACTGACATTAGAGCTACGGATAACCAGACAATATGTTTATGACATTAATGGGCTCGCAAAAATGGAATATTATTTTTGATAAACCACATTATAACAGGTTTGGACGTTTGCAAATCATTTTGGACTTGATAATTTGATTTTACAATGTTATATTAAATGAAGATTTAATGTTATTATAATGCATTGTCAAATTTTTAATATAAATACAATGGTTGGCAAGAACTTTACTACTAAAAATTTTTACTCCACTTCCAGAAGTCTCCTTGACACTTTCTGAGGAAGGAGGTCAAAAATGTTAGAAATGTCGAAAAATAAACTTTCCTGAAACTTAAAAGTTTCTTGTTTGGCCCCCGCCAACCGTCTTTCTATTTGTATTATTAGCAACGGTCAAACTTGAACTTATTATTTTTAGTAACATTTTTAAGTTTCAAGAAAGTTTGTTAATTTGAAAAATGTAATAAGTGAATATCGTTGGATGGTTCACATTAGATTTTTTTTTTTTTGGATTTGTGGTAAACGTCTGCGGCACTCTTTACCTGGCCACAAATATTCCATTGACTAGGTAATATAATTACTCTGTAATACCCTATGTCAACTACTTGTTAAACTCTGGACCGCTGGTTGATATCAATATATCAATAGTTAGTACTAAACTAGTATTTTTTTGTTTTCAGAATAAAAGGAATTAATTAGTCCACATATTTATTAAAACTTAGTTTCTTCCCCTACGAGTTGGTTCTGTGGCAAGCGCACAAGGGAGCAGAATTTATGGTTCGATTCCTTGAAAGCATCGACACTGTGTACTTTGTATATAGCATCGTGAGAAAAAAAATAGGGAGCTACAGTTAGTAGCGAACCTTGGTAGCGAAGGTTCGGTCAGAACTAAATGGCGGTGGAAACTGACCCCTCCCGATAACAATCGCCGTCTGACAAGCTTTGGCCCGTTATGGCTGTTGTCACAGATTTATTTTGTTGGTTACTGAATCATCATTTGACAACGTGTCAACTACTGATGCAATAAATATTTATGTACTACAAAGTGGTAGTGACATAGTTCACATATCGAAATATTCATGATTTAAGTTCAAAATGAAAGGTTTGTCATTATTGCAAGGCGCATAGTGGCTTGAGAAAGTACCACTATGTAGAGAAAAAGTACCACTTTTTAAGGATGAAAGTGAATTTTTTTTTAAACTGGATTTACTTAGCAAATTTTATAAGAAATGTACCTTCTAACTGTACCGCGATACCATCAAAATTGTCTGATGTTATGCCCTGAAACCATTAATTTTTAAAACTTTTTACTTTTTAGAGGTTCATTTGAGTAAAATCTGATGTTTTCGATAATGGAATTAAAATGATTAATTCTGGTACTCTGCCACCAACACTGCAGAAACCCTGGTCTATAAAATAAATAAAGAAGATAATTCTTATTATACCTTTATAGTGTGATGATAAGTGCGGCCTTTCGTCAGAAACACGACATGTTTATTGTGCCAATCAAAAAGGGATCGCTTATCCAGATGAAATGTGCCATGACTATCGACGGCCTCCGACAGTCAGACAGTGCACTTATGTGCCATGTGCTAGTCAGTGGTTTGCATCACAATGGAGTGCAGTATGTTTTTGCTCGTATAAGTAATAATATTGAATAAATACCTTTATCCTTATGTATGTTTGTTTTTTCTGATTGATTTATATATTTTTGTAAACAGTGTTCTGCAAAATGCGGTACTGGTATCATGACCAGAAGAGTCCTGTGTGTTACTTTTGAAAATGATATAATAACTAAAGTTGACGACTCGAATTGTGATAGTAAACTCAAGTATGAAACTCAAAAGGAGTGTACAGTAGAAGAGGAATGCAAGGGGGAATGGTTCGCTGGCCCTTACACACCGGTTTGTTTTTTTTACGCTCTTTGTAGATTAATGTTTAGTAGTGTTAAACTTTTATGTCAGTTTTTAGAATTATTTAATATGAACTTGTTTAACAGTGTGACAAGCCGTGTGGTGGTGGATTTAGAACTCGCAAGGTGGTCTGTGTTAAGAATAACAAAACTGTGGACATAAGCAATTGTGATGAAGCTACTATTCTGTTCACCTCAGATAACTGCAATAAACAACCATGCGGGCAAGGTATACAATTTCATACGTTTTAGTCTCATCCAGTTTTTAAGTAGATTTTTGTCTTCCAAAATTTGTTGTAATTTTTTTTGAATAATTCGATTGAACAGATGAATTGATGCCAGTCGAACCGACACAACTTATAACGGAAGAAGACTCGGAAGAGTGCGATTATGTCGAAGACTACGATTATTCAGAAGAAGTAACTGATGTCCCAGAAAAAACTGGCTCTGCTTCTGAAGTAAAAAAATTCAAGTTTCATTAATTTAGACAGACACTCTTTGATAATAGAAGACTTAATATCAGCAGTGTAATTTATTTATTTATTAACGGGCAAACTCATTATTACAAATGAAAAATTGCATAAATAATAAAAATAAGTTACTTCTAATAAACACTGAATACATTACAATGATATGAAGTATGAAAGAAACAGAATAAAATATATATATATTTTATAACGCCCGTGCCCTTACTGATTTCTTATCATTCGGCGCCTTGCAATCCAATATAATTTGCTCGCGTATTCGCGATCGTCCAAGTCATTCTTCTGTACATCTTCCAAATCTGCACAATGAAGCAGGTGTTGGGCGTCCATGTCTTCAATCTCGCAGAGAGGACAATTAGGGCTGTCCACTACTCCAATGCGGAACAAGTGGACCTGCAGAAAATCATGCCCCTCATCATCATCCTGAAGGCTGCGACCATTTCAGCACGGCGAATGCCTGCGGGAGAGGGGTAACGAGAAGACTCCCCCATGACTTTCCCTCAGCCTGGCTCGCCTGCCTCACTCTTACCAGCTTCTTTATTCGGGACTTTATAATGCGTTTAGCAGAGGCGGAGGAGAGTGGAAGAGGGGGCGCGGCTGCTGCTGTAATGCTCTTTGCCGCGCCAAACTGTCGGCTTGATCGTTCCCGATAAGGCCACAGTGCCCAGGAATCCACTGCAGAACCATATGGCGTCCACCTGAGATCAATATGTCTGCATTTTTCCTTGTCTCGATCACCTTCCTGCTGTCCGCATAACCCTGCTGTCCGTATAATCCTTGCTGGAAACCGCTAATATTGCCGCCTGGGAATCCACAAAAATTACTAACTTAGGTGGAGTGTCCTTTTTGCCACTTCCATTAAAGCCATTAAAATGGCCTTGACTTCTCCGTCAAAATTTGTGGAATTTGCACCAACCAGCGCAGAAAGCGAGAAAGATGCACAATACACTCCGGCCCCTGCATTACTGCTACTTGATTGGGCAGAGCCATCTGTGTATAAATGCAGCCATTGTTCAACGTGATAACGCGTATATATGGTTTCTTGAGCCAGTGCACGCATTCCCATTCGGGGCTTTATTTACCGATTGCAGGAGATCCAGCTTGGATTCTGCCACATGTTTCTGCTTTAGAGAGAGGATGTCCTGGAGAGCCAGCCCCGCTTCTGATTGAAGCCAGTGTTGTGCAGTTATTTCCTCAACTTTACTGGCTAGGGGCTTTTGGGTTTTAACCTAGGCGCGGAAATTTCTTGTAAGTCCCAGTGTTCAACCCTCAAGCGTCTTACTCTCTCAAACATACTAATGGCGGTCATTTCCCTTTGGATGCTTAGTGGCTCCACTCCAGTCTGAATTTCCATAGCCGGAATAGGGGTAGATTTCTTCACCTCCAATTACCAGACGCAGGGCCTTATTTTGGACAATAACCAGTGCCTTTAAGACACTGTCGGTGGCCTTAAGGAGTACTTCACCTACATATTCTAAAGAGGGCCTGATATGTGCTTTGTACGTCAGCGCTAGTATATCTTGTCTTGCTCCCCAGCTGATACCAGCTAGTCGTTTCAAAAGCCGTAATCAGCTTTCTCCTTGTTGCGCTAACTTCTCTACGTGATTCTTCCATGTCAACCTATTGTCGTCCAGTGCGACCCCGATTTACGTTGCGGAATCCGTTTGTGGTAAGCGAACTTCATTGTGATATTTTATACAGATGTCAAGGTCTCTTGGTTGACAAGGTAAACACTGGAACATGGTTTTCTTAGTATTGACTTCGAAGGAGTTGTCAGTTTGTATTGGGAAACGTTGCTGCGATACCTGATCCGGATGAACCTTTGAGTTAGGAAAGAATATTTTTTGAGTTAGGTTTCATATTTCCGGTTATACCTGCCTTCCTAATTTTGTGAAGAAGTCCGCCTTTCCAAACTCTGTCGAAAGCTGCCTTTAAGTCTATAAAAACGGCCACCATGCTTTGCTTTCTATTGAAGCCATTTTTTTATTTCTTGCGACAGATACGCAAAGTGTTATACGGTATTCCTGTGCTTGCGAAAACCACCCTGCTTGCCCGAAATTAGCTTCCTCATCTCCAAGAATACTTCCTACCTTTCCAGAAGCAGACGTTCCAAAAGTTTGGAAATCACACTCGTGAACGCCATGGGGCGACAGTTTTCCTGACAATCGGGAGTTTTCCCTTGTTAGGAAATGGGGATTATTTTAGCTTTACGCCACTCGCTCGGGATTCCCATCTTCCATACTATATTCAGAAAACTGAGGATTGCTTTTCTAGCCTTGGTACCCAGGTGAGTGATGAATTCGGGAAGAATTTCGTCGGGACCTGCGCTTTTTTGGTGTTGCATTTTACCTATCGCGCCATTCAACTTTGTTAAACTAAAATTGGTATTAAAAAGAGAGTCTTCAAATTCATTCTCGCATTTGCTGGTGTTTTCTTGTAGATTTCCTTAGTGAGGGATTTCGGGCCAAAATTGCTAATTTTAGGGAATACAAGCAAAAGTAGTTGGCATATCCCTTTTGAAGGTAAGCATTTTCCTGAAGGAGTAATCAAAGGGGGACTTTTGCACAGTTCAGCTTGACCATTCGAGAGGAGCTGATGAGCCTGAACCCCATCCTTACGATAGTCAAGCTTCTCTAGAAATGTTCTGTATGAGTTGCGCTTCGCCTCTTTAGTCTCTTGGCTAAGTTTAGCAGCTGCCTTCTGTAGCTCCTGCCTAACTTCTGGGTGTGGAGTTTGCTTAAAGTTCTCTCTTAATTGGTCGCTTACCTCCTTCAATTTTTGGAGTTTTTCGTTCCAGAATGAAGCGTACCGTTTGACATGTCCTCTAGGAATAGCCTGCACCGCACAGCTGATGATGGCTTGACGAATTTTCCTATAAGAACGATCGACATTAGTGCAGCAGATACTCTCGCCTACATGCTCATCAGATAACTTAGTGTATAAATTCCAATTTGCTTTCTTAAGGTCCCAAACAGCTTTGTTAGGGACATCATTTATAGACCTTCTTTGCATTATAGCAACGTTAAGAATTTTGTGTCCTATGCTAACTGGAGCATGTGAAACATTGTGACTTCGTTTTCCATGGATGGGTGGATCAGGATTACATTTGGATGGATGCATGTTTCATTGTGAGCGATTAAGTCTCCACTTTTCTCCTCGTTATCCAGAAAGATTACCGGATTTGCGTCTACAAAGTCTTCAAATATTTGCCCGACTCAGAAGTAGTAGGATAATTCCATTTAGTGGAAGAAGCATTTAAGTCACCGTCGAGGATATCATTAGGGCCTCATATAGCCTCCAGTCAGGACAGCTCAGGTTTATTCATCGGAAAGTTATACACAACTGTAAAGCGTCGGTGAAGCTTATCTTTCTACACACCTATTCGAACGGCTTCCAGCTTATCTCTTTCCGACATTTCCTTGGATATATTAAACCTGGCCACTAATGTGGTCTTTACCGCCACTATAATGCCAGAAGCCACTTATTTTGCTCTTGGGAGGACACAAGTCTGATAGCCAGGCACCTGGAAATGCTGAGGTCTATCTGTTGAGGCCCCAGCCTCCACTATTCCATTGATATCGACGTCTCCTTTAGTTATAATTGCTTTCAATTCGATGAACTTGTCAGAAGTCAATCCACCTGCATTCCAAAAAGCAAGCTTTCAGTAGGGCGTTGTCATGGCTTTGAGAAGGGCCGTTTACCGACCTAGCGCTTAATGGTCGCAGTGTAAATGGTGGGTTGCTACTACGTTGGCGACGCTGGTGTTCATTTAGCTTTAAGCCAGGGGGCACGTGTACAAACCATACGGATGCGAAGAGCCCCAAAAATAAAATAATAATGTATGGACATGAAAAAACTATTAAGAGCTGTCATTATCAATTAGTATTAAAATAGAAGAATAATATAAAAAATATGAAACAAAAATGAAAAGTAAAAATCAAGTTAAGATTATTGAAACAAATGTAATTTATAATTAAAAAAATAAACAAACCTTAGAATTTTGAAAATGTGGCTGGTCCGCAATGCAGGATAACATCTGTATTTTATCCGTCGTAGCATGCATATTGGTTTTGTTCCTGACCGGTTTCGGATATTCATCCATCGTCAGAGCAAATTCACGAAGTTCTTGTGGAGAGTTCACTTCAACGAAATGTTTCACCAGTGAATTTGCTCTAACGACGGATGAACTTCCGAAACCGGTCAGGAACAAAACCAATATGCATGCTACGTCGGATAAAATACCGGATCTTAGAATTTTTATTTATAAATGAATATATGGTGGAATCCCATTGTACTAATCTGATTAATTAGAATGTTAGAGAATATAATATAATATCTGCCTAAAAGTATACATAAAAAAATAAAATATAAACTATAAAAACTATTAAAACTGTAAAATATAAACTATAAAACTATTTGTCTATACTTACTATATACTATTAATAAAATATACTACTATATTTACTATATATTTGTAGGAAGTTATTAAGTTAACAAATGAATTGGAAGGTTCTGGTGATTTTACTGAAGATTTGGCCGCAGTTTCTGCATCTGCTTCACAATTACTTATGGGGTCAACTGTAGGAGAAGGGGGCATCAGTTCAGCTGAACTAAAAGGATCAACTGATATAAGTATGAAGCTTGACGTGTCCTCTTCAACAAGCGGCTCTTTTTCCATTTCTTCCGGCCTATCCAGTTCTTCTGATGTTGATTTTTCTGATTTACAAAAAGATGAGCCTGTATCACTTCGTATTGATAGTACAGGTTGGAAAACCATTATCACTAAATATAAACAAGTGTTTATTCTTTGCTCCTGTTAATTAACTTGCTTTCCATATTTAGATGAGTCAGTATCTACTGAAATGAACGACAATGTGACAGAAACCAGTACATTGGCAAGTGATGTAACATTCATCACCACAGAAATGTCATCACTGTCTGACCATAGTGCTGCTAGCGAGGATGTGACAAGTGCAGCCACCGAAGATGCAAGTATCATCACAACTTCTGAAGTATCTAGTAGTAGCTTTTCACTATCAAGTATGAGTTCTGACAGCTCAGGAACAACAATGTCAGGCATGTTAACGAGCGATAGCACTAGCCAATCATCAACAGAAGGCGGGATCACAGATGAATCTACAACAGAAATGTCTAGTGATACGACCAGTACTTCAAGTGAAACATCTACTTATTCTAGCAGTGACGGTAGTTCGCCAGCATCTGTAACTTCATCTGATAGCTCTGTGAGTACTGATCTCACTACTGAGAGCTCTAGTGATTCAGGAACTGCAGAATCATTGGAAACTCAAACATCTAGTTCGACCGTCAGTGATGTTTCCACAGAACTTGCAGTTTCAACATCTGAAGTTACTGAAGATACTGCTAGTACAACGGACTTGGTGTCATCTGCTTCGAGTGAATCTTCTGGTAAGTAAATGTTTAAATAAAGTGGCCCACGAGATTTTGACACCACATACTGAATAATTACATAACATAACCAGTTCGAATTGCTACCAGTAAGTCTAGCACCTCCATTCTTTTGAGTAACGTCATTATGTACCAGGGCGAGCCACTAACAGGTCGAGTAACAAAATGGAGGTCCCTAAAACTTAGCAAACTTTTAAAAATATTTACAGCTAAACGTGTAATCGAAAATGACCTTAATTACCAAGTAAACTAATAAGGATTTAAAGTTTTCAATAGGCTAAATTTCGAGTTTCTCAAGTATTCTTAATTAAATTTTGAATAAGGATGATGGCGAAATTTCCAAAACATTTCTGAAACGGTGCTTAATCCAGTTGCGCATTGATCCAAAAGACATTTTCTTCAACTTGATGAGGAAAATATCTACTCTATTGAGGAAATCCTATTCAACCGAGAGTAAATTTCTTGTGCACAAATAAACAAATTGATCCATCTCCTCAATAGCAAATTCCTTTTTGTCCTAATGAATTGATAATTTTAAAATTGTAACAAAGAATTGTTTAGAATTAAATTTCTGAGATTGTATCTATTTCCCTTGATTCTGACCGTTTGGAAACTTCCATCATCAGATCGAATCATTCATGTAGAGAAGTTGTTTCCAATTTTTAAAGTTTCTATTAAATTCAAATAAAAACATTTATTTTGTTTGATTTATCATTTAGTTATTACCATTTTTTTGACACGTGTATTACAACTTTTAAGTAAAATCCCCAATATCAAAAACCATTGCGCTTCCATTCCACCTATCTCTTATTTATTGCAGACATACTTTTATTGCGGGGATTTTGTGTGCTCGGCCAGGTTCCGTATCTGTTTAGAAAAACACTGCTAGATTCAGATCCGGTATCTCCTAGTGGGGTCCAGGCGTGCTACCATTGAGCTAATCATTCTTCTATAGACATTCTCCAGGGTGTTCTTGATGTACCAAGTTTTCAGTGTTTTTTGTGACTAAATTTGGATTCATTTAGCTAGCGATTTCCGTCCATTCTCCAATTTCTGTGGCAAGCAAGGGTCGCGAATGGAAAAAGTTTAATATGCCTGGCATACTCTATTTTAATACTTGTTCTAAATTTGGCAATTGTATGATTCCATGTAAGCGGTAGTTATGTTGAGATAGAGAAGGCCTTAAACAATTAATGGAACTTAGGAATACCGGTTCCATTTGTTTGAGTATCTATTTCATTAATCGCTCATGAATTGAGAGTACAGCAGTTCCAAAATTTTTAATAAACACTTCCCATCATATTGAAAAGTAGTTCTTTTATAGGAACCAGTTTAGAATATACATCAATAACGGACGGACTGATCTCAACATCAGAATCAGTATCTGACATGAGTTCAGCGAGCACATTAATGCAATCGACTACAGAATTCTCAACTGTTTTTTCCTCGGATTCCACAACTCTGATGACCGGAATTTCTGCAAGTGTAGAGGCTACAACGGAAACTGATGAAAGTACTATAAGTGGCAGTACTGTTATCACATCAGATGAGGTTACCGGAATTTCAACAGATGTTACGACAGAAGTTTCTATTAGTGGTGCAACAGAAGTAAGTGAAACCAGTGAAACAGAAGAGCAAGAGGAACTAAGCACAACAAGTTGGTCTGCAGGTAGCCATGTCCTTCTTTCTTTTAGATTACTAAACAATTATGATTAATTGTGCTGATTTAGGTTATTACATTAATTTTTAGGGTGCAGAATGAATAAGTCAGCCGGAGTAAATGACCGATTTTGATATATTAAAAGATTTTTTTCAGAAAGTTGTTGTTTACTATTGAATACATTATCGCAATTTTTAAAATTATACTATTTCTTATTAATAATTGTAAATAAATGATGTATTTTCTGTTCTAATGTAATAGTAAAATAGAAAGCAAATATTTAATTTAAGTAACCGTTACAACAGAAAATAATTGAATTATACGTCCTACATATTGGCCAAGACTCTTTGTCGAGGTGTCTTCAATGTGTTGTGGTTGGTTCCGCAGAGCTGGAAACATCAGAGATATTTTCCGTGATAGCCTGCTTCTTTTTGTGGCCTTCGACCGGTTTCGGGCGTTCGCCCATCATCAGGATGTTTTTGTCAAACAGTGTAATATAACATATACATACTTGCACAGAGCAAATACAGTTGATACACTCGGCCCGAAACCGGTCGATGACGACAAAAAAAAGCAGGCTATCACGGATAATATCTTTGATGTCTTCAATGTGTTTTTCATTTTCGTTGTATTCACACAAAAAAAAACAAAAAGGTGACCTGCAGATTATGATTCAATTCCATATATAAACATATTCTGCATTCCAGAGCTAATTTTCATATATTTACAAAGATTAACAAAATTACCATTATTGAAAAGTTTTGTATACATATAACTTTTCAAAATAAGTACACTATTTTGATTATTGAGATGGGATACATTGGTAATGGAAAGAAACTTATTTTTAATAATGTGAGGGAATGTGAAATTCTTACTTTTTTTACTAGTGGGGAATTCAAATCTAATAACACACTGTTACAATCTAAATAATAAGGTCAAGTTTCTTTGTTAAAGTAGAGTACAACGGCAGTCGGCATACTCCAAAGAAAAATCTTTGAAACTTCAGAAAAGTCTATTTTTTTTTTATGTTTCGGACACTTTTGGTGTCCTTCCTTAGAAATTATCCAAGACTTGACCTTGACAGGAAGGTAACCGAATGCCCGAAACCGGTCGATGACGACAAAAAAAAACAGGCTATCACGGATAATATCTTTGATGTCTTCAATGTGTTTTACATTTTCGTTGTATTCACAAAAAAAAAAGCAAAAAGGTGACCTGCAGATTATGATTCAATTCCATATATAAACATATTCTGCATTCCAGAGCTAATTTTCATATATTTACAAAGATTAACAAAATTACCATTATTGAAAAGTTTTGTATACATATAACTTTTCAAAATAAGTACACTATTCTGATTATTGAGATGGGATACATTGGTAATGGAAAGAAACTTATTTTTAATAATGTGAGGGAATGTGAAATTCTTACTTTTTTTACTAGTGGGGAATTCAAATCTAATAACACACTGTTACAATCTAAATAATAAGGTCAAGTTTCTTTGTTAAAGTAGAGTACAACGGCAGTCGGCATACTCCAAAGAAAAATCTTTGAAACTTCAGAAAAGTCTATTTTTTTTTTTATGTTTCGGACACTTTTGGTGTCCTTCCTTAGAAATTATCCAAGACTTGACCTTGACAGGAAGGTATCCGAAACGTCAAATAAATTTTTTGAAGTTTAAAAGTTTTCTTCTTTGCCCTTCCAACCATCATTGTATTAACACGTCTGGGGTCTCAAACTCAAAAGTCAGCATAGGGCCAGTCAGGCAGATATATATATCAGACGCGGGCCGTATTCAGTATTATGATTGTGAATCAAAACATAAACTAAAAATAGAAAGGCCCTTATGTTGCCGGGCCTTTGTGATTTACTAAACAGGTACATTGAAATTTAAATTATTAAGCATATTTATTTTATTATAATGTAATAAGTTTTGGAAATATAAGTTCAATTACATTTTAATAAAGTTATTAAAATACATAATTTGATTGACAAAAATAATGTTTTTATAAAATAGAATCTCATCTGATTTTATCCTCACAATTTGTTAGAAACATTGATTTGTAGACAAGAAATCATCAGGTCTGCAAGCCGAATACAAAGCCTTCGCACATGGTTTTAAATTCGGCTTTAAATTGCACTGGGCAATTCAATGAAAGCAACAAACTTGAACAAGGGGGTTTAAAGAAAAAAATTATATTTATTTTTTCTAAGACTATTTTAAATTTGTTATTTATAAATTACATAACATTTTATTAAAAGAAGGATAGGATTGTGATTATATGTTCAAGCAAACATTATGTATTAACCATTTCTTTTTTTATTTAGCTGTATTTGGAATAACTACCCCGAGCTCAATCGAAACTATGGTCACAAAAGAACAGACCCTGAAGAAGTGCAAGAGGAAGAAGAAGAGGAAGTGCATCAGATCAGAATTCGGTTGTTGTCCTGATAAGAAGACCCCTGCTAAAGGACCATTTGGCGAGGGTTGGCCATCTTCCTATTTGTTTTCTTTTTTTTATACATTCATACATACATACATATATATATATATATATATATATATATAAACCGCTGGACAGTATTGCATAAAATTTCAGAATGTAATTTGAAGTTACAGTCTGTTACTGTATTTTTTTTTATACATTCGTTGTAAATGAACTCTGATCCAAGGAGAAATAAGAGATTAAGCTTTATTTGTTTGTTTTTAAATGACTAATTCTCTGAACTCTTGAAAATACAATAATAATCCCAGTTCTTCACTTCCACTGCTTGTAGTAATTTTTCTCTCCTACATACTTTTGTTTAGTTTTTCTTATCAGTTCTTTTTTCTTTTTGCTTTTTGTTCTTAACATGCCCTTCATGGTAATTATCCCGAAGAAATTGCAGTACGTGTTGTGACATTACATGAGGAAATGCTAAATCAAGCAACAATTGCTCAGAGGCTTGGAATGAGCCAATCCACTGTCTCAAGAATTTTAGCAGGCCTTAGGGAGGCTGGTGCTACTCCCGACGGCAATTTACGGGCCGCCCTAGAAGTACAACCCGGACAGATGAGAGATTTATTCAGTAGAATGTGTTAAGGAACAGGTTCGTCACTAGCAATCACTTACGTCACTTGATCGCTGATGTCCGTAATGTCCATATTTCAAGTAGGAGGTCAGAAGAAAGTTAAATGAAGCAAACTTGGCTCTTAGGATACCCGCTACACTGGCCCTCTTCTCGCCAGAGCACATAGAGTCGCCAGATTGCAATATTCACGAGAACATGTTAATTGGACAACAGAGGATTGGAGACGTGTTTTATTCACAGATGAGTCGAGATTCACCCTACATTCTCCAGATGGAAGGATGAGAGTTTGGAGGCGTCACGGTGAGAGATATACAGAGGCTAACATTTCTCCAAGAGTGGCTTTTGGTGGAGGCGGTGTTATGATTTGGAGAGGCATAGGTTTTGACGGACGTCCAGACTTACATATCATAGAATATGGGACGCTAAATGCCCGGAAGTACCTTGAAGAGGTACTTCAGCGATATGTTGTGCCAATTTCTGAAAGAATCGGTGATGATTTTCTATTAATGCAGGACAATGCCAGTGTCACACTGCTCGAGTTGTCCTTGATTACCTATAGGATGTTGGGATTCGACGTTTTGGTTTCTCCACCGAGAAGTCCAGAGCATAGAACACCTTTGGGACACAATTGGAAGACGGCTCAGACTTCACCTGATTGCCCCTAGCACTCTTAGGGAGTTATGTACAGCAGTTATTGAATAATGGAATGAGATTTCTCAAGAGGTTATCCAAAATCTAATCTCTTCAATGCCAAAGAGGCTTGCTGCAGTTATCAGAGCAAGAGGAGGTATCACTAAATACTGTTGAAAAAAAAATGAAGAATTGATAATAAGAACTATTTTAATTTTGAATTTTACAGATTTTTTTTTAGCCTAATTTTTTATTGTGTATAATAAAACCAGGTTTTCCTTAAATTTTTGGTAGTTGTTCTTTTTTCCTTTGGATTAGAGTTCAATGACATAATCCATAAAAAATATTCGAAAATACCTTTCAAATTCAACTTATAATATTTTGAAATTTTATGCAATACTTTTGTCCAGCAGTTTGTACATAATATATATACATACATATATAATATACGTATATTACAAATGGGGGGGAAAAAATCTGATGTAAAAAAATTATGTTCACACAAAAAATATAAATATATATATATATATATATTTTATTTTTTATATAAATATATATTTAATATAAATATATATATATATATACAGGGTGACCAGAGTTATATGCTCCACCCACTTTTTTTTTAAACGGCGGGAAATTTCGAAAAAATAGAAAACACGTATTTAATCATTTTTAGTCTAGTTTATTTTCAGTGATTGATCCATTTTTTATACCCCAATATCCCGAGATACAGCATCCAACTTTTTTTTTTCAAATGGAACATTATATTTTTTTTTGCATATTTTTATAGTAATTGAGCCTCTAAAAAAATTTAAAAAAAAAAATTTAAAATCGGTTAGGTTTTTCAAAAGTTATGGTAATTTAAAATATGAAAAACAAATTTCAGTTTAATGTCAAAATTACCTTATTTTTTCTTTAAAGAAGCTCTTCAAACTGGACACTATCAACGGATAGGCAAGCCAAAGCTCTGGACTCCCACGCTCTGTTTGTAGCAGCACTTAGGTGGCAAAGTCAACATCTAGGCAGGCTAGAGTTATTCGACGTTCCAGATCTTCGACTGAAGGCACGGGATTAAGGTTACTGTACTCTTTATTTTGTAGATATCCCCACAAAAAATGCACAATTTTATGGACTGATGAATCAATGTTTACCAACAATGGCCTTCTTAATCGTTGGAACTTTAGAATATGGGCTGAAGAAAATCCACAAGTTACCTTCGCCACACGCCATCAGGTTGTTTTTTCTACAAACGTTTGGTGTGGAGTTTTAGGAAACCAACTAATCGGCCCATACTTCTACAGAGGGAACTTAACTGGTGAAAGGTACCTAACTATTTTAAGAGACATTTTGCCAGTTCTGCTTGAAGATGTTCCTCTAAAACGTCGGCTAGATATGTATTTTCAACAAGATGGTTGCCCGGCACATAATGCGAGAGTTGTTCGACGTTACCTGGACAGAAATTTCCACGAAAAGTGGTTAGGAACTCATGGTCCGATCCAATGGCCACCTCGATCTCCGGACTTAACCCCAATGGACTATTTTTTGTGGGGATATCTAAAAAATAAAGTGTACAGTAACCTTAATCCCGTGCCTTCAGTCGAAGATCTGGAACGTCGAATAACTCTAGCCTGCCTAGATGTTGACTTTGCCACCTAAGTGCTGCTACAAACAGAGCGTGGGAGTCCAGAGAGCTTTGGCTTGCCTATCCGTTGATAGTGTCCAGTTTGAAGAGCTTCTTTAAAGAAAAAATAAGGTAATTTTGACATTAAACTGAAATTTGTTTTTCATATTTTAAATTACCATAACTTTTGAAAAACCTAACCGATTTTAAATTTTTTTTTTTATTTATTTAAGAGGCTCAAGTACTATAAAAATATGCAATGTTTTAATAGTACTTGCATGCAAAAAAATATATAATGTTCCATTTGAAAAAAAAAAGTTGGATGCTGTATCTCGGGATATTGGGGTTTAAAAAAATGGATCAATCACTGAAAATAAACTAGACTAAAAATGATTAAATACGTGTTTTCTATTTTTTCGAAATTTCCCGCCGTTCAAAAAAAAAGTGGGTGGCGCATATAACTCTGGTCACCCTATATGTATATGTATATATGTATGTATGTATATACGTATGTATGTATGTATATACGTATGCATATATGTATGTATAAAAATATGTATACTTACTGGAAGGCACCACTCCTCTGGCGCTTTCGGCGCCCAAACCCTCTCGCCCCTCTTGTCATTGTCTAGAAATATCTGTGTCAAATTGTGCAAAACCCCTTGAAAATACGTCCAGCCGCGCATTCGGCAATATTAACGCATAGCACGAGGGCTCAGCACCATGGCGCCCAGGGCAACCAACCCCGCGAGGTAAAGGCCTGCCAAAAAAGAAATATAACACATAATATAAATAAAACACATAAACTTAGGGCAAAATGTAAAACTTGTATCCAAATAACATTAAATTGTTATTCCCTAATTTGAACATCTCGACAACCAAACATGTAGTTGTCCGTGTTTAAATAAGGGTCTATCCACATACAGCCCAACAGGAGACTTATTAATAGTTATAGCGAAAACTATAGGGAATTGTCATGTGTGTAGAACAAATGGTAGCCTACTTGTATTAGTATCACCTGTGCCCAATTTAATGCTTCGAAGGAAAACGACTTCCACTGCACGATCATCAGTCATATTTCTACCGGTAACTGAATATTTATGCGATTCGACGGTTTCTAATCGTAAATGTTTCACACTCACTCGATTTTTTTCTATTGCAATTTACAGCCTAGTTACCGATTGGCTTGAATACACTTAAACAATTGTTCAATATTAACTTTTCATTTAACCATGTTTCATTTAATCTGTTACCATGGTTACATAAATTAGATATTAAACAACTGGATTGGAATATGGACAAACGCCCCTCTCCTTATTATACATCATTCTAAAAATCTCACTATTCTAGATCTTTACTATTTTGTGTCACGATTTTGGTCACTTTTTTGTGAAATGCGTTGATTGCAAATTCGGCTGGACGGATTTTCAAGCGGTTTTGCACCATTTGACAAGATTTTCCTTGAGAATGTTAAGACGGGTAAGAGGTTGAGCGCCGATGGCGCCTGGGATGCGAAGCCTCTGTTTTATATATATATATATATATATTCAAAATTGTGTCCATTATAATTATTTAAACAAATTTTACTTTTTAGTTTACTGTTAATTTATTGCAGGTTGTGTGGTTGCCAAGACTTGTGACGAATCTGAGTTCGGATGTTGTCCTGACAAAGTGTCTCCTGCCGCAGGACCCGGCAACAAAGGTTGTCCGCCGTCCTACTGTGAACAGACTTTATTTGGTTGTTGTCCAGATGGCATTACTGCCTCACAAGGCAACGATTATGAAGGTTGTCCTGCACCGCCTACTGAGCCTCCTGTGGATTGTGCTTTCTCTGAGTCAGTAATTACTATGGAATAATGATAATAATTAATAATGGTACTAGGGTCTCGGCAAATGATCTCGTTTCTACAGAGGTCATCACTTCTGCAATAAAGATCGGTTTATCTAAGAGGCACATTCTTACGATATAAAAAGCTGTGCTTCTTGGCACTGGCCGCAGCGTGAGAAAATTTCTCATGCCGTATAGTGTGTCCACTCGAGTTTTGTGGCAGGGCAGTTCACCTTGGCTAAATTAGTCCAGTGGCTGCAGTATAGCAGCTTGCTGGGTGATAGAAAAATAAAAAAACAATAGCAATAATAATAATTTTAATTTTAACCCCATTTTCAATGTGGCATTTGAAGGACATAACTTCACTCTTTTTACTTTCTCTTACTACTTAGGATTAGCATTTACTATAGACATCTAATCGTTTACTGTTTAAAATGAGGTGTTTGTACGGCAATGGACACAGGAGTTTTTAAAGAAAAAGAATTCTTTGTTGCCCTACGTTTTGGGTACCATTGGTGCATTTCTTCAGGAGCTCTGTAAAAATTTATTGGAGAAAATACAGTATTTTACAGTATAGTAGTTATGAAAAAGTGCACAGATTTATAACAAAAAAAGAAAAATTGAAATCAATGAAATGTTGACAGAAGTAATTATAAAACAGAAGTGGCAGTAAATTAAATAAAATGATATTAACAATAAGAGAAAATACTGTTTAGTTACATCCACATGTCTGTAATGTAATATTTGAGCCGTATAATTGACATTTCAACACGATAAAAACTTAATTTAACCAACTACTCTATGGTTTGAATATGACTTACACAATTTTTTTTTCCTTAGTACTTTTTAAACTGCGATAGGCAGCAGCACCATATTTCATCTAATCTTTTGTTGTTTGCTGGGCTATAAACTGTCCAAGTGTTTACATGATGATCATTAATAATCGCGATTATTTCTTAATGTAAATCCCGTTTCGGGTTTTAGTAGTAAATAGGTTGTTAAAATATTTTTGTGTTGCTTTCGTTTTTAGATTTTTTAGTTTTAATTTCATTTAAAATGGCCATGAAGAGTTTTTTGTTGACGGAAGGTATTATAGTGATTTAACCGCTTATATAAATTCAGAATTACCAGTTGAAGAAGACAATGATGCAGAACAACTATTTAACTTATTTCTTCTTATTTTTAAATTATTCCATTTATTTGTGTAATAAACATCATATTAATTTAATACACATTATGTATTCAACATAAAACATCCTTTAAATTCGTTTCTTTAAAAAAAGGTAACTGGGTTAAATTTAGCCCATAGTTTCACAGTCACTGTAGAAGTTAAGGGTTAAAAATTGTGTTGATAATAAGAGACCAGCTATATTGTATAGAGATATATTTACAGCAGATATGGGAGCGCACTTGGAGCACTCTCCCTGCACCTCGAAGATTACCTTTATAAAATACGAATTTAAAGGATATTTTATGTTGAATATTTCGTGGGTACTTAATTAACATGATGTTTATTTTACAAATAAATGGAATAATTCAAAAAATAAGAAGAAATAATATAAATAATTGTTCGGCATCATTTTACTTTTCCTCACACCCATCCTCTCCTCTAGTGAAATAAAATCCCCCAATTTCGGATTACCCCTTAAAAGAACTTCATCATAACTTAATATATTGAACTGTTACGTAAACAACTTTTCTGGGTAATTTTTGAAATACGGGTGTATGCATGTTTCAAAATTCCTTTGCGCAAGTCTTTGAACGCAGAATTAATATTTATAGAACATAAATAAGAATCGTATTGTAACGTTTTTCCCTCTAAACTAGCTACTGCAACTAGTTTTAAGTGGGTTCGTATAGATAAAATACTGTAAACTTCAATAAAGAAAACACCAATTTATTGTTATACCAATAAATTACAAAATACAGCACTTAGTAATAATTACTTCACAGTTTAAACCACAAAAGTTGTTCATTTGTATACACTTTTCACAAACTAGTGACTTCGTTTGTAACTGAAAAAACTCTCCCAACTCTCTGTGGTCCCTCTATTTATACCGATAGAGAACCTTCCAGTCTCTTCTCAATTATTCCAGAGAAAACTAGAGCGCCGCCAGCGCTTCCTGCGGCCACTAAGAGAACCTTAGGTACCTGCCTTCTCTCCTAGATGGCACCACTGGCTGCGTTACAGTATTGTTGAACATTTTGAGAACGTTGATCTATTTTTGCGATTAAACTGTTCAATCATGGTGTATCCCAACACAAGTAGCGATCGTATGAGCTGTTCACAACTCGATTTTAAAAATTAGTAATAATTTCATTATGTGCTTCATTAAAAGGGAAATTTGAAAATTGAATATTAGGAATAAATATTTTGGGTTTCATGAATAAAATAATTTTTTTGGAATTGGCTTATATATGTGTGTGTGTGAGTGTGAACCAATTATTGATAATCATAATCATATCCTTCGAAGATTAGTTTAAAATCGCTCATTGAAAATATCACTAACTGAGGCTTTGTCACTGAACTGTTTTTCTGTTTTCCTTATTTTTTACTTTTGCTTATAACTATAAGAGGAAGTTTTGCGATAGTGTACAATTTCAAAAAGTGTCTCAATATGAAAAAAAGGTTGAGAGTACATTTGTATGTATGTACAAGTGAAAACGAAAAATCGCAGGAAGCTCAAACTTGATATTCCATCCTTCAAACCTTCATTCCAACCGACACTATGGTTTCTCAACCGGAAATACGATTTTACTAATTTTTTTTTTCACTCATTGCGAAGAATCCAGTTATTTTTCTTTTAACTTGGCCGCCATGTGGACTATTACATTTTTTTTTTAATTTTTTTTAGAATAATTGGTTTTTGAGGGACCTGGAGGAGCTCAGGGTTTAGAAGGGGCGATTATTCAGGCTACTCTCTACAGTATTATAGTATTTGAAAATATTCTACGTTTTTTAAATGCTCTTAAAAAGCTATATGGAAATGTTTGCCAAGTTTTTGCAACTCCTAAATTCAGTTACACGATCCAAAGTTTAAGAAACACTGGTGTGGAGTATGTGATCAACATTGCTTTGAGGGTTTCCTGCATTGGTATGACAAATGATGCTGGAAAAGCATTCAGTGATCAGGATTGAAAATAGGAAACTTTTATTCGTAGGGAGCTTGTAGGTTTGGCAAGCACCCCTGAGACCGGAGATGATCAATTCCTGAACAATATTCTGTTTAATTTGAACTTTAGATACTAATAATACTACTAAGTGATTTTTCTGTACAGATTTGGATGTTGTCCAGATGGTATTATATCTGCTACTGGACCTAATTTTGAGGGCTGTGAATGTGAAGATGGTGTGTGTATAGTGGACTGCAGTAATAGCACGTATGGCTGTTGTCCTGACGGAGTGACTAGCGCCACTGGTCCCCAGCTGCTTGGCTGTGAAGGTAAGCGTTAGATTCCCCTCTCTGACATCCCTCCTCGTTACAATGTGCTTTTTACAATCTTTTTAGCACCATAGTTTTAATCCGCCGTGACTTTCCCGTCTCTCTTAATTTTTATTTCTTACAATCTCGTATGAGTTTTTATTTTATTTTACCTTTGGCAAACAACCCATGAAGGACCAAGGCTTGTATGGCGATTTTTGTTGTGGGCGTGTGGTAAGCACGCCGCGGGTTCCACCACCATTTAGTTCTTACCTTCGCTACCAACTTTTTTTATTATATTCTTTTAAATTGTACTTTTAAAGGTCTTGCAAATTGAATTTCATACGGACACAAAAATTGCAAAATAAAATACTATTTCTTTCTTATTTGAAATCTTGCCGTGAGGTTCATTAAATTGTAAGAAAATATGAGAGTTAGACTAATGGTTAGTTAAACTCGAAATTTTAAAAACTTACCTCAGTTTTTCTAAAAGATGTTATAAAAGATATCTAATAAAAGGTATTATTAGATAAAAGATATTATCTAAAAGATGATAGATTTTCTAAAACTCTTGCTACCATACAAGAAAAGCCAAATAATTGTTATTTATGCAACCAGTCACTGTTGAAATTTCTATTATTTACTATTTTTTCGCCGTAATCAGTAAGGTTTACACGAACCAATAGTATTCACCATTTTCCGCGATTTTAATTTTTAGTTGCTGCGGAAAAAATTAGTAATTTTACCAGTTTGAAAATATCAGTCAAAATTTAAATAGCTAACATTAATAATAATTTTCAGGATTGGCTGGGGAAAACGAAACCGATTGTTCCAATTCAACGTATGGTTGCTGTCCGGACGGTATATCCTCGGCTGAAGGTCCAGAAAATGAAGGCTGTAAATTATGTTCAGAATCAACCTATGGGTGCTGTTATGACGGTATAGTATAATATGCCATTAGATTTGATTTCAAAACTACCTTGTTACTATTGGAACTTTCTATTTAATAACTAACAAACGAAATATTTATAACAGGAGTCACATTTGCAAAAGGACCCAAGAAAGAAGGGTGCCCGCCGGAATGTTTCACAAGTCAGTTTGGATGTTGCGATGACAATGTGACAATGGCTCACGGACCCAATTTAGAAGGTTGTTGTCTGAATTCACCGTACGGGTGTTGCCCAGATAACATACTGGCCGCCCATGGTCCAAACAAAGAAGGTAACTGTAGCAATAAAGAAACAAGTAATTTCAGTAGCTTTTCACGTCATAACACCTAGCTTGTTTTAGAATACATACATTTATACATTATCTGATTTTTGCAGGTTGTGACTGCAATTATTCACCGTATGGTTGCTGTCCTGACAACACTACCTCAGCGCTCGGATATGACTATGAAGGTTGTGGATGTGAATACTCTGAGTTTGGATGTTGCCCTGACCGGAGAACATCGGCTCTCGGCCCCAATCACCATGGATGTACATGCCACACATTCCAGTTTGGATGTTGTCCTGATGGTGTTACTCCAGCTAAAGGACCCAGAGAACAAGGTTGGCATAATTTTTTATTATTATTTTTTTATTAATTTAAGGCGCGTCAACATCTACGGTCATTGGCGCCCGGAGCTTTCTCAGTCACTGCCGCCTCCGGACAGTGTTCTCTCGTTACAGACAACACTGTCCATCACCGGACAGTGAGCTGTAGAGGCTCTTAGGAAGAAAAAAACTAAGGGTATATTATTATTATTATTTGTCTGTGGGGAGGGACCAAACCCTACGCTATCCAAAGCCTCACTGGGTCCATATAGCTAGCCCAAGAAAAACAACAACAAACCGGGTCTAGAACAAATAGCCAGACCGTGTCTAATCCATCTAAGATTCACCGCAGTCCGAACAAATCGGACAGCAACCTTAAGGGGAAATAGCCTAAGCTCTTCCAGAGACATCCTGTTCAAAGGTCCTGAACCTAATTTCCTCACAACCCAGACATCTGTTATAAGATGGATGGGCGTTTCCTTCTCACTCTCACAGACTCTACAAAATGGATCCGGCATGAGCCCCATTACGTAGAGATGTCTCTTCAAGCCACAATGTCCAGTAAGGGATCCAACCAGATGCCTGAGAGAGCTCCGTGAAAGACACAGCAACGTCTCACTAATTGCCCTGTCCGGACCCCGATTAGCATTTTGGACTGCCGATAACTAACTGAGCACATCCATAAGGATGAGTGCTGTGAAGGGTTCATAACTGGATGCCTGACAGACATGTGCCAGAAGACACGAGAAAAGCAGGCTCGGGACCAATGAAAAGGAGAGAGACGCCTAATTTGGCAAACCCAAAAATTCCCATATGACCTAGAACCCAGACTAGAAGAACATCCTTCAGAAAAGAAGGCTCTTCCTGTCTTTTAGAACATTCTAACACCAACCTGAAAGTGAAGACCCATGAACTCAGCGCCTTCAGCGCAGCTTGGCTGTCCGAGCAGATACAAACACCTTTTAAGTTAGTATTACGTACCCTCTCATCCAAGATTCAACAAAGAATAGCATAAACCTCAGTCTGTTAGTCTGTGGTCCATTCACCAAAAGATACTGCAAATAATCTCCTGTCTCAAAATAGACCGCAGCTCCAGACCTGCCATCCATTCTTGAACCGTCCGTGTAACACCGGAGGTAATTATCAGATATCACACCAGACGGACCTAATCTTGACCAATCTTCTCTAGAAGGTAACCTAACTCTGTAAGAATGCGCGAAAACAAAAGTCTTCAACATTCTATCAGAAGGAAAACCTGTAATAGGAACCTTCAAAAGCATCTCGCGATGAATGGTAGAATGACCATATCGCTAACAGGCCTTCATTGCCACAGTTTTCACCTCTACAAAGAGTGGTGGGATTCCCAATAAAGTCTCCATTGCAGCTGTTGGCGTGGTTTGTATCGCATCGGTCACCGCCAGACAAGCCAAGCGTTGAATATCCTCAAGCAGCAGTCTAGCGGATCTTATCTCAAAGCGACGCCCCATAGCATGAACCACAGTTGCATATAACAACCTAGGTTAATAACCATACCATAAATTCAAAACATCATCTTGGGAGTAATCTCCCAATTTTTACCTACAATTCTTCGATATTGCCAAAAGGAAATAAGTGTCCTAACATGTTCCGACCAATTTAATTTACTGTTAAGAACCACTCCAAGAAACTTCACCGATTTGCAAATCTGAACAGAAGTTCCTAATAACTTAGGAGGTTTTAATCCTACGATCTTCCTCCTATTGGTAAATAAAATCACCGAGTCTTATTGGGATTAATTGAAAGACCCTTATTCTGAGTCCAATCATATACCATGTTGAAGGCACTTTGCATTAAGTCTGAGAAAGTAGTCAGACGTCGCCCCAGCAATAAAATAACACCATCATCAGCATATGCCTGTACATAGAATCCGGATGAATTCATCCTCATTAACAGTTCATCCATGACAGCACACCATAGCTTTGGTGAGAGACAACCACCTCGAAGAGACCCTATCCCCGCTCCCACAACCACAGTGTGCATACCTATAGAAGCCTGTATAACTCTACTCCTTAAATAAATACCTATGCAGTTAATTAAAACTGATTGTATACCTTTTCGACCTAGGGAATCTTCAAGAGCATCGAACGATACTCTGTCAAATGCCCCTTCAACATCAAATAAACACCATAAAGCATATTCCTTTTCTCTAGAGCAGATTCTATCCTACCGACCAGACAATGCAAAGCAGTCTCGATCGATTTTCCTACTGTATAAGCATGTTGGTTTGGATGGATGGAGTGGATGATCCTTCAAAGGACCATCAGTAATATACCTATCTTCCAACCTTTCCAAAGATTTTAGAAGGAATGACATAAGACTTATAGCCTAAATGCCTTAGGGTCAGGGATAAACTATGTGACTTAAATGGTGAGAAACTTTGCACTGCCCAAACACTCTATCCACAGTAACTACCTCGTCCACGGTAGCCAGGTCACTAGGTTCCAGCTTCCTCCCACCAACTGCAGACGAAACAGTGCTGTTTATGGTTGTTATCCGGGAAACGGGTATTGAACAGGAGCTGTAATGTATCCATTTCTCCTCCTGTAAAGGAACCGTCAGGATATCTTACAGTCCTTATCAAGAATCCGTAAGAGCCTAGATGTCTCTTGAGTAGAATTTGGATCTTCACAGAAGGATCTCCAAGAGTTCTCTTAGCTTTCCATTAAGCATATTTATACTGGACATACTTGGTAGAAGCAGGCAGGAAGAAAAATAAATAAATAAATAAAATAATAATAAATAAATAAATAATAAAAAACAAAATAAATAAATAATTTCATAAATATAGATTAAATACATAAATAAATAAAATAAAATACCTGCCTTACATATCTGTCCTTTATCCTTTGACCGTTTCAGAGATCACCGCAGGGGGACAAGTCCTCCGCAGCTCCTCCTGACACGTTCTCCTCTAGAAGCAAGCCTTCCTTGCCTCTGGATATTTTTCTAGATTGCCACCCATTAGTGCATCCAGGCCCTGGTCACTCGACTCTGGATGTACAGAGGAATTATCCCCACCACCCGTGGCCCACTTCTCTAAGAGGCCCCCGGCTGACGAATTTCAAATTACAAACATATATTAAGTAAAAATTCATCTCCAGAGCTCTCCACCCTCAACGGAGCCTCACAATTTGGGACGCTTTGAAGAAGCGCTAGAGCTACCCCAGAGATATAGCACCCAGGGATTGTAGGCCAAGGCCCACAATACCCAAACTCACCCATACGTATTTACGCTAGCCGATTGACTAGAGCTAGGTTAGGCTCTGGCCGCCTGTTTAGCGGAGTCAGGAACCAAAGTGGTGTGTTGGACTGCAAGGTTCGCTGAGGGAACTTGCCTCCAGCGAGAACCTGCATCCTCAACCACCAGGACTTCCCTCCCCCACGACACTGGTATCCACACACGGCAAACATATGGGTGGCACCAACGCGTGCCACTGGCGTGTAACAATGTAATTGTGTAGGTGTGCAGTGTTAAGGCGTTTAGATGTAAGTGATGCAGCATGAATCCCCTCTCAGAGGTCCGCAGCAAAAAAAGTCGCTCCAAGAGATTCAGGCTGTGCATAAATTATGGCGACCCGAACAGAGGGTAGAAAAGTTCCTACCGACTTACACTCCAGGCCGGGCATCGCTGCATATGTTATCTGTAAATATAGTGAGGTACGTGGGAGCGCTAAGTTCCCAAATAGCCCGAAGGCTACCCTCTGCGTTCGTCCACCCTTCTAGCCATCCGCGCTTCCAAAAAGTAGAGCGCAGATGTTACCAGAGCCGCGACGAGGACTTGAATTAGGTTGGACTTGAATGAGTTCCGCGACAGAATGTCTGTCTCTAGAAACATAGGGAAGTTTCAACTTATGTGAGTAATAATACTCCCTTAATCTCTAGAAACATAGGGGAGTTTCACCTTATGTGAGTAATAATACTCCCTTAAACCATTTGGCTCCAAAGGTTGGTATATCGCACTCATTTTATCGCATTTTTCCTAAAATTCAAATTAAATTACAACAAAATTGAAACAAAGCCATTTAATATTATTCTTGAAATCATTTGCACACAGAAAAAAAAGGAAAGAAAACTGCTTCCAAAAAGGATTTAGTCATTTAAAATTTTTTTGGCTCAACCGCCTCTTCTACTGGTAAAACAACATTGAATTATGTCAAGAAAACAGGGCAGAGAATCTGTTTTTGGGAATTGAAACAACTATATATCATATAAATTCTTTATTTGCTTTTATAGCTTCTTTATTTTATTTGTTTACAGAGATACTGATTTAAGTAGTAGTTAATATTGATAGACGGGACTCGTAGTGTTTTTCAACGATACCAACATGCTGACAACATAGTAATATAGAATTAAATAAAATTATTTAGGACGGAGAAAAAGAAAGAAGTTAAATATATATATTTGTGTCTGTGTGTGTATTGATTGATATGTTTAAGTGTGGGCAGACCACGAATCTTGAAACAATGATAATGACAAAGCGTTGAGCCAGTAGAGGGGGCGAACTGTTCACGGAGGCCCGGCCTTCCAGTCGGTCTACTGATGGGCCAAATTTATCTAACGCTTTTATGCAGAGATTCTAGCAATAAACATATTTCATGTTCAAAAGAACTTAACACTCTTCTGTAAAGAAAATATTGCTATTGTGCTATTGTATCTAATTTTTGAAATTAAGCCACAGGAGTATGTGTTTTGAAGTTTCCTGAATACCAATAAAATTTGTCAGGAATCGTTTGGGACTGTTTGTTCAAAATAACTGAGAACCAAAAAAAATAGGAGCGTCAACTAAATATTTTGCTTAGATCTGGTATTTTATCCGTCGTAGCATGCAAATTTTCATGCAACACTTAGAAGACATTTATGTCCCATAATAAAAGAACATTTCAACGTAACATTTTATGCACGTTACGTTGATGACTCAATACTTATACTCAAACATGACATTGACACTCTTAAACTATTTAAAATCCTCCACCCCAATATAAAATTCACACATGAGTACGAGAACGATGGCATTCTCAACTTTCTAGACTCAAAACTTACCAGAAATAATAACAAAATAGACTATGGGATTGACAGAAAACCCACTTCTACTGACACCATAATACCTTACAGTTCCAATCATCCCACTCGACACAAACTAGCAGCCCTCAGACACCTAACTAACAGGCAGCAAACTATACCACAGCGACCAATTACAAACAAGAACTCAACCCCACATAGACATAAAAATCACCATAGCCACAAAACGGATACACTGCTAGCATTGTCAACAAATTATTAAGAAAAAACAGACTAAACCGCAACCAAGACGAAAACGCCATAACACATCAATAACATATTCACCACTTTCACATACATAGGGAACGAGGTTTACAACTGACAAACTTTTTTAAAAAACTAGGCTTGAGAACAACAGCATTGAATAACAATAAACTTATAAACAAAATATGCACACATACAGAAACAACCAGCCAGTATGTCAAAAGTGGTATATACAAACTCTCTTGCCCTGAATGCAATTGCACGTACGTAGACCACACCGGAAGAGCCTCAAAGACAGGTTTAAAGAACACCTATGCTCATACAAATACAACAAAACCGACTCCACTTATGCTAACCACGAACCACAAAGTATAGAAAATACAATGGTCCTATTACTACACCAAGGCACAAAAGGAAGACGAATGGACATTTTAGAAAAAATAGAAAATACAAACACAAGACTATCCACAAAATCATAATGATCGGCCAAATAAACTATAACTCAGACACACTCTTTAAGGTGCTTCCTCACATCTAACTATATTACCAACATACCACCAACTAGTATAAAAGACATATCTCTCTCTCTCTCTCTCTCTCTCTCTCTCTCTATATATATATATATATATATATATAACACACACACGTATGTATAATAAAAATTTTCACAAAAAAAAATACACGATACATTTTTAAAATCTTCTACTGTGCCCTATTAAAAATACCTTAACAAATACCACCACATCTCTCTTAACATATTCTTAATATAAATTTGAAGAAAATTGGTCAGTTTGATTAGCAAGTTGAAGGAAAATCCGTAAATCGAACGTAGAACTTTACAGAATAGTTTTTCAGATATTGCTGCCGAAATTTTCCCTAAACTTCTTATACAAACCGCATATCTCTAAACATATTTCTTTTGTATGAAATATTTCTCCAGAGAACGGGATTTTAAGGAGAGTTCTATAGAATCTGATGCATGTGGATTGCCTCTATAATAGTTCCAATCAATGTAATTACGTTCCATCATCTGGTAATTATTTAGTTAAAGGAACTAAACATTTAGTACATCGTCTTTTAAGAAAATTTGCCAATCAGAACTTCATTAATTGTAGTCAAAGAAAGTTGAGTGAGTGTTTCACACCAGTCTTTTAGATTTAACCCTTTACAGAATGCCATATTTTTCAAGGATTATGCACTGAATAGAATCCATTGTCTGCATCTTGTGCACTTGACTGCTCAGGTAGATTAACTTTTGTAGAGCTCGATTGCGATTTCAAATCCGCCTGTGCTCTTTAATAAAAGAATGTTCTAGATACCTTTTCTAAACCAGCTTGCAACTAATACTAAATTGTTGATGCTTAATATTACTAATGTAGTCTAATATTAATTACTACGTAGGTTGCGGTTGCCGTTATAGTGAACACGGCTGTTGTGGTGACCAGATAACTGCTGCAGGTCCTGATGGTAATTGTACCTGTGCGGATGCTAAATTTGGTTGTTGCCATGATGGAGTTACAGAGGCCCAAGGTGAAGACTTCTTAGGTTGTGAAAATATTCCGGAAAATAGAGCAGGTACTTTATTGTGTACACCTTTTTTGATAAAAACCATTGCTATTTATTTATATAGCTGCTTGTTATACATGCTATTTCAAGGATTATGGACTGATTATTTAATAACATATTGTAGAAAACTAATATTCGCATCTTTCTAAAATTATATTAGATATTTCTTTTGAATGATTGGGAATTGAAATATTCTCAATATCATATAAAGAAGTCCTTTGTTATACTCTCTTAGTGGACATAGGTAATAAATGAAGCTATTAGCTTTCAATACGAGCCCTTAATATGTTCATTAATGTTGATATTGGTCAAAGATGCCTAATTATGAATCTAACTGTTAAACAGTAAGATGTCATAGATATTCATGTGTCACAGTTTGCTTTTGTATTTATTATGTAGGGCGTAACTATTTTAGATTGAAGCAAATCATTATTGCATTAAAGGATTGCATTATGATTGGTTTTTATTTTTAGATGCTTGCAATCTGCCACGTGATGCAGGAAGTTGTCGAGACTATGTGATGAAGTGGTTCTATGATACATCGTATGGTGGATGTTCTAGATTCTGGTATGGTAACTGTGGAGGCAATGGCAATGTCTTCTCCACTAGAGAGGAGTGCAATTCTGTCTGTGTTGATGCCAAAGGCAAAGGTAACAAACTCTCACTGTCTATTTCACTCACTGCGTTCATTAACTATTAATTTTCTATTAATAATGAATACCATATGAAACAAATTTGGAATAGATTTGAGATAATTAAAAGGATTAAAAAATATATATATTCTATATTAAAATAAATAAATTATCTATTGAAGCGATTTTTATAAATTACAGCATAATCTCTGGATCACAATGGAGACATACTTATATCCAAATCTGCATGGTGGTTTCCGAGTTTGCATCGACCATTTACTGTCTTACATCTTTATATACAGTACTACGATTATGCGTAATTTGTGCATTATTTCTAAGCGGTGGTACCAAAGGAGCCCATTTTTGTTACATTTCTCTGTTTTTATTTTCTCTTACTGTTATAAGGGAGGATTCCTGAAAAAGGCGCCAATGATTTTTGTTTGTACTTGGAATGCGAACTTCCACGTTATAAATCTTTATCATTTTTATCGGAAACAACATTTTTTCCGAACAGTTGATATTGAGGTTTTTGGGTAACTTGTAAAGCTGTCGAATTTTTGAGGATTGGTCGGGCGCTGCAATGCATCTTCGACAGTTTAGTCACATTCAGATAGGCTACCATGTCTACAAACCAATTAGTAAAAATGGACTGTTCCCTGTACTTGTGAGTAGCTTTACTAACCGCTTATTAAAAATTGCTAGTTTGAAGTAAATTTGTCAATTTGAGTTCTAATAATTGCAGTTAGGGAGAAACCGTTGTATGTTTCATACCAGATGTTTTTTCTTCCGCCGCGTGTAGGGATAATTTTTTTTTTTTATACTTTTTTAAGTGGGAACGTTATCACTCAATGGAATTTTAGTTAAGAATAACCTAATATTAAAACTTCAAAACTATTAAAAACATTAGTAAAAAAAAATATCAGTTTCATTAATAAATATTTTTTTAGATGCATGCCGTTTACCCAAAGCACAAACATCATGTCAGGGAAACTATCCAATGTGGACTTTTGACAAATCCACAAAATCATGCGAACAGTTTATTTATGGAGGTTGTCTAGGCAATAATAACCGTTTTAATACCAGAGCTGAATGTGAAGAACTCTGCATCACTCAGGATCATCTTGGTAAGCATACCATGCCATTTATAGTGTAATTTCTTGTAGCCAAATTGTTTCATCTATTTTAGCTAAAGCAGTGATAATTGTTTTATATGCAAGATCCTTGTGAGCAGTCGCTAGAACCAGGTCCGTGTAATGGCAGCTATCCTCGTTGGTACTACAACAAACAAGCTGAAACATGTTTACCATTTAATTATGGAGGTTGTCAGGGCACCAAAAATAGATTCCATACAGAGGCCGCTTGCAGAATCAAATGTATGAAACCTGGCTCTGCTAAAGGTATCAACATTTTTGTTTCTTATTTTTGATTAATTACTATTACTTCTAAACGTGATAAAATTATTAATGAATTAATGCAAAAGTATAGAGAAAGTAATTTAGTAGATTTAGAGATGTAGAGGCTGTAAACTGAATGATCAGCTTACATAGTTTCCTTGGTAACTGTATTTATGTATTGTATGTAGTTGTGTGTAAAGTGTACATTGTGTAAGTGTGAGGGGAGTGTTGTGATAGTAAAATGGAGCTTGATTATGCGGATAAACAAAAGTAGCTGTACACATCAATTCCTTCTACAGACCGTATGCGTGTTGTGTGTGAGTTTTGGAAATGTAAGAGTTGCTCATACTGACAGGGACGCCAAGTTCCCTGAAAAAGTGTTAGCCCATCTTGCCTATGGGGATAAATAACTTGGTGAGGAATGATTACTAACATGTCTTATTTATTATTAACAACAATACTTCTTATTGACTAAGATTGTATCCGTCTTCTTTTCCATAGTTCTAATGATTTCAGATTTTCCTCCATCTTCAGAGAGTCTAGTTAATCAAGTACTTTATGGCTTTGATAGTACTTTATTTTTAAAGTGAAATTCGAAATCGATCAGAACTCAAAAAAAAAAAGCATTTAATGATGGATACAATCTCAGGTACCCAGCATTGCCTACCCAACCAGCTAATAATGTCCTTATTAAGTTCTCCCTAATCATCTTAGAAACTTTTGAGCACACAACTGAAGTAGTGATCATTTCTGAAGTGCCCTTATTGAATTGCATTAATTCACCTAATTTTAACTGTTTTTGAACTTATACTCTTAGTATGCTTATTATGGTTTCAAATGTTTCACAAAGCTTAAGGATTAGCGAGGGGATTCTTTCTTTATTTTTTTTAACAATTCAGGATTGAATGAGGATTTTGAGTGGCGTTTTTCTATAAGTGTCTTACTGTGGCAGTTATTTCACCAGATTATTCGTGTTGTCTCTTGAAAAATCATCCAGTGGACCACGTGAGTCTTCCACCTGAGTCTTCTCATACCTGAGTATTCCATTTATTGAGCTGGGAGTTTAATGGTTAACTACCTTAAACAGCGTCAAAAGCTATAAGCCTTGCATCCTATTGGGTAACTTCTTGTACGGAGACTTATTTCTAATATAATCCCTATGTTGAAATACATTAAATTATTTTCGCTTGTTAAGGAGGTTGATCTATACAAACAAATTGAAAAGATGACAGCCTGTGGCAATTAGTTATTGCGCCTCGCTGTACTAGGACTTGTCGATCATTTAAAAAAAAAAACAAAACAAATATGACTATAATATATGTGTACGGCTTATATAATGTAAACATTATGTATATAGACTGCATTCAGTAAACAAAATGAACAATTCTTTCAAATACTGACACCTGTTAAAACAATATGTAAACAAAAGAAACGAAACGAAACAAATGAAAAGAACTTTGCGTTCAAAATAATAATTTCAGATTATTTAAGTTATCCACTTCAAGCTCCACTTCATTATTTTGAAACTGATAGTTATTATTTCGAATATTATTCTCATTAATATTAACTTGATTGCCTGAATTTAATCAGCATTAAATTAGTATGCACAGTCTAATTTGCTTTAGGTTAACGATTAAGTATTATTTTTGCTGATATTACTAACAATGCTAAAATTAATGATAATGCATGCCACTAACAGAGGAATGTAGTTTACCAAGAGCTGAAGGTAATTGTGACAAGAAGCTAGCTAAATGGTATTTCGGCCAGCAACAGAATAAATGTTTGCCTTTCTATTACACTGGTTGTGGTGGCAACAGTAACAAATTTAACACTAGAGAAGAATGTTTAACACAGTGTCCTGTTAAAATCGGTAAGTGTTATTTATAAGTTCATAGTTCAAGATTTTTATTATATTTCAGAATGGTGGTATGTATTTTGCTTATGTTACCGTCGTTAGTTCTTCAAATCTTTAAAGGCAGAAATTGCATTCATATAAGGTTATTGTATATGAGTTTCCATTATCTGAAACTTGTGTATCACATGTTCTCTTTAGACTCACAAACAGATCTGAGATCCCCAATCACTTAGAATCGATGAATCCGAATGTAGCTTTTGTTAACTTGTATCTATTTTTTGTAAATTAAAAAAAAGAAAAACCAATGAAATTATAAGTGTTAAGGTATATATATATTATATATATAATATATATATTATATATATAAACCCTATGGCGCAACAGCCCATGAAGGGCCAAGCTTGCCGGACGGCGAATTGAATAGGGGGCGTGTGGTAAGCATGCCGCAGTTCCCACGCCGTTTAATTCCGGCCTTCGCTACCTAGGGCGCTACTAACTGTAGCTTCCCACTTTTTATCACGATGCAGGGTTAATACCGCTTCGCCTTCACGCGAATTGAACCCTGAATTCTCGTACGAAGGCGAGTGCGCTAGCCACTAGACCAAAGCGTTGCGCGCGCGCACACTCACAATGTATTTATGTATAGCCTTGCATACCTCTGACGACTTAAATTTAGATATTCCACATTTCTGTGAGCGCTGAAAGTGCTTTATTTCCATTTTGTTGCAAGAATTAATCAGATAAAGGCTGAGGAAGCGGTGACTAGTTAACATGAAAATTGAACCAAAATTGTGTGTGAACTTAATTCTCTTCCTAATATAAACTGCAGTAGATTACTAAAAAAAATTATACAATGAAACCACCATACTTACTACTTTTGAAACAAGCTGTCAGGATATATGGATTTTTTTATTTAGGATCGTGAAACGCATAAACACAGAGAAATTTTGATTGTTATCAGCTAAGCGAGCCAAATTTAGTAAAGTTGTGTACGAAGTTGAGAAATTGTATCATAAAGAAATAAATATATTCATTGTTGATAAATTTCTTCGTAACATAATCCATCAACGGTCAACAAATACTTGTATATAAATTTAAAATAGTATTAAGTCACATATAAGATAATTGATTTCAGAACAAGACACATGTTTCTTACCGGCTGATACGGGCGATTGTTACAATTATACCCAGAGATATTACTTTGATACTCTGGAAAATAGGTGCAAACTGTTTTATTACGGAGGTTGCGGTGGCAATGGTAACAACTTCTTCACGAAGCTATCGTGTCAGAAACGGTGCGAACCACAAGCAGTCAGCGAGGAGCCGCCGCTATCTTTCACCACAGGTTTCCTCCTCTTTATATATGTATATGTATATATAAACTACCAACCGATTACAGTCTCATTTTCTAAAATAAACTAAAATGAACTATTTTCTTATATCGCAGACATGTGTTACCTGCCGAGTGAACGTGGAGGTTGTACAGAATCGTTAGTAAGATGGTTTTATGATGGGACTGACGGTGTATGCAAACAGTTCCAGTACAGCGGCTGTCAAGGCAATGGGAACCAGTTCAGAACTGAAGCAGAATGCATATATTCCTGTTCTCAAGTCCAAGGTAATAAAAAAACTCTCTAATTGGATTGAAAGAACAATGTTGTAACCAGCAGATCAATTGTAATGGACCGGGTAGTTTGGTATTTGACTCCCAGATAGATGGCCTGCTGAAGTTTCTAACAGTCAGTTTTTTGATATTTTTTTACTATTGTTTGTAAAATTTGGTTGATTAACAGATATCTGTAGGCTGCCAAAAGCTGAAGGAAATTGCAATGATTGGACTGAACAATGGTATTACGAAGATGAAACCGATACCTGCCGTAGATTTCATTTTAGTGGTTGTTATGGTAACGGAAATAGGTATTTCATTTATACATACGTATATATAATGTGTATAATTATTAATGGCGATGATGATAATAATTGTTGTGTTTAATATGTAATGCAGATTTGATAGTTTGGAAGCTTGTGAGACAAGATGTCGGCGTAGCAGACCGGCTCCTCAACCTCAGCCAGAACCTCAACCGTACCCAGAACCTCAGCCTCAGCCGGAACCTCAACCCGAGCCAAAACAAACTTATATAGACATCTGCGCAATGAATAAAGATCCGGGACCATGTTTGAAACAGGTGCATTTTGTCTTTAATATGTCCCTCTTCATCAATAAACTTCTGAGGCGTTTAATTTAGAGTTGATAGCAAATGCTATCTAGCCCGATCGTGAATCGTAGAGACTCTAATTATCGGAAACCATCCTCAAATCATACTTCTTAATCAGCCCAAACTGTCTCGAGAATGATTCCTGGTTTAATTTTTTTTTTTATTCGCACAAGTTAAAAACTGCAATCCAACAAGTATTTCATATTGTCTAGTGGAGGATGTACTTTTATTTTGGCATTAACAAAAACCCATAGCCAGCTCAACTCAAATTGATATTCTACTTATCCAATATTTACATTTTTCTATTTGCAGAATCTAAAAATTTGGATATGGCATTACTCAACTCTAAAGTTGGTGTCTGTAGTATTGTTTTATAATTAAAGGGGTTTGTATCGTTTCAGTTATTTTGGTAAACAATACTTTTCTTTCTGTAGCGTACCCGGGACAAATAATTATTAAATGTTCTAGCGCTTCCGTCTCTTCAAATTGCGAGTCCTCTGATATGCCAATCCTGTGGTAGTGAGCCTTACAAGGCCGTGATCAGCTCGCATTCTGCAAATCATTCTTATATGTTTCTTATTAATAGGCAGTCCATAATGGCACGGCCTTCTATGAACTTCAGGATTTATGAATTTATAAAATAACCCCTTTAAAGACTCCTCATATTCACATTGCAAGACATTCCATATTCTTTTTTGGATAAAGGAAATATGTCAATTATGGAACCTTTACTGTTAAAGATTATCCCATCGCAAATAGTTTATTTCGCCAACGAGTCGGCCTGCCCATTTCCCATTATATTTGCATGTGCCTTGATCCATACAAAGCAGATCGCACATCCTTTAACAGCTGAGTAACACTTATTAAAATTTCATTAACAATATGGTTGAAATACAAATTCTTAGTTCAGCTACTCAATTTAAGAAGAGAGCTTTTACTGTCCGTTGTTACCATACGTTCAACGAAGCAATGGAGCAATGGCCACCACCTCAGTGGAGAAGGAGTGGGTTTATAACAAGAAAGGACAAGGATGAATAAAAAGGACAAGAATGATATAACTTGGACTGAGAGGAGAAAAGAAAAGGAAAAAAGAGAAAGTAAAAAGGAAAAGGGGGAATAGATAAATTAAGAAAACAGGATGATAAGACAATTAAAAAAAAGGGTAAACAAAACAAAAGCTCAACTGCCGAAGAAGAGGATAAGGCAACTTAATTAGAAAAATAAAATCAAACAATCAGAAAAAGTAGTTGACTAGTGATATGTAGTTAACGTAGTAAATAAATATAGTAGAATATAGTGCAGGACAATATAAAGAAAAAAAAAGTAGTTAATTTAAATAAATAAATATAAGTGTGAAACTAGCCAAAAAAAAGTTAAACAAGAAAAAAAAAAACTGATTGACGATAATGGGAATCGACCCTTAAATTAAAGGGTATCAGTCGACGTTAGCTCACTCGGCCAGCATGACACTTACTAGATACGGTTCTCAATGTAATGTAATTAATAATTATTAATTACCTCTATTTCTGATATTCTATTAATTCTGTGCCTCTTAAGTAGGTTCGTTGAGGATGAATAGTTTTTCTTTTATTTAAATAAATAGAACTGAAATATTAATTGCCAAAGATAAATAAATATAACTACCTTACCTGAGAAAGAGAAAAAGATAACACTGTCTTCTGACAATAATTTCCTTTCTTTTTTTATCTCTCCCTCTCTCTCCAACCTTAATTAGTTTAGTACCTTTAATTAAATTTAAAATTGAAAAAACAAAAAGGAAAAGGAAAAAACCAACATAATAAAACTCATTAAAAAAAAAATAATATACAGTTTATTCTACTGTTAGAACAAACAAAACGTAATAATTTATCAATTGATGAATATGTACAATACAACCGGCACTAAAAAAAAATAAATACATAGGGGGGAAAAAGAGAATGATTGGCCTCTTCTGATCTACCCTATGTATATAAAAAAAAGAATTTCATAAAGTAAAACAAAGAAAATTGAAATCCTTCAAAGAAAATTTTATAAACTAAACAGAAAATAATTATTAAAAATAATTTCATAAAATAAAACAAAGGAAATTGCAATTCTTGCAAAGAAAATTTTATCACGAACTAAACGAAAATAATTATTATTTCTGTTGGAATCACAAAATATGGTAAATTCAGCCACTTCCTGAATTTTACCCTCGAAAGAGAGAGCTCCAATCTCACTGTTCTGGATGTTAATCCACTTCCGTACGGTCCAACTCTCTGAGGACTTGTTGGTCCACTCTCAAACAGGAAAGCAGTAAACATCCGAGAAAACTCGTATGGTAATTATGCTTTTTCACTCGCCACCAATGCTCGCCGTCTACTTGTATTCTCTGGTTGCCGTACATACGCGCACAGTACCACATACGTCACATTCACTTCTATTATCTATAATGTTTATTCCTCTCTCTCCCATTTATTAGTGTTACAATACTTTTCTTATGATGCTTAATCTTTCTCTCTTGTTTTTATTTTTATTTTCTCTTATTATATTTCATATTTCTATGAATTTCATATATTTTTCTATCACGCGTATTCTATTCATCTTCCTCATTTATTTCACAGTCTACTTTTTTTTGTTTTAACTAAATCTTAACAAAACATTCCATTAAATTACCTAAACTAATTTCTATTAAGATAGAATTGATTACTTTTGAAAAAAAGAATGACCTTAAAAAAAAAATTAATTATAACGGTCTCCGATATACCGTTAAAACGACCCAGTTTTCTTTAATACCTGAATCTATCTAAAGCCTACTTCAGGACTGCGGCTATTGCGTACATCTCTACTGAGAATATCGTATAGATATCAGGCAGTCTAAGCTGTACAACGTAATCCCTCTTGTGATCATAAACGGCCATCCTACTCTATTTTGCGTCTTTGAACCATCGTGTATAATAACTGCGACTTAGGCAACTTTTGAGATACGTACTCCATTACATACTTATCGGAATACTGAAAATCTGCCGGCTGGCCGAAGAAATAAATTTGCAGCAATTGAATTAACAGGAAATGATGGCAGTTAAGAATTCTTTTGCAAGAAAGTTCCTTCTTCTTCTTTATGGCCGGTGCCACAAGCAATCATTGTCAGGTTTTTCCGGTACGAAAGTGTTTTTAGCTTGCATCACTTTTCCTCCTTCTATTTCCTAGATGGCGAATATCAGCCAATAAACTTATTATCTGTTTTAAATTTAATATTATGAGTGATTATAACTGATGGATAATCCTTAATCCACCTTAATGAATTAGGTGAAAGCATTGAGAAAATCTAGGAATCCTTAAGGGGAAACCTTTTTACATCAGGGAGATCCACAATTGTGATGGATTCTTTATTTTCTTACAAATGTTGAAGGTTGAGGCCGGACTAATACTAGCACTGCTCTAACTTGTATATCTATAAATATAATATGTAATTAGAAGTGTAAATAGGTTTGAAAGTTTACAACTGTACGTTAGTTAATAAACGATTAGCCTTGACAAAAATACGGATAAATATCTTAGATTTAGGTGTTATATTTAAGTTCTTATTAGATTTCGCTACAACTGGGTTTGCGTTGATTATTCATTAACAGATAGCTCTAAATACAAGAAATGTAACCACAGCAAGAGAATTCTGATAATTCTATAAGTTTCCGGCATGCTGCCCCAAAATTTTGGTGCTGTCCCCAAATTTAGACTGCTGATCCAAATTTTCCTTTGATATATTACTTTTACTCCTTGTCCGATGATAAATAGCCAATTTAGAAAATAAATAACCTTCAGAAGATAATTTAGTTGTCAATTGGTAGCGTGCATCTTCCTCTTAAGACCAAGAAAACAACGAAACTCACAAATTTTTAGTAGTTTGTTATCTTGACAAGGAGAAAGGAGATATTACCCTGTGGGATACAGAAAAAATCCAGCTGGTGGTCATGTCAAGATTAATCTATCATCCGCAAAATATGAAATTATTTCAGGAGCTTTAACGTGGGCGGTTCACGAATGTTTAACTTAGACTAGACGTGTGAAATCATTATTCTTTCCCATTTTCCATAAAAGCTCTTACTGAAAGCAGTCAGATCCCTTAATAAGATCATAAAATACTGAAAGGATTCTTTTTCTATCGTAATGGTTCCACATCAGAATAGTGTACTCAATTGTGCTTCTCTCGAATACGAACGATTGAATGGCAAAGGTTGTCCTTCGATATTTAAACAAGCAACCTGTTATATATTTATACTCTAAAAGATCTATGATTTTATCCGTCGTAGCGTGCTTCATTCTTTTGGTTCTGACAGGTAGCCGATTTTCATCCCAAGGTTTTTAATTGATTCGTGTAGAGAGACGACTTCAACTAAATGTTTAATAACACGCACCACACTGGTTGATTCTACTGGTCTCTCTACACGAATTGATCAAATACCTTACTCAGGTAATGGATGAAAATCCGATACCGATCAGAACCAAAATAATGAAGGAACGACGGATGAAATCATAGATGTTATCTAGCATTGCGGATCAAACTACAGATTCAACTCTAAAAAATGATTGTAGTAAGATTGGCCTGTATTGTATGCAGTCCAACTTATCGCCTTTCTTATAGAACCACAATTGCAATGAGATTTTCATTTTGTCTGGAAAGAGCCTAATCCATGCAATTCTAAATATAGTGACAAGAGAAAGACTGAAACTGGCGATTTGGATAACAAAATTGCCCATGATTCCGTCGAAACCATCATCGGTTCTGAATATTAGAAGCATTTCTGATTTACCAATTGCTTTTCATGTACATGAAATGAGAGTTGCATTTTGCGTACTTTGAATCAGCAAAAGATCGATGCTTCATACTCTTCATTTTAACCTCAACAGTTTTTCCAAAATCTGAGTAAATGTTTGTTGCTGTAACTTCTTGTAGTCACTAACTTATCAATCGAGTAATCAGATTGTTTGTTATTTTGTATAGATGCCTTCTTGGCATTATGATTCCACTACTGGAAGATGTAAACAGTTCTTTTATGGAGGGTGTGAAGGAAATGCAAATCGTTTTATGTCCGAGGAACAATGCGAACGTCAATGTGGACAGTTCCAAGCTCAAGGTACGTTCACATTATATACCGCTAAGTAGAATTTTTAAGTTTTCTGTGGTGAGATATGCATTTTGGATGTTGAAAAAAGTTGGCGAGATAAAAGTTGACAAAAGCCGAGATAAAATTTGGAAACCTTTCAGTGCGACGTTGAGTATTACAGAGTGAATATGCAAATATCTGATCCTTTGATTATTTTCAGACATTTGTCTGCAAAATTTTTTCTAAAAATTAATGCCCATTTACTAAAACTTTTTCAAATTGTAGAAACTGAATTTTACTTTTATTTCTTTGAAATTATTTTTTGATTAGTAAATTTTTTGTAAATGTAATTATTTGTAGATGCTTGCTCTAGTGAACCTGAAGAAGGTACTTGTAATAAACAGTTAAGTAAGTATTACTTCGACATTCACAGTAGACAGTGTCAACAGTTCTTCTACACGGGTTGTGGTGGCAATCCCAACAGATTTTCTTCGGTTGAAGAATGTGAGTCTGTATGTGTGCAGAACGAGGAACCTCCTATACCTTATGGAGAGAACACAGAACATGTGAATGAAGGTGCGTTTCCAATCTCTCCTTCATGTATATAATATGTGTGAGAATGTAGTTGCAAAAAAAAAAACAATGTTGGTTGTATATGTTCCAGCAATCTGTAGTCAGCCGTTGGAAACTGGACCCTGCGATGGTTATATAAAACGATGGGTGTACGATGATCGGAGGCATCAGTGCCTTACATTTATTTATTCTGGATGTGCAGGAAATCTGAATAACTTCAAGACACAACAAGCTTGTCTAGATTACTGTGCTATTAAGAAACCACAAGAACGTGAGTTTTATCGAACCTAATGCTTTCACATTCCACTTTTGATTACATGATTTAGATTAGTCTTTTGTTGTGTTTTGATTGTTAAAGTTATTGTTTTAAGGATTTTTGTAGTGGAATGTAGAGAAACTAAAATAATAATTGAAGGGAGTTTTACAAAGCTAAGTCTGTTGTAAGTGTTGTTATATTGTGTGAACAGTTTACAATAAGGTTATAAGCGAGTGAGTTAAATTTTGCGTTGGACCTTAGGACATTACCTGCTTCTACAGTCTCTATGATTTTTTATATGAATGCTGGTATTTCATTGTTGAGATAGGTGCAGTGAGTGGGCATGGCAATCCTCAGAGATGATGGAAAGTAAACATTGTTAAGACCCCAGTATATATTAATTATGCAGTAGTGATAAGGTGGGTTATTGATGTGAAATGTCATATGTCATCATGTCCATATATTTCCTGTTTAAATCGTGAAATTATATTTAAGTAAGGGTTCCGATCGAAGACTATTACACTTTTCGTGGTGAGCATAAAGTTCACTCACCGCTTATGCCCGAGAACCCTATCTGAGAATCGTGGTTGGGGATCCATCATTGAGCACATAAAGATTGAACATATCAACGATATCCAGTAAACTCCACCTTCGGAGTTTTTCCTTCGGTAAACCCAAACAGTATGATATGCATTGAAGTCTCCCCAAACAGAACCTGTAATTAGGTCTAAAAGATATGTCCATTCACGTACCTTAGTTCAATGTGTTGGTCTACAGTAAGCTCTAAGAAAAGTAGTCATGACTAAATTGACCAATATTTTTACTCCACAAATCTGTATCCGATTCCTATTTGGATTGGAAAATATATTGGATCGAAAAGCAATCTCTTGTGTACGAGTATGGCGCGCCCACCATACCCGTTATAACATCTGCTCTGACAATGTTATATCTTTGTAATTTACATTCAATACCTAGTATAAACCATGTTTCACTTAAGATGACGTTAATCCCTCTCTTAGGCAACAGAATTTCCAAAATTACGTAGGTACGATCTTATATTTAAGAAAGAATATTAACTTTATTGATAGATATTATTATTATCATCATCAGAATACTTATCATTTCTGTCAGCAGATAGTCCTCTATCATGAAGCAGTTCTTCACTGCGCTCTTCTGTCTCCAGTTCTATTGTTTTGTGTTTTTTTTCCGCAAAGCCAAAATTTTTTTGATTATACCTATTTAGGCAGTCTAAAGCCCAACTTTATAAAAATATTTGGTATAAATTCATTAAACCCTAAAAATTTGAAACTTTTAGAGAGCCGTCTAAATTATTACTTTGTAAACCAGCTCAATAATCAGGAACTTTCAAAAATATGTCTAAAGATACTGGATTCTTGATTGGTCACAGCTGCTTCTTTACAGTCTACGGTTTTCAGAGCCAATTCTTTGGCCTTCATTTTCCATTGAAGAAAAGGTTAAGTATAGGTTCCGTAACCTCGAAATATATTGAGAAAATTCCAGCACTGCATTTTCAGCTAGCGCTTTCTACTGAGCCATTCGTGAATATGAGCAACCAGTACTTTACATCGATATTTTCAAGCAACCATTTTCAACCAATTCCTCCTCATTTTCAAGCAATTGCGGCATTGGAAATGCTGTTTTCTGTTCTTACAATACTTTTGGGTATCCAGTAGCTGTTTTCTGAAAATTATCAAAAATCAAAACCTAATTTCATACTTTTCCTTCAGGCTATGAACTTTTGAAATGAAAAATACTCGTGTTTTAAGCCCTGCTGAGGCCGGTTTGAAGTTGTTGCTATAACTCACGTTCAATCTCTACTTCTTGTTTTCAAACATGTTTAGGGCGAAATCCTTTTCTAAGAAATTCAAGTAGTACATTGGTATACGTTGCATCAAGGCACTTGTTCCTAATGACCAATTTGAACTTATATTTTAATATTTATTATACTCTACAATTCATAGATATAGAAAATTAGTTGACTGGTTAATTTTACAGCGAACGAAATAGATGCCTCAGTGAGCAGTGAACACGAAGAACCGCCACTGCAACCGCAACAACCAGAACCAGATATAATATGTGCGGATCCAGAAGAAAGATGCAGACTACCATATTGCCAGTACGGGATAGAACGTTGGGTAGACAGTAACGACTGTGAAGACTGCCGTTGTCATGACCCTTGCATCACTGCGCCTCCTTCTTGTGAACCTAGTACAGCCTGTGTTGTAGCCAAGGTGTTGAACACTGAGACTGGTCTCATGGAGTTTACAGCCGTTTGTAAATCTGGTGAGTAACTCTTTAGAACATAACTACGTAGAAGTAAAGTAACTGTCATATTTTATTTTTGTTGTTTTCGTATCTAGCAGACAAACCAGCTGTCTGTCCAGCACCTGCTGCTCATGTTCAAGCTGAATGCGGCCATGAATGTACTTACGACAATGATTGTCCCGGAAATAAAAAATGTTGCCCCAACGGTTGTGGAACATCCTGCATTACACCTCTCATTGAAGAACATATTACTGAAGTCCCAGATTTTCATGTTCCAGGTAATTATTCACATTCTAACTCCACATTTTAGACAAGTTAGATATCTTGAAAATATATATTGTGATGAATAACTTTGTAGCTGAACCACCGATGATTTCTGACGATACTGATAGAGAGGTTGTTTCTGAGGAAGGTTATTTTGCATCTCTAGATTGTGTAGTTATCAGAGGATCGCCAACACCAGTTATTACATGGTGGAGAGGAACTGAACTGGTTAGTATTATTAATTTTCAACAATTCTAACTTGTTGTTTTGAAATATCTGTTAAATGTTTTAAATTTAGCTAAACAAGTGGACGGTGAGTGTGGAGTTGATGTGGAACTTGTCCACAAGATCGGTAATTTTAGTGTATTATTCGTTTTTTTATCACAGTGACCATATAAACATTTTAATATAACGGTGTAACAAAAGTCTTTGCGTCATATTTACAATTCAAAAATAGTTTGTTTACCTACTAAGCGTACTCCTCAAAATACAGGCCGTCATCACTTTCTACAACGTCAAGCCATCTGTGAGCCAAGAATTCGATGTCCTGATATCTGGAGCTATGTTTGGAGACAAAAAACTTCAAACTTCCTGTTTTCACCTCCTCCGAACTTCTTAACTTTTTTACCATGTAAAATGCCCGCAAGGGGTATCTGTTGCATGCAGTTACTTGGGGAGTAGCGACCCCACGGGTTACCACAGCTCAGTACTCCATGCACTTCGCCAGAACAGTACACTTAAACTACAAACACTCTACACTTTACAGGCAAGGACAAACACAGTACACAAACTAGGGTCTCCGTCCCTAGTTAATTGTCGAAAGCCAAGGGAGAAGAAAGGGATTAGCTCAGTGGTAGCGCGCTGGACTACGCGGAGGTCCCGGGTTCGAATCCAGCATGCTGTCCTTAGGCATGCTCTTTCTAGGAACCTCTACAACTCACTGTCCGGTGATGGGCAGTGTTGTCTGTAGCTAGAGAATACTGCTTGGAGGCCGGCTGTGCATTGGAGAAGGCTCGGGGGGGTACAATAGATCTTTCAGGTCGCAGTGCAATAACCCCCTACAACAATCTACAATCTACCATGTAAAAAGTAGTCCACGTAGCGGAAGAGATGGTAATCAGAGGGTGCCAAATCTGGGCTGTAAGCTGCAGGAGAGAGAAGCTCAAAATTTAAATCTTCGATTTCTGAGAACATTTGACGTGACGTGTGCGGCCTTGAATTGTCTTGTTGAAGGAGAACACTTTTCCCATTTAACTGAAGAGGAGTATTTTGCAGCCAAAATGGAGGATACGCGTTTTAGCTGAGTAGAGTAGAGTTCGGATGTAAATTGCACGACCGACACCGATTCATTTTGAGAAACTAGCCCAAAATGAATGACATCCTCGTACATTTTTACTAATACTTATCAGGGTGTAAAAACATCAGTATTTATCAGATTTGTGATTGCATTTTTATAAATCAAGTTCGCTTTTTATAATAAAGGAAGATGAGGGTTCGTCTTTTATGATAAAAGAGATTCAAGGAAACAAAGAACTCTTTTTGGATTTTGGGCACATTAACAGCTTCCTGCGCTATGGTCCTTATGTGCTTCGAATCAAGGTTCGCTATATTGCGTGAATATCACTTTCGATGCGTTTATCTATTAGTCTTAATTGAGCAGCAATAGCAGATAATTTTTAGGGCCTGTCTTTAACAGTGATGTGTCAATTTACAGCAATATAAGTGTAACCCATAGAAACCAACTTTTACGTCCTAGGTTCTCAGCAAATCAGAGGCCTGCTAGAAACAAGGCACAATGTCAGAAGCAGGCGAAGGATTTCTTTAGGGCCTCGCAAAAGCATACAGGAGACCTCCTTAACTAGAGCAGGTGGTTTATACGATTTACATGTTAAGACATTTAATTCCCTAGCTTTCTGTTCATTTTCTTCTTAGATGGAGTTCATGCTACTTTGAAAATTTATTGGGCTTCGCTATGATCTTCAAACAAGATTGAAATGCGCCCCATCTCAGCCTGGATCCATACACCATTTCCGGATCTATTCCTTTTAGAAATTTCTGTGCTTTCTTGATTTCCTACACTTTTCTAAGCTCTTCTTTGAGATACTAATTGCTTATCCCACCACAGAATTTCAGCCATTTGATAAGGGGTTGCCGTGCCTAGGCTGTTGTCGGCCATCTGATGACTTTTAGCCATTCAGTCTTGGCACCCAAAAAATGTAGACTTCATTTTTCATTCACATTCATTAATTATGCGGAGACATTCTCAACTATTTTCTAACTAATACGAATTCTGTGCTTTACGGCGGACTGACTGTCAAATAGGATTGGATTCTGCTCATTCCGATAATTATTTTCGAAGTGAACTGGTGGAGACACCTTCCGATTATTTACATTTCCATTATATATTTGTTTTTATGTATTATGTGAAATATGAGATAATGATCTGTAACAAATTTGCAGATAAACAGTGCAGTGAGTGGGAAATATAAAGTACTGAATAACGGTACATTGCAAGTGATCGGTTTGAATAAGGACGATGCCGATCAGTACAGGTGTGTGGCCAATAACGATGTTGGAGTTCCAGCTCACAGAGATGTCCATCTCACCGTCACTGGTATATATCTACTCACAGTTCGCATTTATTATTATTATTATTATTATTGGACCAGTAGTTACTATTAGTTGACACGTTTGGTGGTGGTACTACTGACGGATGCATCTTGATATATTATTTGCTTAATAATTACTCGGATAGAGTGCAAGTTTCAATTAAGCCAAAAGTATTATAAATAGATAAAGTACGAACATTCTGCTAGTTGGTCTTCTTAAGCTATATTCTATAGTATTAATGGTATATTTCTATTCATAGTGCGCTAAATTTGCATTCAGACTCCCATGGAAATCTTAGTCAATGATATGTTTGCATTTATTTCTGTCAATGAATTCCATTCATTAATGATGGCCAAAATTAGGTTAATTGTATAAATGTTTTTGAAGAGAAGTAGTTTTGCCCCTTAAATATTGCTGGAGTAGCCTGGATAAGCGGCATGACGTATAGACACTGTTGAACCATTCAGAGAGAAGTACTCTAGTGAGACAGTCAAATCCTAACCATTTCGGATATTAAAGGTCTCACAGGGTGTGCGGTTTTAATTCAATATATTCCTGACAGGTAGTTGGGTGTAAACCTGCCTAGAAATATACGCATTACTTATTTAGTTTTGTTACTTCAAATCTTCTGTAATAAAATGATGCTTCAAAATACTAATATAATTCAACCAAATTAAACTTCTTTTAACTCAAAGTTATCTTTTTTCAAGCAATTAAATTCTCTCACTCAAATTAAAACTTTCAATTAAATTAAGATTTTCGGACTTAAACTTAATATCTTTAAATAAACATTTAATTTTATTGTAAAAATGCTTAATTTTTTAAGAGAAAGGATTCATTTGAACGGTAAAGTTAATATGAGAAATTTTCTTTATGTGCACCTATCGATATTCGTATTTAAAGAAGAATAACCTATTATTATGAAATGCTGTTTTAAGTTATGCAAGTTCTTTCTGCGGAAAGTTACATGTGAAGTGACATTTTCATAAGATAACTGCTAAAAAATACTCATTTTTCGAAAATAACGTGTATTTATATTTTGTAAATTACTTGGTAATATATTTGTCTAATGCACTTTTTTTGTATCTTCTCTGACATGTTTACAACGCCAACGTCTATTTTATTTCAGAAGTTTAAAGAAGGTGAGCATCCTCCTTCTCAACCAAATCTTGCAAAAACTGATTATTTGAGACATTTCATTATTTTCACAATAGGTGCTTATGCCAAAAATTTATTATACTGAAAACGTTGATTACTTTTCAGATTTCTAGATATAGTTTACCCCTATCAACAGAGGCTAAACTAACTGGGCAGATGACTTTTTTTTTTTGCAGAAGTGGCCTACTCCACAGTGTATTGTGCCATGCACCTTGGATGTTGCTGGCTTGCCAACCGCAACCACTTAGGTATTGTAGGCGAGCATTTCGCTACAGGACCGCCACCAGATTAATTTATTTAGAAATCTCAATATTCTGGAGAGCTCTAGAGAGGATTATTCTCCTCATCTTCTTGGTAACTACTCAGGCTCCTAAATCTCCTCTGAGTGACAGCCTCACAGTCCGTAAGGGATGGTGCAGCACGTGCTATCACTCTCCCTAGCCCAGTTCGTCTCTCTCGCTACGGCGATTATTAAAAAAAAAAATGGCTAAGGTAGATAACATTAGGTTATTAACGGCTATAAAATTTAAGTAAAATTCAGAACCTGAGCTTTTCAGAATATATCTTCTCCAGTATAATTTTTGAAAACATACCATATCAAACTTTTGAATATGTGGTTGGGTCTGCAATGCTGGTAACATCTGTAATTTTATCCGTCATAGGACAACTTTTATCCTTCATTGTTTTGGATTGCACATACAATCACCAATGTTGTTTGTGATATAAATATGTAGTTGAAGTCATCTCTCTATACGATTTGATTGTAAACCTTACTCTGACGATGGATGAAAATCCGAAATCGGTCACGATCGATAGCATACTACGACGGATAAATCATAGATCGTATTAAACTTAATAATTGCAGATTTGCATTTGTTAACAATAAAGGCCTTACTGAGCCAAAAAGTTAATATTTCATTTTTCTCATCCTGTTAATTGCAGTCAATGCAGGGCCTTTAGCTTCTCCCCTACTCCCTCCATGCTCTCTCCTCCTAGCTGTCTAGTCTCAATACTGTGAGATCATGTTCAGCATCATCCAGCCCTCGCACGCTGGGCATCCATCCCTTCTCATCTCTTTTAGGGAGTCCTTTCCCACTCTTCACATTCTACCTGATTCTATTCTACATTCAAAACCAGAATTTCCAACTGCTGCCGCATTCTTTATTCACTGTTAATTCATTTTTCATGTAGAAGCAGCTTCTAGGTCTTTAAACATTTACTACTTCAAATTTCTAAGAACTAGTTATATATTTCCTTGATCACTTTTTAGTAGCTGTTAACGTATACTTAGTTTTTGCTTCATTTATATTGTGTTGAACCATCGAAAACTCCTGCTGTTATAATTATTGTTGGCGTAGGCCAAATGTGGTTCAGTCTATCTAAAGATACTAGTTTCCTTATCTAGAGCTCTTTATTACAAGATATTCTTCTCAAGTGCTAAGTTAAATGACAATTTTACGAACTGTAAAACAGTAATTTAATCATCAATATTCTAATTGAGCGATGTAAATTAGTGGCGGCATTGAAACAACACTCTTCTGAATTAGAGAATATAATCTAATATAACATATTTGTAGAATGCAGCATTATTTTAAAACTGAATGAATGAATGGTAATAAATTAGATTACAATAGTAATATTTGTACTAACGCAAACAATTACTAACAAAATTTAAAGAGGGAAGCCGTAGAGGACCATCGATAATGGGAGACAAGCAAGATTCGGAAGTGGTGGCAACACTGAACGGACCTATAGTATTGCGATGTTATGTGACAGGATGGCCTCGACCTCATGTCGCCTGGTGGCGCGGCAAAGTGGCCATACCATTATCCTCGGACACTTATGAACAACATCGTGACAATTCACTATATATACGAGCAGTTACATTAAACAGTCTAGGATATTATACTTGTCAAGCTTTCAATGGCATTGGCAGTGCAGCTTCATTTGTTATCGCGTTGAAAGTTTATGGACCGATACAGACCTTCGATCCGAATGCTATTACTTACAATCAGTTCTTGGTGCCTGCACCAGATGTACCGTCCGTAGAAGATACACATAGGCCTCCAGAAGGTGCACCAGCGCTCCCTGATGGTGAGATTATTTATTTTTCTTTAATTTATTAACTTCTTTTACTTAAACATAATAATTGAATTGAACTTTTGCACGCTACTAATTATATTTAGATTCTAAGCATTTTATACTATCTCAAGGAAATGTGTGAAGATGAGCAATGATTTGCAATTTTGTTTAACTCCTATTATCAAAGCAACTATAATCATCTTGTGTACATGGTTATGCTCATTGATAAATGTGACACCATGATGATCAATGTTTCATCACCATACATTTCTTTTTAATTTGTCTCAATAGATCACCTAATAATCTAGATGTTAACAAGTTTTAGACTCATTCTACAGTTATCTTAATGTACTAAAATATTTTCTTCTTCTTTATTCCTTTGCACAAAACATCTTAAAAATGTTTATGTAAAAATAAATTTCTGTTTAATCCATTTTCTCAAATTTTGGAAATTTAAAATATATAATATTAAAATAAGAGTTTCCATATTTTAGTGCCTGTGGCAGCGAATATTGAAAGCGAAAAACACGAATTCCCACCGCTGAGTACAATAACTCTGGACTGTAGAGCATCCGGTGAGCCGGCGCCAATTATCGCTTGGTACAAGGATGGCCAGCCTCTGCAACAGATTGATAGAATTATTGTTAAAGGTGAGTTTTGGGAAACTTTTCTTTATGCTGTAAGTATTAAAATTGTGTCAATTTTTGAACTTGAGTTTTACCGGCAACACATTTAGAGTCCTCTGATTTTGAAAAAGTGTATTTGAAAATGTTCTACATGTGTGTGTGTGTGCTTTATTTCGTATGTATGTGAACAGCATAACCTAAAACGAAAAATCGCAAAAAGTCAAACTTCTTGATATTTCTTTTAGGTATAATCAAGGGATCTGCAGAAAGTTATCTTTAAAAAACCCTCACTGGGAAGTTCCACTTTACTGGTTGTGTTTTCTAGTTTTTATGATATTTTCGGCAACGGCTAGAACGATTTTCTTTACCTTTATTGATATTTTTAGGTTTTTCTATCACTTCCACTAGAAACCTTTTTTGTGCAATATTGGCTCCGGGTTGAACGGTTTTTACAGCTTTCTAAGATTTCTTGTTCCCCACGCTAGCGAATTTGTTTAGTATGTTATACTAATCGTTCATAAAAAGTCTATCTTTTTTTATTTGAAATTTTTTTTCCGTTACGGGAGTTGATCTGGCTTTACACAACAACTAAACTGTATTTCAAGAAGTGGCGCTATCAGGTGATTTACATTGTATTTACATCAGATACATAGCTAAGAATGGAGTAAGTTTTCTCCCACCTAAATATTTATTTATTTGTGGACCACCACCTAGCATGGATGCGTTGTGTTACTGGTTCGATTCGTGTTCTTAGTTTTATATTTTTGTTTTACGTATTATTGTGAATGATAAGTATAAGGTAGTTGCACGTAAAACCATCTAAAAGAAATAGGCATCGATTTACTTCATATATATACATTCAATTTGAGGCACACCAACATCTGTGGTCATTGGCGCCCGGAGCCTTCTCAGTATACAGCCGGTCTTTGGACAGGGTTCTCTCGTTACAGACAACACCATCTTTCACCGGACAGTGAGTTACAGAGGCTCCTAAAAAGTGAAAAAGACAGCCTGCTGGACTCGAAACCGGGACCTCTATATCATCAAATAAATTTCCTAGCCACTGTAATAAACAAGTTGTAGATTTCAACTGCCTAGGACCGCAGTCGCTGCCAACTGCCAGAATATTTTCACGCAAAATTTATTTCTCAGCCACCTCATGAGAGCTATTCCAGTATATATTTTGTAGTCAGGCGTTTGCTAGTTTAATATGAGTTCTGTGAGTTGCACATTTGAAGCAATTTGCATAGCTAGAGCCTCCTTTGTAATATACGTAACTGCATAATTCAGTAGTAGACTTATGTGCAAAATTATAGCGTAGCTTTACCGAGAAATTAACTAATTGTTTAAAATGAACAAATATAGAAGAACAAATATTGACCCGCGGAAATGCTTTCTCGCACTCCTATCTAGTTACGATTCTAAAACCTTTTTATTGATTTTAAAACCTTTTTTCCGGAAGATTAATTTTAAATTATTTTATGGGAGAGTTGGACTTAGTTTGTGAAAGGCTTTTTCAGTGTAACTTGTGACCATCTATGTACATAATAGATATTAAGGGCAATTAACTTTCAAGTTATTTTTTACCTCTGACCTGAAGGGACATTGCATCCCATTTAAATTCACTTTTGAATAAACATATATTTATAGTGGGCTACTAACAGGGGGGAATGGCTGAAAGGCCAAATAAGAGGCAAAAACAACTTTAATTAAGAATTCTAGCTCTAAGGAAATGTTTCGCAATTAGAACTTAGAGAATTGCTAGTACAGAAAATGGTGGGTCTTGTTTCTTATCAATTTTTATTTATTTAGTTTTAATTTACATTGAATATGTGATATACAGGTAATATTGTGACAATAAATTCGGCCAAAGCAGAAGACAGTGGGGAATATAAATGTATAGCCAGTAATGGATTCACTAGTCATGAAGATAAAATTAATGTACTAGTTGCAGGTAAGTAAAACTTTTTTTTATTGTTATTTTTATAAATTGACAAATATTGCGATCATTTTTTTAAATTATTAATGATTACAGGTCCACGTATTCCACCCAATTGTACGGATAGTGAATATTTTGCCAATTGCGCACTTATTGTACAAGCGAATTATTGTAACCACAAATATTATGCAAAATTCTGTTGTAAATCATGTGTAGAGGCTGGCAAATTATCTATTGAAAATGTACCATCTGACAGACGCAAACGAAGAGCATTACTGCCATCAAGGATGGCCAAAATTGATTCTACACGTGAAATTGCCCGCAAACTCAGGTACACTATTTATATTTGAGAAAATTTAGCGGATTTAATTTCTAGCAACCTACTGTACTGTTTCCTTTATCATACAAACTTGGTACATGATTTTCTTTTTCTGATGGGAATGACCCAGATATACTACCAGAACAGCCGAATTCTTTCGGTCGATAGTATCGATCAAGATTCACCTACAGTCTCTCTAAGGATCAGAGTTCCATGGTCCTTATAACTGTTTTATATATCTATATTACCATTACATATTGATTTACTATTCCACTAATTTCATCTTTATGTGAGAATTAATAAATAAATCAAGCGTTGTTTGAAGATAATTAAAGAAAAAACATTTAAACGTATCTGTTATGCCAATTGCATCATGCCTAGAATACGTTATTCAACCCCTCCTCCCATCTTATTAGGAGAGAACATTTGTTCTGTATTTAATCTAAGAAAAACGTTCGCTTTTTCTCAAATTGATGGCCTCTTAGTACGTTAAAAATGGTAAGATTATTTGTAACTCATAAATATATCACCTTTGCCATATTTACTGATTGTTTATTGTTATTTGTTCAAATATAGCCCTAATGAAGGTATTAATTTCATCGATTATTAATGTATACAAGATGTTTTTCTTATTATCAAGTCTTGTCCATCTGCAGCAGTTCCCTTTTTTCTCGTTTTTCTTCTCCATCCCACCGTATTTATGTATTTTCTGTTCATGACCAGGATATCTATTTCCAAGAGGTTTTGTGTATTTGTTGATTCCAAGAGGCTGTATTTCCCTAATTATTTCATCAATTTTCCCACTTAAACTTGTACATTTCATGTTCTACATAATGCAGTCCTTCTCCGTAGCCGAAGTTGGTGCCAATTTCTTCAGGAAATGTATAGATACTTTTTTTGTCGGATGGGTAAAAAGTTGTGGCTCGTTACCCACAACCAGGATTTTGTTCTGTGTGGCTTCACCAATCTAAAACGTTCCTCCCTTTGTTAGCATATACTTTGTCATGCCCTGGTCTGATCAGTTTGGGGACCTTCCGGTTACTATGCTTTTTCTGCTAAAGCGGTGAGCTTCATCGGAATACACAAACCCAAATATATATCAAATCTGCCTGGCAGCAGAAAGTGTAGTTGTAAGAAAAAGATACTGCTTATTTGGCATTCCATCAACGCGAATTTGAAGAAAGAGTGTTGTATGAATGAAACTGGTCGGGATTGAAAGTTTTTACATTATTATGCTATATGCCTAGCGAAATAATAATTAAGAAACTAGAGTAGTGTCCTCCTTTCCAGTAATCGTTTTAAAGGGTAGTTAAAATGAAAAGTTCATATAATGTAATGAAACATATTTACAGGTATGAACGAGAGCCAAGGATAATAAGAAAACGAAGACAGAAACGAAATAAAAAGGTGAAAAAGTTTTAAGTTTGTGTTGATGTGATGTAACTAGATGTTGTGTGCCAACATTGTGCTGATCTGACTCCTGTCTTCGTATGAATGTGTAAAAGTATGTCTAATTTTGGTTAATATGAACCTTGTAAAACGGTATTATAATATATTACTATTGATACTCCGTAGCCGAAGTTTGTACCAGTTTCTTTAGGCAAATCATATAGCTTACATTTTCCACCACATGGATTGCCGGTTCATACACTTTAAATATTTTTACAGATAACATAATTTGGACCACAGTTTCACCTTGTATTTCAGAAGCAATTTCATTATTTCTTAAAAACAAATTCATTCCTTGTAAATAAATTTTTGGTTGGTAGATTGTATGGCCAATAAACTTTACACGAGATATATATTTGAAGGCCCAGAAAGTTGTAGATGATGATATTGTTGACAGAAGTGTGGTTGATGTCTCCACATTACAATTATAACTTTCAAAGTTTTATATTATTTATTTATGGTGAAATTATAGGCAATAATTCTTCAACGCTATAAAATAGTAAATTGCAATCAAATTCTGTAAGCATCAAAGATATTTTCTATGATAGCCTGCTTCATTTTGTGACCATCGACCGGTTCGGGCTTTCGCTTATCATCAGGGCGAACGCCCGAAGACCACAAAATAAAGCAGGCTATCACATAAAATATATGTTGCTCTCCAGCCAGGTCTGCGGCCTCAACCACAAAAAAATTCTATAAGATTTTTGTGCTATTTGTTTTATACAATTTTGTGTATTTGTTGATGGTATTTACATTAACTGTTAAAATATATTTGGAAGTAATATAACAATATTTAAATAACTATAACTTGCAACAATATTTAAATTAAAATCACATTATAGGGTTAATGGTTAATATAGTGGCCACCATTATGTAGTGTGGTTGAATTCTCAATAACCAACTCACCACAAAACATAATAATACTTAGTTTCCAAATCTTCAAATTCTACTTTCACACCTTGGCCAATATATATATATATAACACACACAGAAATAAGGATCGAGTGATTACATTTATTGTCAGATGGTGCTGATAATTAAATATGCTGTAATATTAAATTATTTATAAATAAATTTTAGAAAATAAATGTGCCAATTTCCTAACTGATTCCATTTTTGTGCCTTACCATTAATTTTCTGGAAATACTTATTCAATTTCAATATAAAGACATATTTATGTATATATATAAAAGTTATTAAATGTAACTTTTAGGTGTAATACATCACATCCACTAAGTTTTGTCTATACATGATAAATAGATAAGCCATCGTGTAAAATTATTTTCTATATCTTTGTGTTTTTTAAATTGTATTTAAAGTTATTGTCTGTAAATATATAAATAAAATACATGTTATATAAAAAAAATAAAGTTACTTATGATTTAGGTTAGACCTTCTTCTTTACTTTACTACGTTTTATATATTTTATTGAAAATGTTTTATGGGAGGTGTTATTGAAAAAATCGTGATGACATCTTTCCCGAATGAATGCCGAACATTTATGGAGACAGTCGAACCAGTTACCTACATTACATTATACTGTTTGTATTTGTATAACCAATTTCGAATTCAAACTGTGTGTTTGGTATAAACGTGTAACTTGTGAAAATACAATAAAGTATTGTTAAAATTCACTCAGCGTTTTTTTTCTTGACTTTTCTTTACATATAATCTGCGTAGTTGAAGTTATTATAACAAAAAAAAAATCAACCTAAGTTCATAAAGGTTATATAACAGTTTAAAAAAAACAATAAACATTTTCTATGTCTGACTTTTACGTGCAAAATGGTGTTTTTTAATTTACTGTATATAGCTTTAGCTGCATTATAAATCAGTTTTTCGTATAATCAACAATAAATAATAATATTGCTGGTTGCTGGTATTTATTGTTTCACTTTATCGTTCTCTTTCGGCGAAAAAAAAAGTTTGCTGCTTAAAAAAAAATGAAGTAAAGTCTAAAAGTCGTTTTAATCAACAAAAATGATTATTCCATCAATATAAATAAACAATTCGTTTAATTGCTCAATTAAAATTTTTCGATATTTCAAGGCGTCTAGAATCATATAATTTATACTAATCTTGCCCATTCAGATATTTTATCACCTCGCTCTCCTCTAGTACTTTTTCTCCAAACCGTCTGACCCTAAACACCCCCAAAATAGGACAAATCCCAACCAAGTGTGCAACATCCTCCCTAGCTCCCAGATTACAAGCGAACAACTGTGCCCACTCTCTACCCTCGAAACATCAACACATTCAAACTAAGGAGCTGACCTCTTAATTTCATTATAGTTCGGATGAAATGTACATCATTTTTATCATCAATATATCTCACCAAATCCAATTCTAATTTTTTATACATATAATGAAATTATGTTACTCTAAATTCTAATTTTATTTTGTTATTGTGTTTTTATTTTGTTCACTTGATTGGATAGCCTGACATTGTTTTCCGATATAAAATTGTAGTCAGCCTCTGGCAAGTGATGTCTAATGCACAGATCGCAATACTTCCGATACCAGAAGTTTTCTTCTCATTTAACTCATGCGCCGAAATATTACGAAGACGAGAACGCGCCATTAATAGCACCTCATGTAGCTATAATGCAGTTGAAACATAGAAGAAAATTATGGTTCGCCATTGGTCTCTAAATACAGGAAGTAATTAGGCGTGTTGTTAGGGAGCAAAAGCAGCTTTTTAAGGAAAAACATATAAAGCCTCACCGAGTCGCACCACTGAAATCCCCAGACCTGCGCCGCGTAACCGATTATCGCTCTCATAACCGAGTTAAACAGTTGGAATTTGGCTGATAGAGGATTTCCTTTTTTCTAATTGGGCTTGTGAATTACTTATTACATAAAAGAAGTTTCAATGTAAAACAGTAAAGGTACATGAAGACACATGTTTTGTAATAATATTCATTATCACATCAAAATTTTATTTTAGATTTTAATTTCCTGAAAGAAGTATATGGAAGAAAAAACGTCTTATTTTGAATATTATTCAGAAAACGTTTGTACAAAAGTATTAATGTTAATTTTTCAGGCATTTTACTAAATAATTTTTGGAAAAATACATAAAAAGAAGATTCTTCATGACATTAGTTAGAAATCAGGAAGATAAATATTCATTTAGAAAATAATATGTTTAATAACTTGGTTTTAAAAAAAAGAATTAAATAAAAAATCACAATGGAAGATCGAGAAATTGGACTGAAGTTCAGCAACTCAGCTGTGATATTATATTCTCCCTTATTTCCTGTTCCAACTGCTGCAGTAATGTTGCCTGCAACAATAGGCATATACTTACTACATAACGTATATATTAAAATTATATATATATATAACATAAGGTTTTGTTTAAATAAACAAATCGGTTGCAAAATCTGTATCACTTTTTTTTACTTCCTCTTACTCATTGCGATCTTGTCTAATTTTCGAAATTAAGTTTTCAATGGAAATAATGTTTCCTGAAGTCCCTGAGTAAGAAACAGTCGGTTTTGACGAATGTCTATGGGTGAACAAAAATCTCAAAAGCTCAGGCTTGTGATTCCGCTTGGGTACCACCACGCGAAAGCATCGGTTAAAATCCATCGTTCCCTTTCATAATTCATAATTTCATAATTCACATACGCCATCCACGCACGTATATGGGTTCCTTACAGGCCTAAATATAACAAGTCTAAAAGAGCCTAAGTACAGACTTTCATAAATATATCATTGAAAACTTATAAGTGTGTTATCCAACCTTAATGAAACATACACTCCACATTAACAATTTATTTGACTTGCATACATTATTCACATATGTACAAACTTAAAAGCTGTTTTGGTTCGTATGTACAGACTTAAAAACTACCAGATTTAAAACTAAAATCTATTTGGTTTTAAAACTTAAAACTATTTGGTTCAGGTGGGTTGTGTATTGTTTATGGATATTGTTATTGTGGGAAGATAGTTTTGAATAGTTGTTCACTCGCGAATTTTTATTTATTTCAAGTTGTTCTAATATGTCCAGTCGTCGTCCTTTTTTGCCTTGATGTATTAATTTTATCGTGGTGGAGATGTCGTCGGGTTTGTGTTTGTTCGTGTTTAGCTGATTGCCATAATTTTGTTGTACTTGTATGATCTGATGTGTTCAGCAAATCGTTCCCTGATTTTTCTGCCTGTCTGGCCAACGTAATGTCGCTACAATCCGGAAATTTTAATTCATAAACCCCATTCTGTCATATACGTCAGTAGTCTCAGTACGGGTGCGGATTTTGTTGCCTAAGTTATTGTTATTTCTGAAAGATGTCTTAATGCCCAGTTTTTAAAAATTTCGTGAGTTTGTACGTGGGATTTCCGATGTATCTGAATGTGGCAAATTTGTCTATTGTTTCTTTGTCAGTCCTATTCCAGTGGTATGTTTCGTTTTTGAGTTTATTAACAATTCTCGCACTGTACCTATTGTTCTTAGCTATGCTGCAGATTGTCCGATTCTTGTTCGTGTTTCGCGGGGTGAGGGGTGTAATTTAAGTCTGTTCGTCAGATGTCTCAGTGCAGCTAGTTTGTGTTGGGTAGGATGGTTGGAATGTGTGGTATGATTGTATCGGCAGTGGTTTTCTTTGTGTTCTGTATTCCAGTTTATTGTCGTTTCTTGTGAGTTTTATGTCAAAGAAGTTGAGGGTGTTGATAATTTCTTTTCCGTGCGTGAATTATTTTGGGGTTTATGTTGTTAAGATAATGTAATAATTTGTCTATGTCTAGATCATTTTCCAGTATGAGGAAGGAGTCGTCCACATAACGTGCATAAAATGTTACGTTACTCCGAACTCCTCTTTCAGTTTTGGTACGTAAGTAAGTCTCTTCCATATTTTGTACGAATATTTCTGATAGGATAGCTGATGTCAGGTGCCCCATTCCCAGGCCATCAGTAGTGAGGTGGAAATAGTCAAATCTGAAGTAGTTCGGTTCCGTTGTGGTTTGTATTAAGTTTTTAAGTTGGTGAATGAATTGCGTGGATTCCTCTTGTTTCATCTTCCGTTTCATTGTGTCCAGTGTGTCTGTAACAGGAATGGAGGTGTATAGGTTGGTGATATCGAGGGATGTTAAACGAGAAGTCGGCTGAGTCGTATATTCTGTGTTAGTTGTATTTGGTGTTGTGTGAAAGTGTCATTCAGTTTAACTTTGCCTTTTATTATTTTAGCTAGATGCTATGTCAGTTTGTATGCTGATGCTGTCATGTAGTTTGGGTCTGATGGGGATGTTAGGTTTATGTTTTATACGTTGTTGGAACTGTCTTATGGGGCCTTTTTTGTGTTGTGTTGTGTTTTTGAGTTGTGTGTATGTGCTATTCTTTATAAATTCTTGTGTTTTGTTTATGTAGTCGTTGTGTGTCATGATGACAGTACTGTTTCCTTTGTCGGCTTTTGGGATGATGAGGTTATTGTCTTTTAAGTTTTTCGTAATCTACCCGCCGTTCTTTCTTCTTGTCGGTCTGTTACTGTGCATTTGTTGCTTTTGTATGTCTTTTATATGTCTTCGGCGATGTGACAAGAGTGTTCCTGTTCGGTGTGTGGTAGTAAAGCTATTGCTAGTTCGGTGTCAACGGCAAGTTGTTCGATGTTTTTAGTGTGGTTAGTGTCTTTGAGATAACATTTCAGTCCTTTGTCAAGAAGTTCCGTCCCAGTTGGTGTAAAAGTACTTTTATACTGTGAAAGTTACTTTTACAGCAACGACTTTTTGTTTATCAGAGATATTTTCCGTGAGAGATATAGCCTGTTTTTTTTTTTGTGGTCATCGACCGGTTTCGGGCGTTCGCCTATCATCAGGATGCTTTTGTCAAAACTGTGATAACATAGATTGCTGTGTACAATGTTATCACACTGTTTGACAAAAACAACCTGATGCTGGGCGAACCACCGAAACCGGACAATCACCACAAAAAAGAAAAAAACGTTTTTTCATATTGAAGTGATCAGACAACATGTATTTCCGCTATGAAAACTTACTTTCTAAAATTTGGAAATCACACTATTTACTTTGAAAGCAGCTGAAGGAACTTTTTGAGACAGAAGCAAATATAAAAATAATAAATAAATTTCAGAGACCACTTGCTTCAGATTTTCTTAAGTTGGTCACTGCCGATGAATCTGATCTTAGTTAATATTACTAATTAGAGTTTACCTCATTATAAACGTTTGCTTTATTATACTATAGTAATATACATTAATAAAATAAGAAATGTTATAACTATGTTATGAAGAAATTTGGTGAGGACCGGTCAAGAAAGAAATCTTCAATTATGCCAACGTTTCGACAGAGTTTCCTGTCTTTATCAAGGGTTAATCTAAAACGCAATACCATGAGGAACCACAATGCATTAATAATACTGTAAAATGCAGAATAATAAAAACAAAAACAAAAAAAATGTTAAAACAATAATATTGAACTTACATATAGATTGTCGTGGAGATGTGGAGAAAGAATTTTTGCACATACACATTTGTTACATCGCAGATACATAAAAAAGAAAAAAGTTACTGTTTTCTTGTCTTAAATCATCTATAGAAATAATAGTAGGTTGAATAGGCAAGTGAAAGGGATTTGAGGAAATTTTTAGGGGTGGGGTAGGTGAAAGGGAATCCTAGAAGGTTATGTTTGGAAAAAAAACGTTATACAACGCGGACAAATTATTCGTGCCATTACTAAAATTAAAAAAAAAAAAATTTCTTTTGATATATATCATTTCTAATATATTTCTTTTTCTCCTGTTAGTTTCTTTTGCTTGTTTTAGGAAAATCAAATTTATGATTGTTTTCCCTATAAGTGTTTCGTCAGTGCAGTAATGTTGTCTGTCATTTGTATTTCTGCAGTAAAGCTTAAGCTTTACTTTGAGTTAAATTAAAGAAAAAATAAAAATCAATACAAAGACTGCTACGTATTCATGTTGGTATATTCTGTTCTTCAAGTATGGTGTAGTTTGACCAACATAAACAGCTGGACATTGTGTACAGCCTATCTGGTAAACAAGGTCTCATTGTAAGTTGTTGGGTCAAGTAGGGTCATTAAGTTTGCTGTATAACTTGTTAATAGTATTAGTGAATTAGTGGGCTAAAATGATATTAGAGCGTCTGAAAATTTTAGAAATTTTTTTTGACAGTTTGTTAATGTATGTAACATTTCATTTACAAATATTTCCTTTACACATATTAACGAACAGTCAGAGAAAATCTCTAAAATTTTTAGACGCTCAAATATCATTTTAGCCCACAAATCCACTAATACTATTAACAAGTTATACAGCAAACTTTAAAGACCCTACTCCCAACAACTTACAATGAGACTTCGTTTACCACATGGACTGTACACAACAATGTCCAGCTGTTTATGTTGGTCAAACTACACAATACTTGAAAAACAGAATGTACCAACATGAATACGTCCACAGAAACAAAAATCTGGTGTGAAACACTCACACAACTTTCTCTTAGTCCAGTTTTCAAAATTGTAACTGACAAACTTTACACATAGGGTACCAAATTTGTTGAAATTCGTCGGAGATCGTCAAAAACTGGAAAAATGTTAGGTACAAGCACACTTCCGGTTTACTAATTTTCTTGAGACTCGGAATTTTGGCCATCTATTTATTTTTAATTAATTTTGTTTGGATGGTAGAATTGTATAATCAACTGATTGCACTGGAGAAAAAACATAACCCCACCCCTTCCCCAAATGCCCCCTTAAATGACTTCACCAGGAGAAATGTTGGAGCTCTTTGTATGTTTCGTACTTTGTTCGAGAAAATACCAGAAAAATGGAAAATTCATTTCACTTCTGGTCATCCGATCTTTTCAAACTGGGAATGTCAACAGCACATTTAACTCTAATTAATATTATTTAAATAACAGAATTGTCTAGTAAACTGAAATGGCACTTTAGTCATAAACCTCACCCCACCTTTCCCCCAGAAGTGCCCTTAAATGAATTTTTCCAGAGAAATGTTTTAAATAAAAGTTGTAGATCTACGTATGTGTAGTTGATACACCAAGTTTGAAGAAAATCTTCGGAACCATTCCTGAAAAAATGTAAGAAAATAAAAAACACCAGAAAACTGAAAAATTCATTTCAGTAAAAACGCACTTCTGGTCATCCGATTTTTTCAAACTTGGAATTTCAACAACGCATTTGATTCTAATTCATATTATTTAGATGACAGAATTGTATAATAAACTGAAATTGCACTTAAGAGGAAAACCTAACCCCATCCCTCCACCAAAAGTGCCCTTAAATGAAATTTTTCCAGAGAAATGTTTTAAATATAAGTTATAGATCATTTTATGTGTAGTTGCTACACCTTGTATGAAGAAAATCGTCGAAGCCATTTTTGAGAAAATCGCAAGAAAGTAAAAAAAGCATTAAGTAAAGTGGTACTTCCGGTCGAGGAATTTTGACCGCTGACCTACCGTCGGATTCCATGGTGATACCTAAACGAAATATGAAGTTTGAACTTTCTATGATTTTTCGTTTATGAGCTATGCTATTCTCACACTCTCTCACACACACACACACAGACCATTTGCTAAAAACCACTTTTTTGTACTCAGGGGACCTCAATCGATATTTTCGGTGAAAACTCGATATCGATAATTTGGCACGATTACAATACTTCCTCTTACTAGGAGCAAGAGAAAGTAAAAATTACAAAGACAACATTACTGCATTGACGAAACACTTCAGGGAAAAAATCATAAATTTGATTTTTCTAAAACAAAGAGAAAACAGGAGAAAAATAAATATATTAGAAATGATACATATCAAAACTAATTAATTGTCAAACAAGCTAAAAAATTAGTTGGCTGGGGCCAAAGAAAAAACTTTTTATTTTTTAAAAGTTTATTCGACGTTTCGGACACCTTTGGTATCCTTTCTCAGGAACTGTTAAGGAAGAATGGAGAGTTAAAAGTTTAACTAAATGTTTAAAACATTTAAATCTCCATTCTTCCTTAACAGTTCCTGAGGAACCAAAGGTGTACGAAATGTCGAATAAACTTTTTAAAAAATAAAAAGATGGCCCCAGCCAACTAATTTTTTAGCTTGTTTAATTAAAGCGGCCAAACATAAATACTGTTTACATTGGTAACTTATTTTCTGTTAATTTTCGTATTACACGAATAATTTGTCCGCGTTGTTTTTTCAAAACAAGACGTTCTAGAATTCCCTTTCACCTACCCTACCCCTAAAAATTTCCTCAAATCCCTTTCACTTGCCTATTTAACCCACTTTCATTTCTGTAGATGATTTAAGACAACGGTAACTTTTAATTTTCTTTTTTATATTTCTGCGATGTAACAAATATGTATGTGCAAAAATTCTTTCTCCATATCTTCACGGCTATCTATATATAAGTTCAATATTATTGTTATAACATTTTTTTTTGTTTTTGTTTTATTATTCTGCATTTTACATTATTATTAATGCACTGTCGTTCCTCACTGTATTGTTTTTTAGATTAATGCCTTGATAAATACAGGAAACTCTGTCGAAACGTTGGCATAATTGAAGATTTCTTTCTTGACCGATCCTCATCAAATTTCTTCATAACATAATTCATCAACGGTCAATAAATACTTTTATAAATGTTATAACCTTTGATTATAAACATTTTATAAGCAGCAATAATCCTTGGTTTAATAATTGTTTTAGAAAGATTCATTGTAAAAAGCTATACTGCAAATACTTTTGAAATCTATCAACCGATCCAAAACAAATTACCTTGTCTAAATTAGAATGGTGAGCGCAGTTCTCGGTACACTGGTGATGTAAGTGGTGGTAAATGTTGTTAAGGAGCTGGTGGTACTCTTTCTTGGCCACATTCACTTCACTGACCACTTCGTTAAACATCTTCTGCAAAATATTGCACCATTGTTGTTCTAATATACTGTTTTTCAATTAAACGAATACAACTATCACCACTATTCCTTTGACCGAAGGAAGAAAAAGAATTTAAAATATTATTTCTAACAATAAATGTAATGTTTTCATACAAATCCATAAATTTTATTCCTTATTAAATGCAGGAAGTACTTTAAGCGTGATTTGGATATTGCTCACAATTTAAATTCGGTTTGAATTTTTTACTTTTTTACATTTCAGGGACAGTTTAACAAAATTATTTCTTTTGGTATTTTATCCGTCGTAGCATGCACACTTTTCATATTCCTGACCGGTTCGAATTTCATCCATCGTCAGAGCAAATTTTAAAGTTCGTGTAGAGTTTATATCAGTGTTTCTGTTACACGCCACTTGTTGGCTTGTTGATTGGAATAGTTCATATATCATTATATGAATAAATTTAAAGAATATTGTTGGAGCTACTTTCGAGAAAATTGAGCAAAACTGAGAAAATCTATCCAATGAAATGGTATTTCCGGTCAATAGATTTTGGTCAAAACCTCATTGCACTGTTACAACTAATGAAAAATCAAGTTTAACATTCTGCGATTTTTTATTTTCGTATTTTGCTACCCACACGAAAGAACAAACAAAAAACACATACACAATACAAAATTTTAAAAACCGTATTTTCGTTTCACTCGCTCAAAACGTGTATGTTCCGTAAAAACCCATTTCTGGACCAGTGGTCAGGTTTGGTGAATGGGACTTATACTTTACAATTTATTATTACTCATATTAAATCTTCAAATAAAATTCAAGGCAAAGACCGGGAATCGAACTCACACAATACCCTTTAGTTTGCGGTCTGCGCCTTTAACCCTCAGCCATCAGGGTACCTACGTGAATAAATAATAATTGAGAAAGTGCATCTTCTGCACTAGTCAAATGCGCAAAGAAATACGCATGCTATGTGAGAATTTTCTTTAATAAAAGAAGTCATTTACTGGCGAGCCCGCAAGGGGTATCTGCTGCGTGCAGTTACTTGGGAGCTAGCGACCCCACGGATTACCACGGCTCAGTACTCCATGCACTTCCTCAGAATAGTACACAATACACTTAAACTACATACACTCTAGCCTTTTCAGACAAGGAAAAGCACAGAACACAAACCAGGGTCTCCGTCCCTAGTTAACTGATGTAAGCCAAAGGATAAAGAAGAGATTAGCTCAGTGGCACCGCGCTGGATAGCAACGCGGAGGTCCCGGGTTCGAATCCAGCATGCTGCCCTTAGATTTTCTCTTTAACTCTACAACTCACTATCCGGTGATGGGCAGTGTTGTCTGTAGCTACTAGAGAACACCTCGGAGACCGGTAGTGCACTGAGAAGGTTTCGGGGGGGCACACTAGATACTAGAGCAATATCCCTTACAAACCCGGGCGACGATTTACTAGCAGATACAGTACCATATTTCTGCAGTGACTGACCAAACTCAGTAAAACTCTCTGACCAAATCCATTAGGTATTTATACTAAAGCATTAATTAATTATAACAAAGAAAACAAACAAATTATTAGAACTCAACTAACTTCCGCTCCGTCGTAATTCAAAATAGCAATCACACTAGTTTTCCTCTTCTTCAGAGTCCAATATCCTAAATCCAACGCTGAACCTGCATAAATCACAGGCAACTGTGATTCTTCTGCTATTTTTAGAAGTTCTTCTAATATAGGAGGCATACCTGTAAACGAAATAATTTTTTCGATCAAGAAGAAAATCATCTGTTGGAAACAATAAGAAAAGTAAAGCTTATTCAAAGCTACATAACCATGGCCGTCAAGAGGGTTCATCTAAAATGTTTAACATGATGAAATCATTATAATTCCATTAAAGCTTAACTAAAGAAATTTAAGGGATATTATCTACCGTTGTTTATTACGAGATTATTTGCCATAAACAGCATCTTCACTGCTTGAACTCTCAAAAACTTTCTCGTCTCATGGCACCCACACACATAGCGTCTCTTTGCTTTGCTGCTGATCGGATCTCTATGATACAATCTGTCCTGGTATGTCCTCAATGTTGTTATCAATTCACAAGCTTTATTTTTCAAACTTGATTTCAATAAGTGATTGCAATACCTAAATAATTTATAAATAAGTATTTCAGAGGTTGATATATTACTAAATCAATAAAACTATAAATAACGTTTAAAAAATTAAATAAAAACAAAAAATAAAGAACTGGAGGGGCACGGTGGAGTACCTCCAGGTTAAAAGATTTATAAAAGATAGAAGATAAGGAGATTTAAAGTATCTTCTCTTCCTGAGTAGGATTACGACTGAGAATCCTGATCGGGGTGTACTGAACACGCTTGTACAGCTAATTATTTACACAAAATAGACAGGACGTCTAAGTGTCAAAATTGTGATGAGGGGTCAGGGAAACTGTATCTAAGGCAGTGTCCTGGTTTCGCCAATACTAGGTTTTGCAAATTTGGGAGGGCAATACTCTCAGAGAAATGCTTGGGTCAGAAGGAATTTAGGGTTATCATAAAATATTGCAATCGGAACAGAGATTGCGGAGGGAGTTTTCTTGGGAGATTTGTTTTTCCTGGGAGGACAAAGAGCCATATTGGCTTAAGTCCCGCCTTGGAAACCCATCATTAATAATAATAATAATAATAATAAAATAAACTTTGGATTCTAGAATTACTGTTGAAATCATGCAAACTGGATATTTGTAACCCTAATATAGGGGTTTATCTATATAGTTTATATATATATATAAATGTACGCTAAATGTTGATACTATATTAGAAAAGCACCTTTAATGTACTAACGGTCTAAAATCCTTTGTATGTATTATAGATTTTGCAGCATCAAGACTGCTTAATGGTATGGATTGTTCCTCAAGTTGTTCGCTCTGTGTATCATTAATATTCATACGGGCAACGTTCATTACCAAACCATCTATATTCTGTTCAGCAGCCATTCCAGCCAAAATTGTTTGTCTCAGACGATTCATTCGTTTCGTAAAATAAAATCTAGCAGCTAAGTTGTTCTTTGGTTTGTCTGCAGCCAATTGGAAACCACGTTTTATAGTGGTCACTTTACGTCGCCTATGGGGTCGCTTCTTGCCTTTGTGCCTAACTGGGCAATCAGAATCTAATTTATTGCCACAAACAGTATTCTTAAGTTGATCTTGTAATGATGGAGAACGTTTATAAGAATGTTTCATTCGTTTCCGCTGACGGCGCCGTTCAGCCAAATTGAGAGATATCTAAAAATAACAAATTTTACTAATGACAACAATGAACAAAACTACCAATGAAGAAGGTTTGTACATGCTGTTTCGTTGAAAATAACAAATTTCAAGTTGTAATAAAGAATTTAAACTTTTATTATTTAAAAACATAAACACTATAAACCTTTAAAGTTAGTTGATAAAATTATTTAACATCATCTCGATGTAAATAATTACCGTTTATTGTTGTTGAACGCAAATATATTAAATGATAAAACAATGTCAAACTTATTACCTTTAACATCACATTTATATCTACTGACATGTGTGCTTTCGACTGAGCTTTCTTTGTTTTTTTAAATTTTGATGCAGGGATGTTTTCCTTATTCAAGGCACTTTGATTTGGTTGTCCATTGCCATCACCAATCTGAGATTGTAAGCTGTAATCTTTATTTCGTTTTCCCAAATGCTTCTCTATAGAATCGGTTAGTTTTGGAAAGTCAGAAGCTAAACTGTTTGATAACCTCGCTTGTGAAGAAGGTACAAAATTACCGATTAGGGAATTATCAACGGATTCTGAATTCTTTATTTCACCAGGCATTGGAAAACCATTTCCAGATGTCCTCCATGACAAATTTTCATGGCCTACCGATCCTAATTCTGGCCATTGCGATTGTTCTTCAACATCAAGATTGTGACCTCCCAACAATACCTTTTTGAAGTTCAACATCTTCTTATCATTTTTTGGAAATAACAGAGAATGAATAAAAAAAACTAATATATAGTTATTACGATACAAACATGGCGAAAATTATATAATTAAGCACTACTATAACCATACTGACAGGTTACGTTTATAACAAGTGAAACTATATGGAGGAAAGCAGCATTAGTGGCGCTTTCGTGGTGGATATTGGAACTGCAAAGCCCAACACTTAGGCTGGCTACAGACTACGCATGTGTTCGCGATTCGTGATGCGCGATGCGTGATTCGTCCAGTTCGTTGCAGTGCGTAGTAATTCGTAAACAGAGCATACAGACTATGCGTTTGTTCAAGATTCGATGCGTGATGCGTGATTTATCCATGTTCGTCGCAGTTTCAAATTAGTTCACAGAAATTCGTGAGCACGTGCAAAGCCTATATATTAATTACTTCAGTAGCACATATATACTATTTTTAAACTGTATGTACATATTTCTGTTCGGAAAATATGGAGAGTGACGATGATCTAGCAATAGCTAGTGCTGTTTTTATTATCATGGCGCAAAATAAGAAAAAAAACTTCAAACTTCTCTGCCAACATTTTAAAGACGTCACGTTTTTTATTCCTATTTTTCTTATCTTTATCCCTTGGATCCCACAAATAACGCAGTTGTTCAATTTCATAAATTAAATCTAGAACGCGTTCATCAGACCACTCATATTCTTGCCTGTTGTCTTCTTCGGCCATTATTTTTAAAATAATAAACTATCCTTATAATAATAAAATTAATATATAAAATATTTATAATAAAATTATCCTTAAAATAATAAACAAAATAAGAGAAAGTAAAAAATTATAAAATTAAACGGAATAAAAATATAAACATAACCTCCTTGTTTTAACATAACGAACTAGCGCGCACAACGAATTGACGAATTAACTACGAACACAGCCCGAACTTTGGCGAATTAGTGGTTCGTGCTGATGCGCGGCCTTTGATATTCGTCAATTTACCGCTCTTCAGAGCGAATCACTGTGCACACACGCATCATGTTGTTTACGAATCGATTTTTAACGAACAAGTCCCTACACACTATTCGTGAACTGCCCGCGAATCACGCATCACGAATCGCGAATACATGTATAGTCTGTAGCCAGCCTTACATGCTTTAAATCTATGTTAGCTGCACAATTCTTCATTTAGTGTATTAGTTCCCAGAAAAATGTTGTTATAAGTTTTCTTGAATTTATAATTTTTAATAAATCTTTACTTGTTTCAATTTTATATCAATGGAAGAATCTAAACTTAAAATGCTTTATTGAGGAAAGCATAATTTGCCCTCCGTCCATAAACTTCTTTAAATGAACTTCCTCGGAAAAAAGTATCAACAAAAGTGATAGATCTCTACATTCATAGTATAACAAATCCGTCGATGTTTTGTAGGAATGATTCGTAAAAAGCTGAAAAATTGTTCATCGCACTTTTGGTAAACCGATTTTCGGAATTTTGGCATTATATTTAATTCCAATTAATATTATTTGGATGATAGAATTTTAAAATAAACTTAAATAGCACTATATGAGAAATCATAACTCCATCCCTCTCCCAATAAACATCATTTTGAAATTCGACAATGCGTAATAATTCCTCTTACAGCATTGACATAAATTACTAAATAAACAAATCTCATAACACAAATATACATAAAATTGCTGTATTCATGTTATAATTTGTTCATTTTCTTTTTAAATAAGAGAACCATTACCAACTGGTGCATGAAATCCATACGTTCTGATAGATTCCTCCATTTCCTTTCCAATCATCCACGTAATCAGAAAATCAACTTTGTTAAATCTTTTTCCAAACGTGTACTTCATCTTAGCCATCCCCGTTTCCATGAGGACAACAAATTAAAATTATCCAAGATATTTAAAAATAATGGCTATCCTCTCCATATAAATATTAGATCAACGATCCACGGATAAATATGACCAACCTAATTCTCTCTACGCAATCACAGCAATTTCCAATATTATATCTCTATGCCATACATAGAGGGTCTATCAGAAAAAAGAGCTAAAATCTTCAAGAAATATAACCTTTCCATCGCTCAAAAAAACTCCAATCCTCTAAATGACTCTTTTCTAAACTATAAGACGGGGCCAAGGAGTCTTCTCTTTTTAATGTGGGAAGCTCCAGGGTGAATAGAAGGCTTCACCTTCTATTCGTCAAGACCGTCCGAGCGCAGCATTAAGTTATACTGCACCCTTCTCGAGGTGGCTCCGTTTAAAACCAAACTCGGCGGCTCTAGACCTGGACGTCGATAAAAGTCCCCGGCGGAACTTGGGTGTACCCGCTGGTCATCTGAGGTGGTGCCCCCAGGGGCAGCTTCAGAGACACACCCCCCCCTAAAACAGGGTGTTATGCGTACCGTGCCCATGTAGGTTTGCAGCCAGGGGGTAATACAGGCTGTATTATAACGGTGCCTTCCTGAAACCGGGCCGCATCAGGGAGTAATAAATGGCCTTGCTGTGTCATGCGGGGCTCTGGTGCAGTCGACCGATGAGAAACCTTAGCAGTACGTGGGAATGATCCATGAAGAAAACTAAAAAAATCTAAATTTGAAACCAGGCGGGTAGCTACCGCCACTTTACAACCTGCGGCCCAAGCCACAAAGGAGCGCGCTCCCAGTGGAATGGGCATGCGGGGCATGCCTCGCATTAGCGAGGCGAGTACTTCTCGTCAAGCTGAGCAGGTTCAAGTAAGTAAGCGGGTGGATACCGCGATTGTAACAATGGAACCTCAGGTATCCAAGGAGCAAGCTCCTGGTGGGGGTGAAGCTGGCAGTAGGCCTATTACTAGCGGTGGCGGGGAGGCTCCCGCTCATCCTTCTGGTGCGGCAGGGAAAGAGGAGGCACCGGGTCGGAAAAGGAGCGGGAGGAAGAGGACGTTACCGCCACCGCCCCCAGGGCAACCGGGGGCGATAGATGACCCTCTGAGGAGAGGCCTCAGTGGTGCAGGCGTTCGATGGTATCTCCGCGCGCTTGCTGGGGGCATGACCCCCCAGGAAGCAAGAGCGGAGGCTGAGAAGCACAGAGCACAGCGGGTGAGCAGTAGCCCACCTCAGCGTGCTCATGGTAAGCGGGAGAGATATATAACACCTCCCGAAAGGAAAGATATTAAAAGAAGAAGGGTGGTACCTTCTGGTAGTACACATCCCGGGACTTCCTCGGGGGCCAACCCAGGCCTTTGCCGACCTGGCACCAGCTATGCTGGTGCAGTACAGGCGGTGAGAGTTGGGGTGATGCCTCGACGTTTCCCGGATGTGATACTCAGTGCTGAGGAGTTATCAGCACTGGAGGATGCTATTGTGGAGGAAATAGCCCTTGGATGGGAGCATAAGCTCCAATTTGAGGGCATACATTTTCGTCCAGGGATGCTGTGGCTAGATTGCTTTGACCAGCACACGGCGGACTGGCTGCAGAGCAGGGTATCAACCCTGAGTACTTGGACGGGAGTGGAGTTGATGGCGTGCTCGGGAGAGGATTTCCCGAAGATGCACACCATCACTACTACTTTCCAAGGAGTGCGGAGAAGGGCATCAAGAAGGTCTTGGCCTTGGTGGATGCCCAGAACGTGGGAGTAAACACGAAGATCTGGAAGATCCTCGTGTGTAAAGAGGAGAATGGAGGCCTCTTGATGACCGCCGCGATCGACGATCAGTCGTTTGAGGCGGTCAGGAGGGGAGGAGGAACCATCCGATTTCGGTTTGGGAAGCTCCCCATTAGAGGCTGGAAGAAGCTGGAGGGTGAAGGGGATGATAAGGAGCAGCAAGCTCCTTTGTCCTCTACTCCAGCAGAGGAGCCGCCGAGGGAGAGTTCATCCCCGGGGCTCGAGTACGATTCTCAGCGACGGGAGAGCCTGGGAGACATGGGAGCAATGGATCTCTCAGCCCTCCGGGCAAGCCTCTCGGTCGAGGAGGAGGAGAAGCTCCTGGGGGAGGAGGGGGGTGCTCCCCCCACCCCCCATGAGCAAGCACCCTTCGGGAATGAGTACCGGGGTAGCCCAGGCGAACCTTCACCATGCAAAGGGGGCATCGGCCACCATTGCGAGGCTGTTCGCCAAAAGGCTACTTAGCCTGGTGCTGATTCAGGAGCCGTGGACAGTCAAAGGACGGATTTGTGGACTGTCAGGTAAGTACAGTAAGGTAGTATGGGATGCTAAAAGTGAAAATCCTAGGGCCTGCATCCTGATCAGAAATAATATTAATTACACATGTTTTTCAGAATTTACGACGCGGGATCTGGTATCCATTTTGGCCCACTTGAATTATGGAGGTAACAACCGCGCCGTTGTGATAGCATCCAGTTACTTCGCTGGGGACAGGGATGTACCGCCGGCGGAGGTTCAGAGGTTGGTAGAATACTGCCGGGAGCGGAAGCTGCCTTTCCTCATTGGATGCGATGCGAACGCCCACAACAGAGTGTGGGGGAGCAGAAGTAACAACAGAAGAGGTGAGTACCTTTTAGAGTTTATCCTCCAATATAACCTAGATATTTTTAACGTCGGGGCGTCACCTACGTTCGTAACTAGGGCTAGGCAGGAGGTTCTGGATATTACCTTTGGTAGTCCTAGCATCGGGCAGTTTGTCGGGAGCTGGGAAGTCTCGGATGAGCCTTCCCTTTCAGATCATCGAATTATTACATTCAGTCTGGAGGGGTTTGGCGATGGGGGTGCAGAGTGGAGAAACCCCAGACGTACGAATTGGGAGGAATTTGTTACCAATTTGAGCTGCGCTCTAAATCGTACAGGCACTGCGAGGGCGCCGCAGTGTCGTTTGGAGCTGGAGCATAGGGTAGAGGAACTGAATGAGGCGCTGGTAGGCGCCTTTGAAGACAGTTGCCCCGTGAGTAGACTCCGGTGCTGTAGGGACGTCCCCTGGTGGAGCAGAGAGCTGTCAAATCTAAGATCCAAAGTGCGCAAGCTCTTCAATAGGGCCAAGCGCACTGGGGATTGGCAGAGCTACACGCGGGCGCTTACTACCTACAACAAGGAGATTAGAAAAGCTAAAAGAACTAGTTACAAGAAATTCTGTGAGGACATCAGCTCCGCACCCGTGGCAGCCAGATTGCATAAGGCAATGGCCAAACACGGTGTTGGAGCATTGATGTCACTCAAAAGACCTGATGGCAGCTATACGCAGGATGGGGAGCAACGTGCTCTTCTCCTGCTGGAGACCCATTTTCCGGGGAGTCTGCCACCAGAGGATGGTACTGACACGATAGGGCCCAGCAGACCGGTAAGGGATGACTGGGAGGTGGCCAGAACCATCTGCACGCCACTAAGAATAGAATGGGCAATAAATAAGTTTCAGCCCTTCAAGTCGCCTGGTGTGGATGAGGTTTTCCCGGCCCTCCTACAAAAGGGCCTAAGGGAGGTTCTTCCACACTTGGTTAAGATCTTTCGGAGCAGTTTGGCACTCGGGTATATACCGAGGCCGTGGAGAAGGGCTAGGGTGGTCTTTATCCCCAAGGTTGGGAAAAGGGATGCCACCTTGCCCAAATCCTTCAGGCCTATCTGCCTTACGTCTTTTCTTTTAAAGACTATGGAGAAGGCCGTGGATAATTATATCAGGACAGGTGTTCTGGAGAGGGTGCCCTTGCACCCCTGTCAGCACGCATATCGAGCGGGAAGGTCGACGGATACCGCTCTATATCGGCTGACAGATGTAATCCAGAGGACCCTAGATGTTAAGGAAACGGCCATCTGTGCCTTTTTGGACATAGAAGGCGCGTTTGACAATACTTCCCATGAGGCGGTTGGCAGAGCCCTTGTTAGAAGGGGGGTGGATGGAACAACCGCCAGGTGGATGATGGAAATGTTGTCTACAAGAACGGTAGAAACTGTGGTGGGCTCACGGACCATCCGCTCCCGCACTACTCGTGGCTGTCCGCAAGGGGGGGTTTTGTCACCCCTAATGTGGAGCCTGGTGGTGGATGAGCTCCTCTACAAACTGACGGACGTCGGCATTGCCTGTCAGGGATATGCTGACGACGTCGTCATTATTGCTAGAGGAAAGTTTGAAGAAACCCTATGTGACATAATACAGAGGGGTCTAGATATCACTAGCGAGTGGTGTGTCTCAGTGGGGTTGAAGGTTAATCCAACGAAAACCACTGTGATACCCTTCACTAGGAAAAGAACACTCCCACGCCTGAAAAATATCCGGCTAGCCGGAGAAGAAGTAGGGTGGGAAAAGGAGGTTAAGTACCTAGGGGTGACTTTTGATAGTAAACTCCTATGGAAGAAACACATTGAATCAACTGTTAATAAGGCCACTGGCGCCCTCATGATATGTAGGAGGATGGCGGGCAAATCCTGGGGATGCCCCCCGAGAATCCTACGGTGGATGTACACCATGATGGTGAGACCAGTTATCACCTATGGCGCGGTGGCTTGGTTTGGAAAGACCAAAGAAGTATCGGTCAGGAGAACTCTTGACAAGGTACAGCGGCTCGCATGCTTGTGCATGACGGGGGCTATGAGGACTTGCCCCACCGCCGGGATGGAGGTTATCCTCAATCTGTCACCTTTGCACCTAGTGGTGGAAAGGGCGGCGAAGGGGGCCCTTTTTAGGATCTCTAGGGGTGGTGCAGGAGGGGAGGGATGGCTGGGGGTTAGAGAGTTGGTATTCTCACCTTTGGGCTCCCTCATCTGGCACCTCCCTAGGGATGGTATGGTTAAGAAGTATAGCTTCACAAAAAATTTTTCGTCGAAGCTGGGCACCAAAAGTGAGTGGAGCGAAGGATCCGCTCTGTTGGGCATTAAGGAACATGCCATAAAATGGTATACGGATGGGTCGAAGACCCTCGAGGGGACTGGGGCAGGGTGGTTGGTCCAAGGATCAAACACTCGGAACCCATGGGTAAATTTCCCAGCGTCTTTCAGGCGGAGATATACGCTAATGGAAGATGCGTTCAATTTAACCTCGATAGGGGATATAGGAATCGGGAGATTGTAATCCTTTCCGATAGCCAAGCAGCCATCAGAGCTCTGGGTGCACCAGTTATTAACTCTAAAATGGTTTGGGAATGCCTAGATAAACTAAACGATCTGGGCAGTAGGAACAAAGTCGCACTTTGGTGGGTGCCGGGGCATGTTGGCATTGAAGGGAATGAGACGGCCGACGCCCTGGCCAAGATAGGCGCTATGACACCACTTTTGGGGCCGGAACCCTTTTGTGGGATTAGCGACCAGTGTCTGTTAGAGGAACTTAAGAAGGAAGAGGAGACGAAGAGATCTCAACTCTGGTACTCCCTCCCCAGGTTGCGGCAGGCCAAGATCTGCTTGGGAAATTATAACCAACGGAGGTCGGAGGCCTGCATTGGATTGAGTAAGAACAAGCTCCGCGTAATTACGGGTTTCCTCACGGGGCATTGCCGACTTAGAGGACACCTGGCGAAGCTGGGCTTGGAAAGTGACAGCTCATGCAGATTCTGTGGTATCCTCACGAATACCAAAATAAAAATTAAAAAAAAATAAATATAACCAACCAAATTAAGTCTACGCCATCACAACTTCTAGGTGAATAAAAGAGCTTTATTTCTTAGCTTTAATCCGGGAATTTTCGTAGGATGTAGGTGTATAAGTTTGCCAAATTAGGCGCCTCTCTCCCCTTTTATTAGTACTGAACGAGCTGTTGGTGTGCCAAGCACACATGTCTGTAAGCTTCCATTGTGGTTTAAGGAGACACCTCTACGTAATGGGGCTCATACCAGATACCTTTTGTAGAGTTTGTGAGTCGGGCGAAGGAACACCCAACCTCTTAGGAGAGACTGATTGGGTTGAGAGGTAATCAGGTTTCAAAACTTCTAGTCGAACAGAATTTATGTGGAAGAGCTTAGGCTTTTTGACAGGGCTTAGATTCGATTTATTCGGAATGCGATGAATCTTGGTGGGTTTGAACCAGGTATGGATTTTTTTCTAGACCTGGTTTGTCGTTGCCTTTCTTTGAGGTAGCTATAAGGGTCCAATGGGGCATAGAATAGCGTATGATGCTTCGCCGTAGATAAATAATAATAATAATAATAATTAAGGGGAGGGATTAGCTAAGTGGTTCGCGCGTTGGACTCCCACGCGGAGGTCTCGGATTCAAGTCCAGTACTATCCTTAGATTTTTTTCTTCCTAGGAGCCTCTACAGCTGATGGACAGTGTTGTCTGTAACGAGAGAACACTTTCCAGAGGCCGGCAGTGCACTGAGAAGGCTCCGGGCGCTAATGACCATAGATCTTGAAGCGCCTTAAAATAAAAATTATTATTATTTGGGCGTTTTATTTTCTAGGTCTGGATTGTTTGCACAGGTGGCGGATGAGTTTATCAAAAACGGCGCAACTAGTCTGATTCAAATTACGGGAAATCTGATTAAAAAGTGAATCTGATTCATTAAATACAAAAAATGTTTTCTGAGGGCGTTGTTTATCTCTATTATTATTTGCGGCTGAAATTTTGGCTTCCCTATAAAGTCGAAAGCTGGAAGGTACATTTGTAACATTTTAAACCTTATATCATGATCGCAAACCATACCTAACCAATTTGTCAGGTTAGAAATAGAGTTAGACTCGATTGAAGGGACATTTTGAAGCGAACGCTACTCTAGGTTCAAGGTTGCAACTTCGAGGGAAGATAGATAATCTAAAATTTGTTTGCAAACCTTGAGAAGTTTAAAATTGATTAAGGGTGCTGTTTTTAAATTTAATTGATTCACACAGTTAGCATAGATTAATATCTATTGGAATAAGGTATTTATTAAACACCTGCAATCAACCCTTTTAGAAACAGAATTTAGGAATGCTGTTGAAAAAATGAAAAATTATGAATCGTGTCTCGATATTAATTCCATTATGAATTCTAAATTTAATCCGAATTACAGGAACATAAGTTCACTTGGGTGGAGGAATAAATTTAAATTCAAGAGGCCCAAAATTCTAAACTAAGATTCTGGGCCTAGAATATGTCACCTAAGAATATGTCAATCTTTTCACTTCAAAATTGTTTAAAAGGTAGATCATACACATTTAATGTAGACTATCACTGACCAATGTACAACCTTCAAGTACCTGATAACTTACATCATTTTTCACTTACCTGCCCAATTTATAAAGACAAGAAAATAAATATTTAATTAATTATATAGATAAAACAATGAATGAGATGGACAATACGTAGGATTGATTCAAATATCTGATATTAATAAATAAAATGATTTATACTAAGAACAAATTCTGGGTTTTAAAGGCCATCTTCAGCCAATAAAAGCAGTAACTTATATTTCTTACATCACCTTGTTTGATACACGGAATATATTCTATTATTGGCAAGATCATAAGAACAATCTGGTTAACCTATTTACTACTAAACCAACATACATCAATTGGATCAGAGACGTTTCTGTGGTAGCCTGCTTCATTTTGTGGTCATCGACCGCAAAGAGAGTAGGGATTCACTATTCTCTGTGATGGTGAGGTGTTCTCAACTTTTTATTTTCCAAAATTATACATATGTTTTGAAGATTATTTAATAGTTTTTTTATTTTTTTGTGCCTTGAAAAAGACAATATATTTATCGAAACGTTGGCAACAATTTGTTTTCTATTTTTTAAAAAGACCGAATCTCACAATCCTTTTCCTTCAAAGGAGAAGAATCTTCCATTCAAAATTAATTCGGAATCCAAAAATAATTGAATCTAACATAGAACGAATTTTGTATCAGTTATCGATAATTAAGTAATAATAACTTTTTAAAAATATTTTTATACAAGTATGATTATTTATGTACACAGTAACAGTAACTGATTTATTAGTAAGTGAAATTACATGTGTAGGTATTAAAAAAAGTGCTTATTAAAAATACCGTTTGAAAATAAGATGAATTCTTCATGAAATCTTTCATCGAATTTTATTTCTAGCGGCATTGCTCATTTTAGCAGTGCCGGGGAATCATTATTTCTTGCACTGTCACGAATATCGACGAGTCCAGCCGTAGATGACTGAACGTGTTATAATTAACTCACTGCATGGATTGTAGTGCCACTTTTACTTTCTCATACACCTAGTAAGTGGATTCTTACACCTAGTAAGCGTACTCTTACCCTCAGCAAGTGGACTCTTACACTCAGTAAGTGGAAGTTTTATGAGGGGGTCAAATTTTTGAATATAATTTCACCGGAAAAACATGTTATGTAGGTCTACTATGCATTAGAAAAGTTTTTAGCGAATGGTCTGTCCGTTTTGGGTTATGTCTGTATATATATTATATATATATATATATGTGTGTGTGTATAGTAGTGACAAAATATCTCAAAAACAAAAATCGCAGGAAGCTCAAACTTAATTAGCTACCAGTTCGCATTCGACAAAGGTTTAAATCAAAATCTGTCAACCGGAGGAGCCAATTTACAGACTGTTTTTTATTTTTTCGGAAATTTCTCGAAAATGGTTCCAACGATTTTCTTTAAAATTTGCGTGCAACTACAACACAAAGTTAATTTGCACATTTTTCTAGGAAAATTGATTTCGAGGATTGCGGGGAAATGTGTAAAATAAATTTTCCTCTCAAGTGCCTCGTCAATGCAATTTATCACCTACATAACAAGTATTAACGAGCATTGAACGCATTAGACTGAACAACAACAACTATTGAACGCATTTTTTTAATTCCATTTTAGAATTTACACAATAGGATTGTCAGTTTTTAAAAAAATATTTTCGAAAATTCCATATTCTCTTTAAACTTGGAATACTGACTGTCCAGAAATCTATAACTTTTTTTGAAACATTTTCCTGGAAAATGTGATTTCATGTGGTTCCAGGGAATATCACGCTTGATTTAAGTTCTCCTGCGGTTTGGTCTGGCAGTGTGTTCTGAGCCACAATGTAATTACATTCCAGTAATAAATGCTATTCGACACGTATGCTAATCAATATGTATCCGGCAACACTATCATGTTCGGGAAACTAAATTTTCGAGTAAAAATTGCTGGTTCATGAAATTATCAAGCTTCTAGATGTATTAAAGGCATTGAAAGAAAGTGCCTTCCGGGGAAATTGAACTTCAAAGCTTGACACATTCGCAATACTTCCTGTTACAGGAGTAAGAGGAAAAGTTTGGCCACTTGTTATGGACCATCTCTTAGGAGAGTTTGACTGGCAATACACTTTCCCAGAATATGTGCAGAATTGAGTGAAATACAATAAAATTTAGCAATAACCGCGATCGTGCGGCCTTCCATTATGTAATTTGATTTTCCAAACAATGTATGTGTGTATTTGAGCGCTCAAATAACTGGGCAGCGGTAATTAGGGAAGTTCAAGTATTTTTATGAGATCATATTACATGTGTGTCAGCAGTGACAGTATAAGGTAAACAGTTAAATGCAGCGGTGGATATTGTAGAGCTGGCCCAGGGTTAAGTGAAGAAGGAAGTTAGTGTGAAAGTTGTTAGTTCGATCAGCAAGGGAGATGGTGGCGCCTTGTGGCGGGCACCTGCGGTACTCGGCTTGGAGAACTATGCGGCTGACTCCGACTGCTCTGAAGGACTCAGTTGCCGTCCTGGCCGGTCGGTGCAAGTGCTCTTCCCCAAGTTGTTCTCCCTTTAATCCTCCCTTCATATATTATTAAATCTTTCTTACACAAATATATTTATATATGTATAACTCCCTATCCATTTTGTGTATTAATTTTTTTTACCCCTACTCTGCTGTATCCTCAAAGTTAGAGCTCATATACAAATTTTTAGCTATTAATTACTCTAGTTTCAGTAGCATTGTTTCCCTTCGAAAATCTGACATTAAAAACATGCTGATATTTGATCGTGATGATTCGATCTGACGATTCCCAAAAAAGTGTTAATAATTAAAATAGAGAGCCACTTAACTAAGTAGGGTACTTAAATTGAGATATATATTTATATATAATTTGGTGTTTCAGTGAATTGTTTGCATATATCAATTGTTAGTAAATAGTGTGAACTTTTTATATTATTTGCAACAAGAGCCAACTAATATATATATTATATACCTAGAGATATATATCATATTAGGGAGAAATCTAGTGGGACAGTGCACTGGATCAGGCTGATCTAACTAACTAGAGCTCTGAGTGATGAGGGAGCATCATTTAATTGCAACTGGCCGACTGCTCACGTGACACTACACACGTGTCCACGCTGGATACCCTCACCACTAAATCTAGGCTGGTGTCCGCCCCCAAGAGGCACGTCAAGGTAATAATCTCCGCCCTCTTAGCTCTCTACACATCTATATTCCTTTTTATATACACTGATTTTCTGTTTTCTTGTTTAGTAATATTTTCTCTTAACTATATCAAGAGAATATTGGGATCATTTTCGAAATTAATTTATTAGTAGAAATACTTGTTTTGAGGTCCTTTGTAGGAGAAAAAATTGTTTTTAGCGCATGGTGTGTGTGTGTGTGTGTGTGTGTCTGTTAAACAAAATATCTAAATAGGAAATATCAAAAGAACTTAACCCGATATTCCGTTTAGGAAACTACCTTGACATACCATTCATAAAGTAGACACAAAGGATTGGGTCAAAATTTGTCGACCTGACGGCGGTTGTAGGGTTCAGTTCACTAAATTGTCATTACAGCACAAGGTACTGCCCATAATCTATGTAATATTCACGTGCGGCGCTAGAATTCCAAGTTTGATTTCTAGAATTCTAAGATGCAGTTATATGGAAAATTTTCAAAAGATTTTCTTCAAACTGGAATACTTAATGCACATACAGACCACTTTTATTGCAACCATTTTTCTGTAAAAATTGATTTAAAGAGGTGTTCTAGGGTCGCCCTCACTTACTTTAACTTTAAACTGCTTCCTCAGGTTTGATAGAGGGCGCTGCAGTAATAATTACAGAAAGAGAAAGCCGTGTGATTGTTTCACACCAGATTTTTTTTTTTTAATATGAAGTTAAAGTGTTTTAAATAGCATTTGTAGCCAGTTGAATGCAGAAATTTTTATTAAGTGGAGGATTGTACAAAAAGTGAAAATCACTCCTTTGCTCAGATACTGAGCAAAAAATAGATGTGTAGTTGGAGGAGTTTAGTGAAAATTCGATAAAATGAGTAATAAAGATGAATAGAAAGTTAATGGAGGGAGAGAGAGACAGAAAGAGTGGCGGGCAATGTAGGCCAGTGGGGCGGTACTGCCCTGACACTGTCACTGTTGCCGCCCCTACTCTGGTATTCGCCTCTAGATACATCCCTACACACTATACTGCCGTTCTCATATCCTAGCTGTGCTGATTGTCCGCCAACAATACTGCCTCTACTTCCTTCATTTTTAATTAGATCGCTCATGCTGTTCTAACAGAAAACTCCTTTAGTTTCATTCACATTATTTGGCAACTGTCAGCACCCACAAATTACACGGCAGAATAAAGTTAAACATCTAATCATGATTTTTCTCCACAACCGCCTAATTTTACGGGAGAAATTTTCCAAACAGAAGTGAGTGTATTGTAGTATAACAAGTTTAAAGAAAATCGTTATCCTTTTCTAGAAATCCCAAATAATTGAGAAAACAAAAAATTCGATAAAGATGCACCTTCGATTGACGGCTTGGATAAAAACATTCGTGTCTTATGCGATCGTGTCTTACAACGAATATCAACCAGGGAATATTAGCTTTCAAGGTGTAAAGACCCTGAAGAGGCTTATTGCAATATGGACGAAATGTCGGTTTCTAGTAAACCACTTACTGATGCTTCGAGCAATTTTTCTTTTCGAGGAAATTTGTTCAGACACACACATACCATTCGCTAAATACGATTTGTTTCAGACACACAGAAACCTCAAAAAATATAATTCCTGCGAAAACTCAATTTACACAATTTTATTATCATCTTTATTTGAAATAAATTGATTTGTGGTTGATGGCGGTGGTGGGGGGAGCTGCAGTAGAAACACTATTTTTTTATGTAACGTTTCATTAGAGACGACACGATTCAGTCATCTAATAACTTGACTTTCCCCCTTCTCTGTCACGATCATATACTTCTTCCACATTCTCATAATCATACATTTAAACAAGTGTTTGTGCGAATGTACTAGTCTAGTGATTTATGTTTTTTAATTTAGTATCATTAATTCCTGGTTTGATATATCGCCGGTTTGTGACTGGGTTCTGGCGTCCCGCCATTTTTGTCTCCTTTGATGATTAGTGGCCGTATTGTTATTTCGGCCGTAGATGCCGCCTTCAGTTCAGAATGTTTTCACCCGGAACACAATTTCACTCTACACTCTTCAATATGCAACCCACCCCGCCGCACCACTGCTTGTAGCATTTTGAAAAAAATTATCACCATACTGGTCACCCGTGTGAATTAAATATATTTCACTCATAATTTTGGTTTTTCTTTCTTGGGAATTTCTCGATTTCCTTTTAATTCCTTGAATTGCTGTAAGAGGAAGTATTGCGATCGTATCAAAATGCCCGCCATTATCCCATAGAAATACATTTTCGGAGATATTTGAGCTTGTTAATCAAAGTCGTTCACCTACATTATTTTGCAATATGAATATCTGTATGACAGAATCTTTGTAAGTGGGAAGTCGACTCTCTTCACTATCTTAAAGAACCAAACACACAATAGAGGAACCGGAAGTGCGACTTTAATGAATAAGTTTTTGGGTCTTCGTGATTTCGGAGAAGACTCCGGTGATTTTCTTGAAACTCGGTACGCTGCTGCACTCTGTAGTGAAAACTCTTTATTTGACACATTTTCTTAATAAGACGCAAACTATTTTGGTATCAGGATTTTGACGGGCTTAATATGCAACCTGTTAAGTTTCGTTGGAATTCATAGGGGCAGTTAAAATTAGCCATATTCAGGTCGGCTGCTGATAACAACCAATAAGCAAAATGTCTCCCCACCATCTAACCAAGTAGGAGTTGTAGAAGTAATTTGTAAAATTTAGATTAAATATGTAAAAGAAAGTTAAACTTGAAGCAGTTGGCACCGCGTGGTGATTATAAAGTTTGGTGGTAATCTCATTGCTAGTTCTCAACTTGCCACTAATTTGTGATCAGGCAATCTCAGCATCCACCATAGTCCGTCTGCTAGGGTTAGTGAATTTCTTTCAAAGTTACATGATGTAAATATAAGGAGAATACTGTATTTGAAAGATTCGGTGGATATATGGACTCCTGAGCATCTCAACTATATTTGATGTAGAATATAAATATCGTTTAAATTTAGTATTCTTCTCTGTTGCTATAACTTCTTGGTAAAAATTTTAATGTAGGTCGATATTACGAAGAAGAAATTAGGTAAAACGGAAATGGAATTTCAAATAACCAGTCCCTCCTCTCCATACGGGAATATATATTTTAATCTAAAACAACTTGCTTTTATTTCTATCAAAATGGCGTTTGCGTGAGGGATATTAAGGAAAAAAGTCAGTAAGGTAAAATAGTAGCGATGGGGAAAGGCAGGGATATTAGGGGTGGCAGAAGGCTGAGGGCGGTGGTGGCATGGCTAATTTCCTCCCAATCAACTGTAATCATGAGACGGCGAGCTAAATTGGCGTCCAGCAGCTCGAGCAGACGGCTCTCCTATTGTTCAACCCACTGCCGGCCCCGCATTAACCAAATTGATCACATATTACATCACTATTGACAAGATCTGAATCTCGTTATATTCTACATTACCTCTCAAGTCATAATGTCGCCATTACTTTCTCTGACATTTCCTCCTGCCGTTTACATGCTTAACTACATATTACTTCTATTTAGTTCTAAAATGCAAATTAATAAAATATATAGCATTTCAACCTTTTCTAAATACATTTAAACACTTTCCAAATGTGGTCTAATGATAATATTGAAACGTCAGAGATATTTTCCGTGATAGCCTGTTTAATTTTGTTGGGCGCTTGCCCATCATCTTGCAACAGTGTGTCTTGCACAGAGCAAAATCAGTTTACAAACTGTTTTGGAAAGCGTCTTATTATGACCTACAATAGTTCTGTTAGATTAGTTCATTAGTTCGGTTAAGAAGGGGTTCTTTACACCTAACTAAGGTTACATGTTGTTGCCATTTAAAAGGTAAAAGGCATTGTATTTATGGTTCCTTTAAAAATGTAAACATCAATAAGTGGAGATATGCAACTTAAATTACATATTACTAGATAATTCTTTATACAATCTTATTTTAAGAGTTTTCTTGAGCTTAGAAACATTATTTAATTCGAAAGATTACGCATCAGTTATTGACTAGTATGGAATATGGAATAATAATAGTAAAAATGAAGTGACTGATCGAAGATAGTATTAATAAATATATTGCAAAACAATGAAATGATATCTGACTCTCGCATATTTGCGAGTAGTATATTGATGTTTATATTTTTAAAGGAACCATAAATGCAGTGCCTTTCACACATGTAACCTTGGTCATGTTTAACAAAGCGCTTTCCAAAACAGTGTGTATCTGATGCTGCTCTATGCAAGCCTGTGTTTTCACATTTTAACTAGTCATACTGATTATGGGTGAACGCCCGAAACCGGTCGATGTCCACAAAATGAAGCAGGCTATCGCGGACCCAATCACAATAAGTTTAGCTTCTCTTATTGTTATAAGGGCAAGTATTGCAAATTTTCAAAATCGATTTTTCAGGGATCGATGAGGTCTATGCAAATAGTTAGAAACATTCACGGATTACAAGCTGCTAGGGAATAACGAAAGTGTAAATATAAAAAATGTACGATTCATTACCGCTTTAATTATGATCAGTAATGTTGAAAATAGGTGAATGATATTTACATTGGAATGAAGTGATGAAGGAACATTCTATATTTATATTTATGAATTATGTATGTGTGTGTGTTGGGTGAAAATTAGCTCTAAACTCTGTATAAATAACTAAATTTTATAAAACTGTAATAGATCATATAGCAGACTTTACTCTGCTTCGTTGTACCTTCATGCTAACTGATAGCAGAGCTAGGCCAGTTAAAGTCACTCTACGGCAGGCCACTGCTCACATCATCAACTTACTAACATTTTGTTAACCTTCAGTCCATCAAGTTTATCAAATATCATTGATGTACAATCCCTAATTAATACACTTTTGTAGATGGCAGTGCTCGGTACAGCAACACATACATCTAAAGAGAGCTACAATACATCACAATTAGATCACCGTACTTTTGTTTGGTTTTGTAGCCACTCCCTCTTCACTTATATACATCTTGAATGTTTACATGTTATAAATGTGGCAGCATTGATGTATAGATTGATGCTATACGGAATTTTGTTGCAACTTCTTAATGCGCCAGAGCAATACCTGCAGCCATATTGCCAGAACAGCCAGATAATATGTCTAATTGTTACAGGACATGGTAAGAACATCTAGAGTTAGTGGAGCCATTAAAAGTTTATTGTACATTTATTTCAATTTCTTAAAGTATCTTGATTCTTACTTCGAGTTGCTGGTGAATATCAAGCCAAAAAATGCTTTGAGTGAATGCAAAGAGTTGATTGATGAATATTAATGTAAGTTTAGGTTAGTTATTGGCTAGTTTCTATGGTTCTAATTATATCAGTTTGTCACTAGGTGTGTAAAATAATGTTATAATTGTTTCAAAAACAATCTATCAGTTATGATAGAAAAAAGAAGAGAAATTAGAACACAAATATTAAGAAGAGTAAAAGAGACGGTGAAGCCACTAGAGCGGCAAGATGGCGGCATGGGGGGCACTGAAGGCACATAGAGTTTGATCCAGTTTAGATAGGGGCAAATATATGTGCAAACGCCCAATGCATTGGACGAGTCACAGGCCGGCGCCACTCTAGTCTCCTGGTCTTTGCAGTTACTCAGATCGTACAGCGTGTGCAGTATGGCAACCAGTTTGTTGTCGCACACCAGAGGTCCCCCCAGATCTTCTGCACAAAATGTTTTATCATTTTCTTCCATGCACACCAACTTCTGTTTCAAGTTCCTGAACACACAAATTTTTATTCAAGTGTATAATAACTCAACCCTTATAAACTAAAACAAAATCAAGAACTTTGATAAAACTGGGACTTTTATTTGTGGGGCTTGTGTTTCCTTTTCCTTGTAATGCTGGAACCAGAACAAACTATAGCTGGCCACTTTTGTTCACGTTGAGACATTTGTTTCCAAAAAGGAATCAAACGATGAACGCTCGCATGGAAAGGCGAGAGCATTAGTCCTAAACTAAACGGAAATATCAATATACTATTGTGCCTCCGCTGCTGGACAAGTCGGCAGACAACTAATTATTTATGCAGTGTTAGATGTTTTCCTTATAGAGAGTTGATTAAATATTTACAAAAAATAGAAAATTAATTTTGTTGAGCGTAGTTAAATGTTAATAAAAGTTGACTACAGGGATACAGTCAATAAAGAAAATTGAATTATGACAACGTTAGGTATTTCCTGCCTATTTTGAAAATAAATTTCAATGATAAAAAGGAAAACTGAATTAATAATTCAGTTAATAACATTGTATATCTTTGAAATATCCCAATTGAATTTATAATGTGTTAGTTTAGTAGTAAATAGGTATAATATACACATATTCAGAGAAAGACAAAGCACATCTTTAGCAGACAGGGTCCATACCTCCGTACCATACACTACAATAGGTCGGGGAATCGTCTTATAGATGGCTAGTTCGGTACTTCGGGATTATTAGGGTCGGTCGTAAGGCAGCCTAATAAATGTATGATGTATGATGCATAAAAATAAGTGGTAAATAAGATTATGTTACTAATGTAATTATTGTATTTAGTACTGCTGAAGATGGCGTCATGAAGCTGAAACATTCAGTTTTTTAGTGTTAAATTCCAGAAGAAATAGTCACTCATTTGTTCTCATAATTATTATTCTCCTCTCCATTGCAAGACCCAAAATGGATATAACTTCAACGTTATAAACATAACAAGAACAAAACCAAAAATTCTTTTAACTACTATTAATTAAGTTATTCAACTGAACAAATTGGAGTTGAGGACGACTATAGGAGACAGAAAATTTTACAGTTTGAAGGGATTAGAGAAATCCAGAAGAGATGCTGACGTCTCACGGCCTTTCATCGGATTATGGATCCCACTATTCTTTATAAATTAACGATGAGAACCAGGCCGAGACAATAAACGATGAAAAGCAGAGCTATGCAATAAATGCATTATCTTGTATATAGAAAAGTTTCGAGAAGAGAATGGTGAGAGGGAATTTCACGTCTTTGGATTATGGTTTGGGCCTCGCGGCTTTATACCCAGGCTGTCGTGGTCGCAGTAGAACGAAAACATTTGGCAACCTTAACAGAATCAATTATTGGATCATTACGGATTTTAAACTTTCATTTGTATGAACGATAACCATATACGTTTGAATTATTTTAGCTACTTAATTTAGTAAGACGATATCAGCCTGTGATAGATGAATTCTTTTATACTGTGTTCGGTTTATATATTTGCTAATGTTCTCTTTGTTATTCAATGTTTGCGTCTTTTATTTCAAAGTATAAATTACTAGCGGCCGGGAATAGGTGCTACGCTGCCTTACGGCCGACCCTAATAAATAAGAACATTTCCCGAAGTGCCGAATTAGCCATCTATAAGACGATTCCCCGACCTTCTGTACTGCATGGTGCAGAGGCATGGACCCTGTCTGCTGAAGATGAGCTTTGTCTGAATTCTTGGGAAAGGTGAGTTTTAAGGATTATCTTTGGCCCAATAGTGGAGAGAGGGGTGTACCAGGCGAGAAAAAAATTGGAGTTGAAAGACCTTTTTAAGAAAGAAGATTTGGTCACGAAGGTTAAAACCGCCAGGCTTTGCTGGCTAGACACCTACATCGTAAGGAAGGAGACCGAGGCCCGAGGCGAGCTTATGAAGGACATTTCGGGGGGGCGAAGGCGCCGCGCCTAATAGTGTAGAAAGAGACTTGAGACGGATGGGAGTGCAGAAGGAAGCGGAAGACCGCCAGGAGTGGAACAATTTTTTAAAAGAGACCACAGTCCGGCAAAGCAGGTCAGGCTGCCGGTACCATCAACGAAACAAAGCAGATACAATTATTTTAAATAGTTATTCTTAGAATATTTATATGATTATATTAAATGACATCACCAGCTGGCTATTGTATATTTGATGCTGAAAAATTTTGTATTTATATTTCAGAGAATATACGTATGTTGATTGATGGGAATGTTGTATATAGCAACAGAATGGTGTGTGTGTGAGTACGAACGGCCATCATGTCCTGGTTCACAACAGTCTGCTCAAAACACCACTTTCTGGGATACCTTCCAGTCCTTGAAACCTTGAAAATTCCCCAAATTCCACCTTGCTCCTAGTCGTCCTCAAACCTAAGAGCTCGTCGAATAATTTAGTTAGAGTAGTAAAAAAGCATTAGTTTCCCTTGGCCGCATAAGATAGATTATTGCCATAATGTCAAATATTACGAAGCCCATTTGCTTAATGTTTTTATTGAATAGTTTCACACACACACACACACACCCCATTCTGTTGCTATATACACACATTCCCATCAATCAAGTATAATGTGAATAAAATACCTCAGAAACAATAAGATCTCTGGAAGTTCAAATTGATATTCCGTTTAGGTAATACCATCGCATGCGACTCGAAGGTTTCGCCAAAAATCCGAGCGGCTTTCCAGAATGGTTCGTCTCAATTTTTCGCGATTTTCTTAAAAACAGTTCCTTCGATTTTCTTTATTTCTTGCATACTAAATTTATATTAAAATTTTATCTTTTTTACAAAATAGGATAGTTTGAAATAAATGACAAAAAGTCCTGATATTATAATATGTATAAAACAGTTTATTATGCAGTATCGAGCTTTCGACCTGGGAGCCAGGTCATTCATAAGATGGATGACACAACTAGATTAGATCATAGCAGGTTACAGTTTAATGATAGGTTATATTGCATACTTTAGCAGTGTTGAAAAACAAGCGGTGTTATTATTTCAATAAATTTGAATATATGGTATTAAGATCGGCAATGTCTGTTTTCAAATTGATAGTAGTTCTGTTTCTATTGATGTGGATCATTTCTAAACGTTTTCTTTTTTTTGTGAATTCTTTCCTCTGTCCACTATTGTAGTTTTACCGAAGTCAAAAGTGTGTCCAGTTTTTGTAGAGTGTTGTTTTTTTTCTTTATAAGAATGAGACCAACTAAACAATTAGAATGATTCCAAGTTTAAAGAAACATTATCATTAAAATGCCAATAGTTGTTGTAAGAGAAAGACAGTTGAGTGTTTCACACCAGATGGATATATCATGTAACTGTAGTTCAGAAAGAAACCAAGAAGAAAAAAAGATATTTCTGATCTTAATGCTATACGTATATACCAATTTATTGAAATAATGGCATGGCTTGTTTTCCCACACTGCTAAAATATGTAATATAACCTATCATCAAACGGTAACCTGCGATGTTGTTTTAAGCTGGTTATGTCATCTTGAGCATGACCTGGCTCCCAGGTCGAAAGCTCAATACTGTACAATAAAGTGTACATAAAGTATTGAGTATAATAAAGTGTAACATATTATATTAGGACTTTTTGTCATTTTATTTCAACTATCACATTCTGCAAAAGTTTTGAGGTCCAATAAACAATACAAAGTTATAATCTTATCATTTTTGTTTAAAATATTTTTGTAGAAAAATTGAAGTTTTAGCGTAGATTATGTGGTCTTGCGGCCATCCTTTCCATCCAATTTGATTTTGTGCACTCTTCTTTAAAAGTATAACTTTTCTGTTAACTATAAACATGAACTCTTTATATGATTTTTAAGAATTCCTTATGCTCCTCCTCTCTGAAATGCCACTTCAGTACGATTTACGATTTTTCCATTCACATAAAACTAAGTTACACTAAATGTTCTGTTAAAATTCCAAATTAGAGGAAAATCGCTAAACCGAAATCCGACTTTACACAACAGGATTCTGAGTTTTTGTAATTTTCTCGAAAAAGGCTCCAATGATTTTCTTTGAACTTCGAATACCAACTGCATATCTGAACCTTCAACATTTATTTAAAATATTTCTCCCGATAAGTGATTCTGGGTGGATTCTGAGGGTACTGTGGTTTTGTTTAATGGTATCGCTGCCAACTGATTTGTAGTGCAGTCATATTGCAGATTATTCGTGCCTGGCATGTCTACTAACTTTGTAAGTAACACTTTAGCGGCCCCCCACCAGCTATAGATGACAATAAGACCAACTAAACAATTAGAATGATTCCAAGTTTGAAGCAACATTATCATTAGAATTGCAATAGTTGTGAGAAAAAGTCAGTTGAGTGTTTCACACCATTTATATATCATGCAACTATAGAAAACCAATAAGAAACACAGGGAATAATGTGGGAACGTTGGCAGAAAGTTTTGTTTTTATTGACCGAACTTCAGCAGTCAACTTTTATTATTACTTGTAAGCAATAATATTAAAATAGATTTTTATAGAAAATTACTGTGGTAAACATGCACAAGCGTTATCACCATGTTCAGCATTAAATAATCTACCGTGCACATAGTCTTCATCTGCTTTTGTGATCCTGTGTCTGCTCGTGCCGGCTGCCATACAAGACCTATTGTAACTTCTATGGTCTTGCGGCCATTGTTTTCCATCCAGGTCGATTTTGTTTACTCTTTTTGAAAATTCTATCTTTTCTTGTAACTGTTAACAACATTTTATATGATTTCAGTTTAATATTTTACAGTAGATGTTTGGAGGTTGGTTGAACATAGAAATTAGTGGCCCATTAATGGCGTGCAATTCAAATTTAAATCGTCCTCAAGGAAGCCGAATCATAAATCTAATTTTCAGATACTTTTTCGTTTCAGCAAATTTTCAAAGTGATTTTTCACCGGTTACATGTACAGTAAGGCCCATTCGAATACATAATAAGAAATTTATGCGAATGGTCTGAATGTGATTTGTATGTTTACGTGTGTGTTTTGTGTGTATGAAATATCTCAAAAAAGGAAATTTGTAGGAAGCTGAAACTTGTTGCATCCGACAAGAATGTTTCGTCCAAAATCCATCAATCGGAAACGCGATTTTTTTTTTTTTTAGCGCGCCTTACTTGAGAATGGCTCCGACTTTTTTTAAACTTACTAACGATACAAATAAATGCTTATCACTTTTGTTTGAAATAAGGGTTTGTTGGCTGCGGTGGCGGGGTATAGCCCCCACCCGTAGCTGATAATAATTTGTTTGAAACATTTTTCAAATTTTGTTGGATTTGTGGGGGAGCTGTAAAGTGCCACTTCAGGAAAATATGCTGTCAGTTCAATTTGGACAAATTCGAGTGAAATTTACCGAACAAGTTTGGTCGAGTTTTTCGCTATTTTCTTAAAAAAAGTAAATTATTTCCAGAAGGCTGTGGGTAAGCTGTGACATTAGATTTCAAATGTAGTTGAGGATTGATGGAGGGGCATTGACTGCTTAACTTCACTAACCGGCACTATCCGCTTTCTTGTAACTGCTTTAAACCGAGAATACTGTGTATTCTCACCACAAGTTATTAGTTAAGGGCAACTAAACGTGAAGTAAAAATTCCTAATTTGATCATTCGTCAAGTTTAAGTGCATTAACAGCTGAAAGAGAAATATGTATGTTTAACATTAGACTGTATGAATTGCCAAGACTGAAGTATCCGTCAATCTTTGTTGAACAGGTTGGCCCAAACTGAGATAATCCTAATGGGCTAATGATGTCTGTTGCCACTTTTGGGATGCTTCCCGTGTATTATGGGGGAGGACTGTACCTCTGTTAAATGCGTCCTTTAAATGAAAGCTCACCTATGTGTGCATGTGTGTGAGTGTGGTAGTGTGAGTATCTCAGTGTGAGATTGTGGGAAAAAACAAAAATCCTGCAACTCATACTTGATATTCCGTTTAGGTATCACCACCGCATCTGACAGAGTGTCAGACTAAAGTCATCAATTAATGTGAGTATTATTGAATGGTTTTTTGATTTTTCGCGATTTGCCCCCCACCCTTTAAACTTTGCAAAATATCTTCACAGATAAAGACGAAAAAGTGATTTCTGATGACGAAAGAGAGATTTTTGATGGGAGAAACTTCACTATAATGTACACATTAAGTACATTGCTCGAATACCAAGTTTGGAGAAAACGGTAAACTGCAAGTGCGATTTTCAGAAAAAGATTACGAATTTTTGAAATATTTTCGCAAACGGTTCTTAAAACTATGAATTGAAACTGCATTTATAAATATATATAAATACAAATCTATTATTTTTATTTGAAATATTTGTTCAGTAAAACTGGTTTGAGTAGTTCTGAAATACCTGTGTGACATTTTAATCGTTAATGTGGTAGATGGAAGCGTAGTCTTCAGGACTAACATGCAATCATTCATGGTACCACCTTTATCTATTTGCTGAGAACCACATCCCCGCCCCCCACCACTACCACCATATTTTTATGTTAACGATAACTGCAATACAAATTTCAAGTTTGAAGCAAATTTGCCAAATACAACTTCTTTGAAATGTGAATTTGATGGTTCCATACCAGATTTTTTGTTTATGAAATATTTCGTTTACATATTATATCATACAAAGACCGTGTACCTATCCAAGGCAGGTAGTAGGTGAATGATTACATCATAGTCAGAAGACAGTGCCAATAATATAGAACAAATATACATCAAACTTGAACATTTTTTCGTCAGGTAACCTCAATACTAATTGAAAATCAACTTCGAATAATTGATCTTGACACTATGGGTATGAACAACATTACAAAAACGAAATTTCACAGGAAGCTCAAACCTGACAGTCCCTTTAAGGGTTTGACATAAAAGTTTCGATCAAAATCCATCAATCGGAAGTGCACCAAACTAATTTTTGTATTCAATTACAGGCCCACTTCCTTGAATATGGCTGGTTCCAAGGTTTTTTTTCTTACATTAATAACTCAAGTTAAAAACATTATTTTTATAGGTAGGTTATGGAATTTGAGGCAGGTGTATAGCATCGGCCATTTCTTCGTACGGCTGAGGAAAGGTTTTGATGGTAGTGTAACAATGAGTATATCAGATCCCCAATATGAATGCTGCCGTTATAGGTACTTATTTGTTTTTCGTCATCTTCCAGTTGTAATTCTCAAGGTCCGCGAATGTTACACCGGAATGGGGATTGTATTCCGTAATGTTGATGTAAGAGTGACTCGTATGTGCCAGATTCTCGCCAAATTTATAATAAAATCTGATGGCCGTGCATTAACTTCCCTCAAGGGGCCCGAACCCTAATGTGGAATAACGATCATCCATTCCGTGGAGAGCACAAAGTTAGGGAGTACTTATGAGAGGTCTGGAGGTTATGAGTCTCCTAGCATTGAGGCAGCCAAAAGTTCTGAAGCAACGATCAGCCTAGACAAAAATAGACAACATGATGACGGTTTCCTCACGGTACATTCAAGAACAAAGAGCACCTGCAGAAACTGGGCTTAGAACGCGCGGTAAGGTTTACAATTGTGTGGGGAGATAGAGATAAGGCTTACAATATCCCTCACTAGGACTGCGACATTTCTCATCAAGTAAGTTTAGAAGCGCGGGTATTAGAGGAGCGAAAAACCTGGAAGAGCCCCTGGAACCTCAAATATCTCATCCCGGCCTCCAATCTCAGCACCCTTCTACCTATTTTAGTTGCAGTGCTCTCTACCGCTCAAAGAAAAGGAAACAAGTGAATGTCAGAGATTCCCAGAACCCCGTAGAATAATTTTTTCTGAGAAATATTTCAAATAAAAAATCAAGGTTTGTGAATACGCAATTAATATTAAAACTGCAAAAGTCGTTGGAACTTTCGAGAAAATTCCTGAAAAATGAAATTCTATTACTCTGTAAAGTCGCACGATTAATCGCTTTTCTACTTTCTTAGACAATAATCCCTCTTTTTAGCAATGCTTTTAATGTAGCATAATATTGTTTAGGTGATATATTGGATAGGTGAAAGCATTTAGAGAGAAACTTAGCGTTGAAGCTCCTTCACTTTGTAAATATTCTTTTTACACATACCATTCTCTTTGCCACAATCAAGGTCGTTCAAAATATTTATTGCAACTTTTATTGAAAACTCAATATCGCAATCTGTCCAACACTTCACTACATCCTCTTTCATAGTAAAATATCTAAAGTGAAACACTCACATGAATATTTCTTACTCAGCTATAAAACTGGCTAATTTTCCTTCAATCGAAACTACATTAATTGGGCCTAACATTATTATAGAGCTGTTAGTACTAGTACCGATCCAGCGCAGGTAGTAGTTGAATGATTACACCATAGTAGAAGAATTGCACCAATAATGTACAACAAACTGAAATAAAATTTCAAGCGTAACAGCCCTAAAACTCACTTATACTTTAGAGGAGAGCTTTATGTTGTGCTCACACAGAACCCTCAAAAAAAAAAAAAAAATCAATTTCCCTGGAATAATGTGATAAGTCCCTTATTTGTGTCAGGGACTTCTTCTCTGGGTGTTCAAGTCGTTCAGAGAACGCCCAAATTTAAAATTTTTGCTCTTATTTTAGTTTTTATAATGCATATTAGTGTGTGTAACAATTATAGATTCTGTATATCTATTAATTAGTTACGTTTGCTTACTAATAGGAGTCTTTTCACTTAAGGAATAGATTAAAGAACGCCCAGCTTTGAACAGCAGATATCACTGATTGTGTGCAGAAAAAGATTAAAGAAAATCGTTGGAGCCAAAAACTGAAAAACTCGTCGCGAAGAACTAAAAAAAAACAATAAAATGCAGGAAATTCGTACTTCCGGTTGAAGGAATTGGTGTATGGTGCGGTGGCGGAACCTAAGCGTAATATCACGTTTTGAGTTATCTGCGACTATTCTTTTCTGAAATAATTTGCCCATACACACACCATTCCCTAAAAATATTGTTTCCTACTCAGGAGACCAAACATGTATTTCCGGTGGAAACCTAATTTCTTAAATTTGACATAATCGGCATACTTCCTCTTAAGTGTAAGAGCAAGTAACTTTTCAAATACTAATAATTATTCCTTTTTTCATTGGATGGGTAAGGTGAACGGACAGCATATTGTTAATCAAACTTTTACCATCTGTGTCAACCACGTCGGTCAACCAATATTATCATCACATCACATTGCAATAAAGTTCATCAGGAAAAGCTTTAAATGAATGAGGAAAAGGTTGAAACGAATTTCCAATTGCTATAGATGGCCTTTAAATGTCTAATATTGATTGAGATTAGTGTTTATGATAAATGGTTTTTGTTGCATGCTGAATGTTATATATTAAACAGCAGGCTAACGGCATGCCGCATCTTACCTGAACTAGTGCCAGATCATTATTGCCGAGTATAACAGTTCCAGGCTCCAGCACACTGATGTAATCCGGGTGTATAACCACTTTCAAGCTCTCAACGACTCTGTTATGCCAGTGTATCTGCAAAGAGTGATTATAAAAATTACATCAACAGTGTCGAAAGTAGTATATATCGTGAGATATAAAATCTTTTGGACATTTGTAAATTCATCAAAGAAATGCAAATATGCTTCCGAACAGATGAGATTTATTGATCGAACTGTTGACAATCCTAATGATATTTCTGTTTTCCTTACTATTTTAATCATGTTCATTCTACATGTGAACTAAACATTTCTTCATCAGAGACATTTTCCGAGAGAGCCAGCTTCTTTTTGTGGTCATCGACCGGTTTTGGGCGTTCGTCCATCATCAGGATGTTTTTGTCAAATAGTGTAATGGTATAGACTTGCACAGAACACTCAATATACTCACAACAATGTGTTTTGTGTGGAGTCACAAAGTTATGCAGAAAAAGAAAGTACCCAATTAACTTTTAATTGACGCAATATTAGTGGATTATACTTGAAACAATAAACTTCACTTTGAATAAACAATATCCCCCTCCCCCCAACTACAAGAACTTACTTATTAAAAATACTTTAGACAAGTTCAACTAACGATTCGATGAATGTTGAGCACTAATATAATAAAAGCTTTTCTGGAAAAGTGATTCAAATAAAAGTGACAGGTTCATTGTTGTGTAGTCACTATGTTTTCGAAGAAATTCCTAAAATTCTAGAAACTATTCGGTTAAGTTAAAAAACACAAAAAATGGTATGATCATTGCATTAAATTTAAAACCAATTAATATCAATTGTTTATATAAATAAACAAAATTGAACTCGGAAAGAGAAAGAAAGACAGGTAAGCTTTATTAATGACATGCATGAAATATATATACTTCAAGCATACCGATGCTCATTTTCTTTGTTTTAAATAAAAATTAGAAAATTATAGCTGTAAGAGAAAATATAGAAAGGAAATTGGCGCGCCCTCTCAACAGTTCGACTAACTTTACCTATTTGAGAAACTGAACTGTGATTGCCGTCAAAATAGGATTAGTCAGTGGGATTTAGAGACTTTGCTTTCAGCTGAGGAGTGTTTTGTAGTACATATCTGGATATAGCATTAAGGTTCTGCTGAACAGACATTGGAGGTGAAGGAACATGAGCGAATTGGGTCTGGCTGGCAGTTGACCAATGCTGATTTTGCCTGAATGAAGGGAAGAGACACAGTTCCATGCCCTCTACGTTTGTGAGGGCCTAGCAAGTGCAAGATTTCTCCAATTTGGCGTTAAATCGCGGCTAAGAGCTCTATTCTCAAGAAAGTCGCAAACAACTTAAAAAACATTCAATTATGTCGCACTTCCACTTGATGGTTTTTGTTCAAAAACCCTTGTTCGTTATGAGCTTGCACACCCACAACAAATACGGGCGTAACCTACAACACGCACCGTAAACGCAGAGATTCGATTAAAATATTTCATTCGTGAAGGATGATCACTCCAAACATGTTTTTCCGATGACAACTCATTTTCAACAACTTGACAGTATCGCAATACTTTCTCTTTGTATTTATTATAAGTGATACAGACAGTGAACCAATGAATTTTCATCATTGCATTACATAAATATGAAACAAAAAAGGAGTGCTGGTCTATACTTTAAGTTATAATCTAATAAGATTTTAAGTTTTCTGGCAGGAAATGGACGGAAGTATTTGCGGAGTACAACCAGCGTGCATGCAATCAAACATATTATACTTGTTACCTGCTGCGTACATCTCATGTCTGCTTGTTATTTAAAATGTACCTGTGCAGATTTACTGGATCCGAAACATTGTGCTGCAGTTAGGACCCAGAACGGATGGATGATGACTCCGCTGCATACATAAACACTGATCACCTTCACCACGTATGGTATCTCGGAGATGAATCCATCACGATTGTCCTTCATTGTTTGTAGACGATTATTTACACTGACGGTAGGCTCCACAGATGTACTACTATTGCCTGTGATTGGATCCTCGTTATCATTGGAATTCTGGTCTATATTGCACTCCAGCTCATCAATGATGGCCAGTAATATGATTATTGTGCTAACTGTTAGCTTTCCTGGCCATAATAACATTATTTTTTGAATGCCTATCGATATATACACATATATAAATATATTTTATTTATATTAGTCATATGATTTAATTGCGCCACCTTTTATCAACTATACTGTCTTATTGTTTTCATACAATCATTTACTTTTTTCACATTGTAATTGCTAGCAATTTTGAAACGTTGGTTTGTTGAATTTAATATTGTTGAAACATTGTATTACTATCCCTTAATGTATAGGCGCAACTATCTTCATAGTTCATTTCACTTTCGAAATTGTGTTTTCATGGGAATACATGTAAAAAAAACCCCTTAGTCATTAGAAAATGGTGTATATTTGTGTGTGTGCGTACCTAGTTGGCATAACTCAAAACTGAGTAATGGCAGAATGTTCAGTTATTTTATGTAGGTTCTAGCAAAATGGTTTCGAGCAAAATCGGTCAATCGTCAGTGCCACTTAACTTTTCAGTTTTTTAATTTTCAAGAAATAGCCTCCAGCGATTTTCTATAAACTATTTGGGTATTATCCACACATAGTAGTATCCACATATAAGTAAGTAAAGTAATACCTTATTTATTCAGGCAGGCTTAACGTCCAACTACCAAATTAGGTGTCGTGGACGGGGGGCACAAAAGCACTTACTTTACTAATAACATTTTTTAAACAAATATAAAATTTAGTTATACGCTGGACTCGAACTGGGGTCGTCCCACCACATATAAGTATCTACAACTATTATTTGAAACATTCTCAAAATTCATTTTAGCGGGGATTTTTGGGACACTATTTTGCCCTATGAAGCGTCAATTTTTTTTTTTTTTTTGTGCGGTGCATCATTTGTGTATCCGGTTTCATCAGTATAATGTTAGTGTACTTTTTTGCAAAAATACCAAGTTTGAAGAAAATTGCTATTCCCACTTACCATTTTATGAATGAATTTTTCAAATTTTCTTGAAAACGGCACCGACGACATCCTTCTCAGTTGGTATTACGTATTACTGTTCATACAAACTCAAGAAACTCATAATCATATAAAGATCTACAACTTTTATTTGTAAGATTTTCCAGGAAAATTGATTTTAGGTGGCTGGGAAAGAGGAACTTTAGGGGGGGTCCGGGAAAGTGGAACTTTACGCTACCTCTATATTGCCGATTCGTTTAAAGTCGGTAACATCATCATACACTATGAAGATAAGTTAATATTTAGTAAACAGTCCCACATTCCTAAAAATTCCAAAAAACTGAACAAAATATTTCAGTTACAACTTTGAGAATTAGAATGACAGAAAATCGTTGAGTGTTCACACTCCAGATTTTTATATATTCGTAATCAGTTACAAATTTGTTTTTTCGCAATTTCATTAAAATCCTTTGATTATAACAAACCTATAAGTAATGAATTTATTAATAACATGTTTGTTGATTACAAATTGGCAATTAAAGCTGAAAGTTGAGTTTACTGAGTATTGCGTGCGCAAGAGCTACTTGGGCACTGAGTAGCCAAATGAGTTTTTTAATGTTGTTTAAGTGATAAAGATTGTGAAACAGATAATTTGACCAGTAAGTCTTAATGCCGTAATGCACTCCAGAAGCGTGGCTAGACTGTAACCACTTTGAAATAAAATACTTATACAATTGATATAGGAAACATTTATTACATTATACACAGATAATAACTATCACAAATATTACAGTATAGGTACGAAGATCTAGTTGGAGGTGATGTGTGGAAGTGGGGGCGGTACAGCTGGCGGGTTTAACAGGGGAATGGTCGCCGACATGTTGCTGGATCCAGTTCAAATAGGGACAGATGAACATATATACACTGATGGTTTCCTCATCTGAACAGACCGGTGTGACTGTCTTCCTTCGCTGATAGCAGCTCTTCACGCTGAACAGGCAATGTGCGATCCCAGTCAACTTGTTAGCGCATACCAGTGCAGCTCCGGCCATCCCTTCGCACAACGAAACCTCCGCTTCCAGCACGCAGACCAAGTACTGCTTTGATGACCTATTTCATTAAAACACAAACATCTCAGTAATATACCACCCATCTCTTCCTGCTGCGACAAATAGTTACTATTTCACAATTCTTCCAAACTGTAATTAATTAGACTAACTAGATTAAATTATTAGTAGCACCATAATTATCTATATTCTTCTAATAATTCAATCAAATTAACTATTCGACACATTACTTTTTCTGTCTTTAAACAAACAACAGCGGCTCGGCATTTTTGGCCGAACCAAACACACGACAACCACCTGATGTGAAATAAACTTTCTCTTATCGCGATATTATTACAATTGTAAATGGCACTTTCCTCAAACCTGGAATGTTTACTAAATTTAGTTCAACTTAACATTGCATATCTAACAAATGTAAGAGAAATGTAAAATGGAAAACTCTCAGGTCTTCGGGTTGAGATCGCGACAATGGTTTATCATAAACACGTTTCTCCCATATTACAATAGGCTTCTTCAGGAAAAGTGTCGCCTCTCAGCTTTAAAGACAGTGACAAGAAATAGGATAGGTAGTTTAGAGCAGTGAAGGGATGGGGCTTAGCTTCCATCTCCATCTGTACATGGCTGTTGGTAGTATGTGGGGCTTAATTTTCTCTCCCAAGTATATGATTGGCCACCTTTTTGTAGTGGAAATTTGTCTTTCAAATATTTGAACATTTTTCTATCCGTATCATGAATGGTTCTTATATTGTGCTTAGTCAGGATGTTTGTATTCTTCTCTGACACTTGCTGCACAAATGGAAGAACAGCCCTGGTATTCTCTCTTCTTTCCTCCATTTCTTCTGGTTTTCTGACCCGAGGAAGCTGTTTGGCCTATTAAAATGTAGGCAAAATCCTTGCTCAAATGAGAACGTGTCCTAAGAGGCAATAGAACCTGAAAAAAAGAAAACTGAATAGAGATGATGGCTGCCCTTGCTCAGAGAAAGGAGAGAAATAGAAAAGAAACAATATTTAAACTGTTTTCCACATCAAAACAAAGCTGTATCTTTAGCAACGAGGCAGTGGGAGAGAAGACTAAGACCTCGTCACCCAATAGCCAATTTTACGCATGGGAGAAAAATTAAGCCTCGCATACAGCCATGTACAGAATGGGGGGGAAGCTAAATCCCGCCCCTCCTGCACTACACTACTCATCCTATTTTCTTGTCAGTTTTGTTTCAGCTTAGAGGCGACACTGCCCTAAAGAAACCTACTGTAATATGAGCGAAACCACGGCTTACAACAAATCAAAAAAGACAAATTTCCATTATAAAAAGTGGCCAATCATATTCATGAGAGAGAAAATTAAGTCCCTCATACTAAAAACAGCCCTGTACAGAATGGAGGGGGAAGCTAAGCGCCACTACCCCACTGACTAAACCCCACTGAATAAACTATCCATCCTATTTCTTGTCAGTGTCGTTTCAGCTTTAGAGGCGACCCTTTTCCTGAAGGAGCCTCTTGTAATATGGACGAAACGTTGTTTATGATAAACCATTGACGCGGTCTCAACCCGATGATCTAACTGTTTTACATGACATTGGCCACGGAAGTCTGAAAGTTTAAAATGAAGTCTAACTCATAGATTCCGAGAATCCTGTAAAATCATTTCCGGAAAACTGTTTTAAACAAAACTGAAAGGTTTATAACGTGTTATTAATATTTTCAGTTTAAATCAAATCATTACAACCATTTTAAGAAAACTGTAGTCAAATAACAACCATTTTACAAATTCGCTTCTAACTTGAACTGTCTTCTAACTTGAAATTCTAGCATTTAATTTAACTTTTCTTGATGCTGAAAAACTGAAAGAACCGTACATTAGAATCAACATACTCATTGCAGCTTCCCTAGAATCTACAACCCAGGCGAATGTTTCAAATAAAAGTGATGGGCATGTATGTATAAAGTTAGTGAGCGATTTTTTTTAATTTCATTTGAATTTTTACAACAGCGCTAATTGGACTGTTGACTGACTCTAACACAGTAAGCAAATTAAAAGTAAGAAATAAAAAAATCTCATCCATTTAGAGGCGACACTCTCCCTGAAGAAGCCTATTGTAATATGGGCGAAACGTTGTTAATGTTAAATTAAACAACATTAATTTAAAAATAAGAAATAAAAAATCTCATCCATTTTGAGAAAATTGCTGAAAAATACTATACTACTGCACTTCAAGTTGAAGGATTTTGACCGAAGCTAGTTATCAAATGCTGATACCTTAACGAAACATCAAGATTGGGTTTCTATCACGTACCATTTTGAATTATCTGGTCTTTATCTTGGTACCATCACATATTATGAACAAAAATTGTATTTGAAACTTTTTCTGGAAGAATTCAACGTGCAGTTCTGATGGCGCACTGACGTCCAGATTTACTATCAAGTGGGATTTCTTTATTTATATTAGTACGGGCTCCATTTATAAAGATAATATAATGATTATTCATAGAAGATTCTATTATTAATGGTAATTATACTGGTGCAAAATGCGCCACGATAGCTGAACGGATAGAGGCGTTGGCCGCTAAGCAAAGAGCATTGTGGTTCTGTGTTCGATTTCTGGTCTTGGCCTTGGATTTTATTTGATGTGTTAATATGTGAGAAATATATAGTAAAGTATGACTGCTATCCATCTTCCTCTATCTGATTGGTATTTGAACGTAAAACCTGCCTGAAAAAATAAGTATTATTATTGTTACAAAAATGTTGGCATTGAAGAAGAATTATCAATAAAAAGATGAGAAATGGAAAAAAGGAAATTATCTACTTATTTGGATGGTAGGTGGGTGTTGAAAGAGCCGGACAATGTGTCTTTCACTTAACACTTGAATTTATATGTATATATTCAATTTGTTGTGATTGGGTCCGCAGAACTTGGAAATACCGGAAATTTGTCCGTGATAGCCCGCTTCATTTTGTGGTCATCGACCGGTTTCGGGCGTTTATCTATCTTCGGGATGTTTTGATAAACAGTGTATTATCAAGATATAATGAAGATGGGTGACGTCCGAAAACGGTCAAAACCTCAAAATGAAGCAGACTATCACGGAAATAATCTCTGATAAATATTGAATTTAGTTGACTACAATAATGTAATATTTTGTTTGCGCCCGTGTATGTATGTGTGTGTGTGTGTGTGTGTGTGTGAGAGAGAGAGAGAGAGAGAAGTTAAATAGTGGTTTATTCATTGCTGCTAACTACAAATGCAGAAAGTTAATTTTGTCCAATATTCTTAGGATCACACTTGATATAGCGCAAACTTATACGAACACTTCCTAATTTCTGACCATACCATAAAAAAAATAAACACTCAGAAACAGAGCAGTCGAGCTTGAATGTTCCTACTTATAGCGTCAAGATCAACGCTAACTTTTTGTTCATATTAGAAAAGATTGGTTAATAGTAAAGTGGTAAATTCCAAATATTTTCTCATCTTTTAAACTGACCGACAAATGCCTGATAGAATATTAAAATGTAAAAGCTGGTGCAGAAATGAGGTATTTAAGATATTATGTTGTTCAGAGTTATGCATCCCCCCGGTGAGCCTAGCTTATCTAATTTGGGCCACTTTTTCTCTGCCTTTCACCACCTATGCAGCTGCAGTGTGTGCATCAAAGCTGATGATGCCAAGATTTACGATTCTAGCTATTATTCGATGGTGTTTGCTATAACTAGCGATGCATTGCAGGTTTGCCGGCAAATGTCATTTAGATACAGATGAGGCAGTGCTGAATTGATACAGATAATCAAGAAGAACATGAATGCATCTGCTATGGAAGGAACAGCAAATGGTCGGGATCCACTGTAGATAGATGGAGTGCACTTACTGATGAACTTACATTTATTGCTGAATAGTCTAAGAGGCTATGGACCACTGAAGAGTTTAATAGGCTATAGTCGAAATGGGAGAATATCTGAAAACGTTACCTTTGAAAAATACCTTCCTGAGAAGGATTTCATCAGTACTAAGTAATAGGAAAGTAATGCGTAGTCAGTAACAGGTCTGGATGCGTGCTACTTTATGTCTAGTGTCGGGATTGTTTATGAGTAACCGCAAATGGCAGAATACTAAAAACAATCCATGTTATTGGAGCTCGAAGGAACATGGAGACATGAATTGTAGGCAAACGAGCTTTACACCGATATAAGACAAAGCTTCGGTCTGCGGAGCCAAATGAATTTAAAAGAGCCTAGGCTGAGAGCACTTTGTTTTCAAATCTTGCTATAAATTGTAGAAGAAGAGAAGAAGAGGCAGCATTAGAGATGCCGAGGAAATAGTTTTTAATTATATAAATGGCGTTTAGTTTATAAACCAATTATTTGGCATTGGTTCACGATTTGGGTCAGTGATCAGTACGGCACTGCACAATGTCCGACAGTACCTTGGCCAGCTCCCCAATCTAATATTATTGTTAGGTAGTAATAATTACCTTCTGTAACATGCACACGCCTCCTGACCATGTTGTGCAAAAATTGTCTTGGCATATAATTCCATTTGCTCCGACTTCTTTCTATAGCCAACAGCTCTGCACTCCCTATTGTACATTTCAAATGATAGCTGCGGCCACATATCAGCCTCCAATTGTATTATGTTGGTGTAGGTCGTTAATACTATTGGATCTCGCAGCTGCACGATGACAACAACATTATTACCCTATATCTTAACTTAGTGTTTTATTTTTGGTAATTAAACTACTAGAACTGAAACTGCTCTAGCCTAATTTTGAAAAGCTATGTGAATTAGTTAGCAGAGGAGAGCTTTTTCAATATAAAAAATTAGAATATTGATAGTTACGAACCTACCCTGACCAAGGCCAGATCTTCAGATGACTGACAAGTAGATGGTTTCTCTCTGAAATTAGGATGTATGATTACTTCATAACTTTCAATTTCGGACAAACTATTCTTGAAGGAAGGCATACCCGTCAGCACCTAGAACAGTGTCAGCACTTTCTTATTAATTCACTCATCTTAGGAACTCACACACCTATTTTTGCTAACCATCCAATGAGCTTCTGTCTATCTCTTCCTACCATCTTCTACTGAGAAACTTTACACACGATAACTAAATTGTAAACCTATTCATCAAGTTATTAGCAAAATTACATAAAATCATCTCTCCACTCTGCCCTATAACATTCTAAAATTGTAGAAAATAACTGGACTAGACCTCAAAAACCCTATCTAGACTTCAAATTTACTTTTATCCTCCAATGGAGAATTGCAAACCTCTTATTTCTTTTGCTCGTCATGCTCAACTTTGTATTTCCAACAGTTAAGATACTAACTACCCAGACCAAATTTCTTCAATTTATTTATTTTATTTTATCTTTTAAATTCTTTACTTTATAACTTGTTTATTTAGCTATTCGTTTTTAATTAATTTATGTAAATTAGCTAAGAAGGAACTTTTCTGTTCTTCAACTTAAATTATTGTTCTAATTTTGTTATCTTTTACGTTTATTCAATCTTCCTATTGTTGAAGTGTTCTGCACATCAACCTCCTGCAGACGGATTTAAATTCCCCCCGCAAAATACTTAAAAATAAGTTTGTATGCATGCAATAATTTTTACATATATTATATGATTATATTATTTATTATAAAGGCCTTTCATACATATTTTTTTATTTGAAACGATTTTCCGAAAAAATCGGAATTAATTTCAGGGTGTTCTGAGAGTCGTTGAGTTAGATTTAACTTTAAACTACCGTTACAAGTTTTGCGGTTGGCTGGCAGAGCGCGCTGTCATTAAATGCACTACTTTACATTCATGTATTACTATGCCCCAAAAGAAAACCAGTGTAATCGTCAACACTTATATACTTATGCGTAATGTAAGGCCAAAGTATACATGTCGTAAAAATTCCAAGTTTAAAGAAAATTGGTTAAATAGAATATTAATAATTTTAGTAAGAGAAAATCAAATGAATGTTTCATACCAGTTATTTCAAATGTCTGAAGTGCTTCTTCCCAAATGTTATAGAATCTGACGAGCGTAAACCATGCTTAGAAATTTTATTGTTGGTAAGCGAATTTTTTGAGTCACATACTGATATCTTTATAAACTCCACGGAATCTCTAGCACAGTATGTGACCCGCAGTGGACGAACTGTAAAGAAGCCCGTATTCTTTGGGGTTAAGCTTTCTCCAGAAGGAAGATGTATGTATGATGAAGGGAAAGTGGTTACATAGTTAGCTTTAGGCATTATTAAATAAACATTTGTCCTTATGAATATAAACAATAAATAGATTGGCCTTTATAATCAAACGAGCAAAATATTGGTTGTCTGGAGCCAAAGGAAAAACTTTTTATCTTTGAAAGTTTATTCGTTATTTCGGACACCTTTGGTGTCCTTCCTCAGGAACTATAAAAAAAAAAGAAGAGAAATAAACGGAAAATTACATTATGTCATGAGAAACAACATTGAAACATTAGAGTATAACAGATATTATCAGATAAAATAGGATAGGATATTAACAGATAGGAGTCAAGATGGCGTCAAGCTGCGAACAACTCTTTAAAAGTGTAGTGAAAGTTTTAGATGATATTAATAATACTAAACAAAAATTGAATTGTGAAATGAGAGGAAATGTTTTAAAAGCAATTTCTGAACTCAGTGAATTGTATAACACATTGACTAACGAAAATTGTGAGTTAAAAGAAAAAATTTATCAGATGAACATGGTTAAGGTGGCTAAGGATTGTACTTATGGCGAAATAGTGTCAAAACTTAAGTCTGAAATTTCAAATTCTTCTTTTAAATTAATAATAAAATCGAAAAAATTAAGTAATTCAAGTGAAGATACAAAAAAGTTAATAAAAGAAAAAATTAATCCATGCATGCTTCAAGTTGGTATAAGTAATTTAAAGAAGGTTACAAAGGGCGGTGTTATAATCGAATCGAATACCAAAGAAGATATCGATAAAATATATGTGACATTAATGAAAACCATAAACATTTACTCGTTGCGACAACAATAAAGAAAATATTGCCTAGAATTAATGTAATTGGCATCCCTGAAGAAATAAATTTAGACAACTTTGTTGAAATACTAAAAACACAAAACCCTGAATTATGTGAAAACAAGAATTAGTTGGCTTCTCGACCGATTCAAGGTAAAAAACAAAAACCAAAAAAGAAATTTTGTAATTGTTTTTTTAATAATTAACAAATTCGACGTTTCGACAAACTTTGTTTGCCTTCGTCAGGAACAATACAAAAATAAATATGAAAAAAATGATAACATAAAATACAAACAAAAAACAAAATACATAGGTGCGATTACAGTAGGACTGCTAAGTCTGTAATCGCACCTATGTATTGTGCGATATATATATGTGATTACAGACTTAGCAGTCCTAATGTAATCGCACCTATGTATTTTGTTTTTTGTTTGTGTTTTATGCTATAATTTTTTCTCTTTATTTTTGTTTTGTTCCTGAAGAAGGCAAACAAAGTTTGTCGAAACGTCGAACTTGTTAATTATTAAAAAACAATTACAAAATTTCTTTTTTGGTTTTTGTTTTTTACCTTGAATCGGTCGAGAAGCCAACTAATTCTTGTTTTCATATTACAACTAACGGCCAACAAAGAAAATCTGATATCCCTGAATATGTATTAATGAAGATGTGAAACCGAAATTTGTATGGAACAATAAAAAGTATAATACCAGAAATATCATCATTGAGGTATCCCCCGTGTTATACCATAAATTAATTAGATCTAATATAAAACTCATGTTTGTGATCTGTCGTTGTGCTAATTATATAAATATCCAAAGGTGTTTCCAATGTTCGCGTTTAGGACACACTCATAAATTCTGTAAATTAAAAGAAATTTGTTGTCCATTATGTTCTGGTGCCACTTACTAAAGAACTGTAAATCTTCTGAGAAATCCTGCATTAACTGCAAACAATTTAATGAATTTAGTAAATCTGAAAATAAAGTGGACGTTAGGCATACTACATTTGATCATACATGTCCTGCTTCTGCTCGTTATTTGAATAAATTAAAACAACGTATAGACTATGGACAATAAACTCAATATTAATAACAAGAAAAATTATCTTCTCGGTTTACAGATAAATCTTCAACATTCAAAATGTGCCACAGATTCTCTACTTCGTTACATTATTAAAAGAAAAGTAGATTTAATATTTATACAAGAACCGTACATTGTTAATAATAAAGTGTGTGGATTATCAAAATATAAAATTATCGACAGTGGAATAAATAGAAAAAGAGCAGTTATTCAATTGCAAATGAATACATAGATGTCACTCTGATTAAACAATATTCTAATGAAAATTGTGTCATGATTGATATGAATTATTTTGGTACAGAAATTAGAATTCTTTCTATTTATTTAGACATTACTGTAGATATGGAAGAAAGCATAAAAAATATTGAAAACATTCTTACATGGAATGGTAATAAACATAAACTACTAATTGCAGTAGATAGCAATTCAAGATCAAGATTGTGGTAGATAGATTGACAAATAAACGAGGAAAACTATTAGAAGAGTTTTTATTAATGAATGACTTGATTGTATTCAATGAAAATAATGGTATATCTACGTTTGAAAATAAGAGGGGATTCATTACATAGATTTAACTGCAGGAAATATGGCAATAGTCTCTTCAGTTAAAAACTGGAAAATCTCTTCAGAAGAGAGCTAATCAGATCATAAATATATCACTTTTAAAATAGATATCAACACAGCATTTTAAGAAGTACACTGAAGCTCTTAAATTTAACACTTCTAAGGCAGACTGGGAATTGTTCAGGTACCATCATAAGATAGAGTTAAGTAAATTAGTATCACTTGATGAAGAAAATGATTTAGAAAATGTCTTAATTAAAAAAATTGTACAATCAAACAACCTACAGTTAGATATTGCAACCATAGAGAAAACAATAATCAAAGCATGTAAAAAATCTATTCCACGTAAGAAAAGCAGTCTAATTAAACATAGATCTGTGAATTGGTGGAATGATGAACTGAAGCAGTTGCGGAAAGAAGTAAACCGAAAAAGAAGGCAATACCAAAGAACTAAAACAGATTTAAACTTAAGAGAAGTAAGACGGGAAGAAAATTATCAATGTAGAAATGAATATAAAACAAAATTGTCTCAAGCTAAACTAGATTCATGGAAATTATTTTGTAATAATACTAGTAAAAAAAACGCATGGAACATAATTTACAAACTGGCAACAGATATGTTGAAAAAAAAGCAGACCATCTCCACTGTTAAAAAGGACGCTAGTTATACTAAAGATTTGAAGGAAACTTTACAAGTAGTGATGGAACATTTTTTCTCGTTCGATAATTCTGATGATGATTCCGAGTATCATAAAGAATTGCGCAAAGAGGCAAATCAGTTTATTTGCACACATGATGACAAAACATTAACAGAATTGGAACTAAAAAATGCGATTAATACTTTTAACCCCAAGAAAGCCCGTGGATTAGACGGACTCAATAGTGATATATTACGAGAAATAAATAACACAATTCCTAAATCCTTAATCACAGTTTAGGGAGAATGTTTTAGAAGAGGTATTTTTCCCAAACACTGGAATCAGGCGGAGGTAAAGTTAGTACTAAAGCCTGGAAAAGAGAAAGAAAATGGACCAGAGAGATTTCGGCCAATCAGTTTATTACCGCTTGCAGGAAAAGTACTTGAAAAGGTATTAATTAACAGAATCATGCATTATCTGTATGTAAACAACATGTTAAGTGACAAGCAATATAGTTTTCGACCACAGACAAGTACAATCGATTGCATTTTGCAAGTCAAAAATTTCATCTCAAACAACCTCACCAGTAATGAACAAGTCTTGCTAATTTCATTGGATGTGGAAGGCGCTTTCAACTCGGCTTGGTGGCCAGAAATACTGAGACAATTGCGAGGTTTCCACTGCCCGAAAGATCTTTACAATCTGACTAGAAGCTATTTCACTGAAAGAGAAGACATTATTATAACAAAGAACATTTCTCATACAGTTAGAGTCACACAAGGTTGTCCACAAGGATCAGCATGCGGACCTGGCTTTTGGACCATGCTCATGGATTCCTTGCTGAAGTTGGAACTCCCTTCAAACTGTGAAGCTGTGGCCTATGCCGACGATTATTTACTAATGATTCACGACCTTAATTATATCGATTTACAAGTAACGGCAAATACAATATTATCTAAGATAAATTGTTGGGCTCAAAGACGAAAAATCATATTCAATGGAACTAAGTCAAAAGTACTGTTTATTACAAGAAAAAGAAAGAAGAAAGAGATATCCATTTATATTGGTAAAGAAAAACTAGAAGTGGTTCAGCAACTGAAATATTTGGGAATTTACTTTAATCATAAATTCAACTGGAAAACCCATATATCATATATTACTGAGAAGTCATTGAAACTTGTGAATGCCCTTTCTAGATTTGTTAAGGTCTCGTGGGGATTGGGGCATGAAGCTTTAAAGATAATTTATGATGGCGCAATTCTGCCTTTTGTTACATACGGAGCTTCCGTTTGGATAGACGGTATAAACATTAAATCTAATTTACAGCTACTTGAGAGAGTACAACGATTAATAGCCTTCAGAATAATTAAAGGATATTGAACAATTTCCTACAATGCAGCATGTTTATTAGCGAACACAGTTCCGATAAACCTCAAAATTAACGAAATTAGTGACATGTTTTTGATTTCGAAAGGATATTCAGTTGTAGATATGGAGAGAATCGAATATGATTTTCCTATCGGTTTTAAAACATGGATGCATTCGGGAGACATTGTACAAATAGAATCATTTGATCCCAGTCAATATATCTTACAAAAGTATTATTCGATATACACCGATGGAAGCAAATGCGAAGAAAATGTCGGATGTGCTTTCGTAGTTTATGAAGGAGATAGGAGGATACATTCTGAGAAGTATAGACTGCATAAATATTGCTCGAATAATCAAGCAGAATTGATGGCTATTCTAAAAAGTATAGAATGGGTGCAAAATACTGGTAGTCGTTCGGGTGTGAAGACCTTCGCAGTCATGACCGACAGCTTAGTAGCTATGTGTTCCATTAACAACTCCAAAAATCATGAAAATTTAGTGGAGCAAATTAAGAAAAAAACTGCAGAAGTTGTTAGGTTGGGTATCACTGTCAAACTTGACTGGGTGAAAGGTCATTCAGAGTTGCAAGGAAATGAAAAGCGGACCACTTAGCCAAAGAAGCTGCCAAGGATTCTACACTTTCATTAACTTTTCGTAAGTGCCCAAAAACATATTTTAAAAAGACTGTTTTCAATTCCAATATTATAAAATGGCAATCTATTTGGCAATCCTCTCTAAAAGGGTTAGAGACAAAAAAGTGCAGGACAGAATATCAACAAAATTATTGACAAATGCAAGATTGACTCAAGTATTATCAGGTCATGGGCCAGTAAGATCTTACTTAAATCGTTTCGGAATAAAACATCACCAAATTGTAACTGTCATCCAACTTGTCTGCAGAACTACGATCACCTTATTTATGACTGCCCTCTTCTAGATAGAGAGTGAGTATCGTTTATCAGTATATTCTGAGCGCCGGACAGACTTGGCCACTAAATCATCAACAGTTAATTGAAAAAAAACAATTTAAAAGAATTTTTAATATTTTTAAATAAAATAGATTTTTTTTAAATTTCAGCTCATAAAATCACCAAACAATAAAGCATATTTTACAATAATATATAATTACGGGTATCTAAAGTAAAATAAAAAACAAAATATTTGGTTATACATTTCCGTAATTTTCAGTTTTATTTTTATTTTTTTTTTATCTTTATGTGTTTTGTTATTAATATTGTTGACAATTTTCTACTTTTATTATTCTTGTTTATTTTGTGTTTTGTTTAGTTTTGAATATTGGATTCTTCTTTATAGTAACTGTACTCATTCAATGTTTAGTTACGTTTTAATACTTTGCTTTCTTTTTCGAAAATTAAAATGTAACTTATTACATGTATTACTACATTTAAGTGGAGCATGTAGCTGTATGAATAAATTCTCCTTCATAAGAGTTACTTTTGAGGGAAAAAAAAAAAAAATAAAACACATACTATCAATACAATGTAAATAAAAAATAGAAATTAAAAGAATAAAAATCAGAACATAGCAAGATTAAAAAATATTAAAAATTAAAAAGACACTATAGACAGATAGAGAGTTAGAAGAGAAAAACGATTTTCTCATTATATCAATTTATTTGTGTTTCCTATAATTACTTATTGATTTGTTTTTCTCTTTCACCACTCCTCATATTTCCCAACTTTTTAAATTTTCTCTTCTCGGTCTTCTTTGCAAGTATACCTTACTGTAAAACCACACAATATCCTCCTTCTAAAATTTAACTCTATCTTTCCTAACAGGTATTGTATCTTCTTAATTTTTTATTATTTTTTAATCTTTTATATTGTTTTAATTTCTCTTGTTTACTTACATTATGTTGATCTGTTACACTCTAATGCTATGTTGTTTCTCACTACATTATATAATGTTCCGTAAATTTCTCTTTGTTTTTTTTATGTAGTTTCTGAGGACTAAAGATGTCCCAAACGTCAAATAAACTTTTAAAGATAAAAAGTTTTCTTTGGCCCCAGCCAACCAATATTTTGCTTGTTTGATTATTATGTTATATAAAAAATATTATATTGAAAGGTGATTAAATAAAAATGGAAATTGAAAGCTAAAGTTATATCCTTATAAATTTAGAGAATATCAAGTTTAGAGCATATTACACATACGAATATAATAAAGTACAAATTGTATGTAGTAGTACTAAAAATGTTGAGTACTAACCGTTGCAGACTTGATGCTGCCAAAACACTGCGCTGCGGTCAAGACCCAGAGCGTGTCAATCAGAACTCCTGTACATGTGCGCACATTGGTTAGGACGCGTACAAGGTAGGGTAGGTCCGTGATATTGGCGCGATTAATAGGATAGCCGTCCTCAGTTTTGGTGCTGGAGATAGACAACAGTATGGTGATCACTATCGCTTGCAGGAAACAAGAGCACTCGCTCTTCACTACCATCACATTGCTCATCATATGATTTAACATGTGATGACTAGTGTTTGTTTCCACGACTCTCACAATAACCAGCCAAACAAACCAATATAACCACACAACAAAAAATAGCTTGGTCCAGCAAACCAAGCTTCTTAATAGATTTATTACAATGCGTCGCTTGCCCATTTAGTGGGGTTGCTTTTCCTAAGGTTATGAGCCCCGGAAAGCGGGAAAATATCTACTTATGCGATAAGTATATACCAGCCAAACTTAACACACTTAAAAATAAGAGAATGTAAAAATAAGATATGTGGCAAGCAAATTTTAAAAGCATAATAAACTTAATATTTAATTCACTTATAGACTTATAATATTCTCTTTTCCAATCTGTAACTTTTTGCACGAACACAAAAATTAGAAAAAGAAAAATCATTTTTATTGGCCGGCAGCTTATTTCTGCCTTCCTATATTACATATAACACATACATATTACAATACAATTTGCACTTTTACAATTATTCACAATTTACTGAACACAAAACTTAAAAAATGCAGCTCCTAATAAAAGGTAAAACCTTGTTACAAATCGATAGCACCAATATCGATAACTGCTGGTTCAGTATAGCATTTTTCAGTTAAATTAAACTTTTTTCCGACCAAATTAAACCTTTTTACTAACTACTTTAATAGGAAGCATTGGGATTGTGCCAAATATTCGACATTGAGTTTTCTCGAAATAACATGTTATCAAGTCTTTTGAAAATGAAAAAAATTAGTGCGAATCACTCAAATGACTTTCTCTTTCTCCTATTTACGTTGCTTGCTTGATTGATTATACAGGTATTACACAATTACAAATTTCAATTGAAAATGTACATATTTGTACGCGAAATATAATTACACAAAAAATCTTAATTCAGGAAAATCGATATTCTTCAAACACGAAATGTTGGCGCATTAAATTCTTATTACTGTCATATAGAATATCGATGTTAGAAAAGTATAATGTACTGAAATGAGTTTGGAAAAGCTGTCATCCCTCCTCAGGACCCACTTAAAGAATTTTCTCTGAAAAATGTTTAAACAAAATTGTAACTCTTTTTGTGATACACCAAGTTTAAAATATATCATATAACCATATAAGTTATGAAGAAATTTGGTGAGGATCAGTCAAGAAAAAACATTCAATTATGCCAACGTTTCGACAGAGTTTCCTGTCTTTATCAAGGCATGTGTGGTGCTCACCTTTGATAACTAAGCTCTACTAAATTATTGCTGCACTTGCAAGAATGAAGAAAATCGGTGAATGAAGTGTGACATTGCAGAATAGTATCTACGTTTTTTGGAACTTGGCCTATATGGGTCCAAAGATTTTCTTTAAACTGCCAACTATATAGATATAAATCTACCATTTTTAAATATTATTCCAGGAAAATTGATTATATATTGGATTAGAGGAATCTGTGAGTGATGGCTGACTTTTAATTGCGCCCTCATGTTTTGCTGAGTGGCACCAGAGATTGTTACACAATGTACTTACCGTAACAATATTATACTAATCCTATATCTTATATTAAAAACAAAAAAAAAAACACAGCTGCAAACCTCACCATATATTATTTACATTAATGCATGGTCAGCTAAACGTTAGTCAAAATTGAGGATTATTTAGTCAATTACAGTTGTAATAATTGAAGTAAGAGAAACTGGTGTGATTGTTGAATAACAGATTTTAATTGAGTAATCTCCTCGTATTAGTACCTTTACCTCATTATTGTTTCTAGTGACTATTTATTGTCTTCTGGTATTTTATCCAGTATAGCGGATCCATCCACATATTCAACTTGAATATGAAAATTAAAAAGATTAAATAAAAATTAAAATATTATATTAGATAAACTTGAATATATTAGATAAACTAATATTTTGTTTTTTCTGTAAATGTTTTAGTTTTTAATTATCTTTTTTTTGTTTTGTGCTATAAAATATGTTGTAAATTTTAAAGTTCCATCATCTTCGAGATTATCTATAGATTAAAACCGTAACAAAAACAGGAAACTCTGTCGAAAGTTGGCATAATAATGGTTTCTTTTTGACCGATCCTCACCAAATTTGTTCCTAACATAATATATCAAAGGCCAACAAATACTTTTATATTAGTAAACACTGAGATAATCAGTTTCTAATAGTGGTGTTTGTTTCAGTTCACAGAGTGGGTGCAAGGCCAGGACGATGAGGAGTATGGTGAGTGAGACCAACCTTATCATTACTTATTTCCTACACTGTTCGTATTTCTATTGCATTCCTATATACTATAGGAATCATATACATATTGGGTATGATTGTATATATCTACAGTATGTGTCTGTATGTATATATGTATCAGCTAAAAGAACATCAGAAATCTATACATTTAAAAAAAATCGGCTTTGAAGATAATTTGTGCTTGAACTTGAAAAATGCAGTGAGAGAAAGTTTTTCACAAGTGTTACAGTAAGAGAAAGTCCGAGACAACCAATTTTTTTGGTACAAATGAAGTACATTTTGTTTTCGGATTTGCCATATATAAGAATTATTTCTTAAACGGTGGTGTCCATATGTTTTCAGACATACACTCGGGTTGAGCACCACCATATTAATCAATGGCGATGAACATCTTCTGGCACACTTCATTATTTCTTCAGTTTCCTTCTGTATCTATTACGTGGGCGGAAAAGAGGTTGTGTTATCAGCAGTTGGGCACACTTCCAAACACTTGTAGTAATGTTCACTCGACTGTAAGTTATCTACTCTATATATAAATAGATGGGCCATACTCTATGAACAGTTTGTAGTAAATATAAAGATCGCCAGACTGCGCACACCGATATTTGTTGATATTTAGAAGGTTGTGGCGATATAACCTCTTTACAACGTCCAAGTGATCCTCTCTAGCTCAAACCAATTTTGCCAACTAAACAATTTTTTATTTTCACCTCATTTATCCATTTATTATTTACTTGATCATTAAAGCTCAATATTTTCTGTTGAAACTAAAGTGTATATATATATATATAATATCTTGTTACTCTACTATGCCGATGATCTGGTCATTTTTGCAAACTCTATAATAGATTTTAAAGAAAAACTCGCTCTGCTTGAAGAATACTTCTCTATTAATCAAAATTTCCATTAAATCTACTAGATCTAAAGTTATGTATTTTTCTAAGAATTCACGCCCAAAGAAATTGATATCTCTTAAACTGAATAATGAAACCATAGAAATGGTAAATAACATTAAATGTTTAGATGTACCTATCACTTCAAACCGTAAGAATTTTCAGGCCTCAAAATTTTTTATATCGAAGGGAAAATGGCGTCCAGAGCGGTAAGAAACATTCTTAGTTAACTTCGAGCTAATTGTCATAAACTCAGATTAAAATTACTGAATTCATTGGTAAAGTCTACCTTTTATTTTCCTCTGAAGTATGGGCATACAGATACGTTATTAATTTGGATTCCGTTCAGTTACAGTTTCTAAAATTTGTATATAATCTTCCCAAAAATTGCCCCAACGCGTTTGTACGCCTTGAATGTGGAATATGTCCTTTAAAAGTAAATATAATTAAGGCCATGCTCAAGTTATTGCTAAAAATTGTAGAAATGCAGAGACTACCGTTTATTGTGTACAACATACTTAAAATTGATAATAACTCCAAGAATAGTAACATTATAAATTTTAATTGCAGTATTAAAAAAATCAGAATAATAGTCCAATTACGTCTGGCCAACTTATCCAAATTCTGTTTACACTATAACAATAATAGATACGTATTTGACGCTAACAATATTTGCACTATATGTAAATCAATGAAGCCTGATTCTTTGTTGCATTTTATCTTTGAATGTCGTACTCTTGAGCCATTTAGAATTAACTTATCTACTAGTGGAGTGACCCTTTATGAACGCTATGAAAACTTATTGTCGCTTCTATCTCCCCAAAGGATCGATTTAATTTATAATTTCATAACACAAGCTGTTAGATGTAGAAGTTTTGTTCTCAATGAGTGGTAATTAATTTATTTCTGTAGTTTTGTGTTTACACCTATTGTGATTATATTTTGGAGTCATCTTTTCTTTCTGTGTGAATATGAATAATTATGAATATGAATAATGTATATGTATATATGTGTGCACGTATGTATTAGGAAAAAAGGAAAAATGCATACATAAACTGAAAATTGCTGACTGTTTAAGCTAAATTAGGGTAACAAGATTTTTGCTTTTATTTTACTTAAATCTTATTATTTGTATCATTTTAATGTATTAGGTCAACTCTTTGTTTAATGTATTTTGAACTATAATACAATAATAATAAATAATAATAATAATAATATATATATATGATAGGAGGGGCGGTGTTGGTGTATTGGTTATGAGCATGGACTTGTAAGTGGGAGGACCCCAGTTCGAGTCCAGCGTATAACTAAATTTTATATTTGTTTAAAAAATGTTATAGTAAAGTAGTGCTTACCGCCCCCGTCCACGACACCTAATTTGGTAGTTGGACGTTAAGCCCGCCTGAAAAAATAGGCATTACTTCACTTTATATATTTACTTTAAGCACAATATGACCGAATGTGTATGAGTGGTTGTAGGAATTCGCGGTTGACATGATTATCCTCTGACCACTTTCTACCTCCCTTTTCTATCTTTCAAAACATCTTTATACAAATTTTTACTCTTGCTACTGACAGAAGAAGTAGTGCGTATCTTTTAAAACTTCAAATAGAATTTTAATGGGATTTGCAGTATAAAAAATCCGAAGTAACAACAAGTGCTTACAGTGAATAGTCTCTATGCGAGTGTTAACAAGAAAATTGAAAAACGAAAACTCGAGCGACACTCGATCTTGATATTCGGTTTAGGAACCGTCATCGTATTGGGCCCATAGGTTTCAGTTAAAATCCGTGAGAATTGTGACTCTACTGATTTTTTCTTCGGTTTTTAGCGATTTTTTGGTAAATGTTGCAACGCATGTGTTTAAGCATTGATTACTAACTATACAGCTAATTTGTCCTGAAATATTTCTAGAAAAATGGATTTTTGGCATGTTCTCGAGAAGCTGGAACGTTAACTGTCCTCTAGACTGCCACTTCAGCGCAAAGCACAGTTCATCCAACTTTATAATATTAAGTTTATTAAATGCATGCTATAATTCGATGTATTGTACCGTTAGGCTTACCTAACGTTGGGGAAGTGGTGGAGCAATTAGGCAGATGGGAAATTGTGGAAACGGACAAAGGGGGGTCAGTTATAACACCTTATGCACATATTTAAAACACTTATTGCTAATTATAATTTCCCAACTAATTTTGATATGGTACTTACACGCACATACACCAATACAGATGTTCGCAGGCGAAACAAGCGATTCTTGTTTTCTCCCTGTCTGCCTCTCTATACACGTGCGTTCATCGCCAGCTCTCGATTGAATAAAAATTGTGGCCAAGAATTACCTGCAGGTGTCTTGTATGTAGCTGAATTTCACTGCTAAACTCTCTAGTCAGCTTAGAAGCACATAGCTCAGGGGTGTCTGGTGAGGAGGCTCCGGCCGGGCACTCCTCCGATCAGCTCACCTTGCTGGCCTTTCGTAGACTGCCTGTCTCCCACTCTTCACAAAACCATCTTTGTTTTGTTTGTTTTTATAAAATTGTCTGACAGATAATTCATGTATTGCTCAATATGAGCGGAGCATGATGTATATGGTATTAAAAAAAACAAAAAAAAACATCTCCACTCACCCCACCTTCTTCATTATTCGCATGTGGTGCACGCGTGTGTATGAAATGTAAATGGAATAGTCCGGAGTTCATTCAGTACTTCACTATAACGTTTCTAATTTGATTATTTATTGTTATTGAAAATCACTGTCCTTCTATATGACTTCACGTCACACACACACCCCCTCAAGACGGGAAAGATTCCCTTTTCTGTCCTGGGACAGTAGAATTAGAAGGATCACGGGATCGAGGAATTTTCAGGAGGGTGGTATTTCTTGAGTTTAGGTACGTGCCATTTGCCGGCATCTTTTCCACCTTGAGTGGCTAGCCGACAGACGGCCGGTGAGAGGACCTCGGACTAAAAGGTCCGCCGTAACGCGGTGCTGGTATCGCGCTGTAGTGTTACGCAGTTGACGATAAGTTATGGGTTTTTCGCCTTACTAATTCTCCCACTTGGAAGGTCACCTCCCGACGGTTCTTATTATAATTATCAGACTGTCGGCAGTTGGCATCAACAAGGTTTTCTTCTGCCTGCACCCTTACGTTCCCTAGCATCTCAAACCTACGGATCCATTCTTGGGGAGTTTCGGTGATACTGGGCAAATTCTTTGTTACATTCTCCCTCCATGTGTCCGGTTGAGGCAGTTTGCGACCTAGCGGGAGAAAACCCTGTGGATTCTTGAGGGACCGTATTAAGCGCGTACATAAACTCGGGTAGGAATTTATCCCAATCGCGCTGGTTGTTGCTAACGAAGATGGTGATCATTGGTTTGAGTGTCCGATTGACTCTCTCCACAGAATTTGCTTGGGGATGATAAGGCGGGGTATACTCACAGCGGAATTTATAAGTTTCATATAGTTCTTGTAGGGTTTTATTCAAGAATGGCGTGTCGCGATCCGATAATAACGCCTGTGGGACTCCCCAGCGGTAGATTAACTTTCGGACTTGGTTCGCTGTCACCTTACCCGTTGCTGACCGAAGGGGTATGATTTCCACCCATTTAGTGAATTTATCCTGGAATACCAAAATATGCTTATGACCTGCACTGGTACGTGGATAAGGGCCCATTAGGTCAGTGGCAACAAATTCTCAAGGACCGGTTGTTCGACGTGGGTTCATTAAACCTGCCGGACGTAGTTGGTCGAACTTATGGCATTGACACCACGACACCTTTTAACATACCGATAAATGCACGCGAAACATACCTGGCCGAAAGTAACCCTTCGCAACCCTCTGGTAATTTTTATGAGTTCGCAAATGGCCGCTTTCAGGACGATCATAATTTTCATTAATTATTTCCCGTCGCCTGGAGCGGGGTACCACCAGTTCCAACTCCCTCCCAGGTTCATCCAATCCGTCATATTTTGGATCTAGGCGATGCACGTATAACTGTTGTGCTTCTACTCGCCAACCGGGGTGTTGGTCAGGATGGTCTTGCACATTGCGTACTTTATTACGGTACCAGGGGTCCTTAGACTCATTTCTGTCTTCTCTAGAGAGATCAACTTCGCTAACGGCCGCAATGTCCGCCGCATTCCCTGGCCACCCGACGACGAAGAACAATCGCTCTCCGCCGGCTCCTCATCTTCGGTTAACCGTGACAAGGCATCAGGCACGTGATGAGAGGCTCCCGGTCGATATGCAGGCGGAGATCCCATTCCTGCAATTCTAAGCCGGGCGTGCGAGACGCCCCGTGGGATTTCGGAGGTTCTGTAGCCACCTTAAGCTTCTATGATCGGTCACCACTGTAAAAGTGTACCCCTTCAAATAGGGACGGAATTTACGTACCGCCCACACCCAGCCAAGCACTCTCGTACGGTCACGGAATATTTCCGTTCAGAGGATGTGAGCGTACGGCTGGCATAAGCGATCACGTATTCTTTATTCTCTATAATCTGAGAAAGCACAGCACCTAAGCCAGTGCGACTACCGTCTGCTTGTAATACGAATGGGTACTCGAATCGAGGTCTAGATAACAGAGGGGCGGTCGTTAATTTCATTTTTAAAGTTTGAAAAGCTTTCTCTTGGGCTTCACTCCAAGACCATTTGCGTTTCTTGCGCAATAATAGCTGCAAAGGTTCCACCGTAGTGGCCATATCTGGTACGAACCTCCAGGAACACATTCCCAAAAATCTCCTAAGGGCACGAACGCTCTTAGGAATGGGCAAATCCTTAATGCACGAGGTCTTGTTTGGGTCAGCTTGCATTCCATTTTCGTCCACTACAAACCCCAAATACTGTAGTTCGCGACAGCCAAACTCATATTTTTCTTTATTAATTTTCAGCCCAACCTCTCTCAGCCGAGTCAGTAGTGTCTCCAAATACTGTATGTGAAGGGAGAAACTGGGGGTAGCTATAAGGATATCATCCAAATACGCAGAACAATAGGGTGTCATACTTGGGTCTATAATGATATCGATTAACCTCTGGAAAACCCCGGGACCGTTACTTAATCCGTATGGCTTCTGGTGAAATGGTAGTGCCCTTTACCGGGGACTCTAAATGTTGTTATCTCTTGACTTTCTGGATGCAGAGGTATTTGCAAATAGGCCTCTTTTAAATCTATTTTCGACAGGTACTGAGCCCTTTGCAAACCATCTAACAGGCTAGTCACATTTGGAAGAGGATACGCATCCTTCCGTGTGACTGCATTTATTTTACGAAAGTCAATGCAAAACCTCATTGAACCATTTGGTTTTTTGACCATTACTATTGGGGAACTTCAAGGACTGCGTGACTTAACGATGACACCTGCCGCTAGGAGGCGATCAACCTCCTCATGAATTGCAGCTCAAATCTTTGGAGAGACTGGATGTGGCTTTTGCCTAATCGGTGGTGTGTCTCCAACATCTATTTTATGTGAAATTCCAATCAGTCCTTTACGACATTTCTCAGATAGAACCTTACGAACCACTCGGTTCAATTCATGAGTTTGCGATTCGCTCAGAGACTTAATACCAGCCACATCAGCTGATTTCTAAAATACAACTCGCAAAAAAGGATGGCGCTCATTTGGGTTATCCGGAAATGCGTATTCATCCGTGTTCGAATAAATAACCAGCCCCAATTTTTTAATGGCGTCAAGTCCAAGTATAATGGGACTTGACAATCCTGGCAATAAATATAAGGTCGAATATATTACGCGATTTTCCACAGCCATTTTTATTTTAATAGCTTCGGTCACTAATTCTTCATGACCATTCGCGAGCCGAATTCGTACGGGAGTAATAGGTTGTGGGATCAGACTCTGCGTTAGTGTTGGTAAATAATCTGTTGCTATAAAGGACATGCTGGATCCTGTATTCACAAGTGCTATTTCTCTGACGTCACCCAATAAGACCGTTAAGTGCCATCTTTGGCCATAATTAGTAACATGAGCAATTAAGGGTCCGGAAAGGAGTTGGTTGGGGGGCGACCACGGACCCTAGTTGTCGCCTCCCGTGGCCGTTTCCCGAACTTCAACGGGTGCAGTCCCCTGTGGAACATTTCTGATTACCACACTTGCCGCAAAACTGTCTTCGCGGAAGTGGGCAATGGGCAATGTTCAAAAAAATGACCACTTTCTCTGCAATTCCAACATCGCCGAGTATTCCTTGCAATTTGTGAACCCTTCGGGGTAGTTGCACCAGTAGAAGGACCTGGAGGTGCTGGCTCCCCATGAGGTTCCGTGCACAAACTCTGGGAAGAAGTCATCGTACAAGCCAACTCTGGTATCAGAGTCCTATGCTTTGGAGGTGGGTGTTGGTAACTCCTGTGTTTCTCCTGAAGGAGTTTGTATTCTCGGCCAACTTAAGTATTTAGGAATTGTTATGGCATCTACTTTCCTAATAAATGTGAGATAGTTTGGGTGAATATTTCGCATTATCCACTTGATTTGGGTGCGCTCGTCAGGGGTGGTTCAAGTTTACTCATTAATGTACAAAGGGCAACCACAAAGTCCCCAAGGGGCTCCTTTTCCCCTTTGTTCGGGCCCTAATCTCTTCTTCTAATCGGTCCTGATAAACCGTGGAAATGTACATTTTCCGGAAGTCTCGTACAAATGCCTCCCATGAATGCCAATTGGGATGATTTAGTCGAAACCATTGCAAAGGAAAGCCTCCCAATAACCCCGGTAAGCATCCCAACAGCTGATTTCGGTCCAATCCGTACGCAATACAGTTTTCTTCTACCTAAGCAAAAATTCATCGGCGCTAAGCTTTGAGGAATTATTATACAAAATATTCCATTTTCGTATAATCTGTATAGCTGAATTACTACGGAGATCGCTTCCTGTTGTCCCCAACGGGTCACGGATTCCTTGATCGGTCCCGCTCCCTGACATCCCTTTTCGAAAAAATCTCGAAGGTGCGCTCGCAACTCTTGTACAGTACCCTCCGGACTAATCCCAAACTTCCGACATACCGTTAATAAGGTCTCTTTTTTTTGAGCTCGTATATCCAGCCAGTTTCACTACTCCTTGTTGGGTCTACCTTGACCGGTTTAATAGGTGGGATTCCGGATCTCTATCACTCTCGCCCGAACTCATACTGATGCCGAAACTGAAGCCAAGTCTGAAACAATCGGGGTGACAGATCTACACCAGCCCTTAGTCTCTTATCTTTATGTATTTGACTTTTAAATTTATTCGTAAATTTTTCCTATTAGATTATATTTTATTTCAATTTAAGTTAAATTTTTTTTTTTTTATAAAAGAACAATAATTCTTTTTCTTGAATTTCCCTTCCTTTTCTTTAATTTCTACTTTTCTTAATAACGGAAAACTGATCTTGAAAAATACAGATATACTAGGCCGGTCATTAATCCAAACTTATCCTTTTTCTTTTAAGAAAAAAAAAAATTATTTATTTATTTTGTGACACTAAAATAATCCAACTATGAGTAGATGGTTATTACCGGTTCTGCCGGCAAAATTTCTGAGCCCCAGGCACTTATGAATTTACGCCCGAAGGCAGGGGTCTGGCGCGCGGCTACAAAATTACGATGAGACCCCCATCTGATTTTTAACCAGGGAAAAAAAATATTTTTGAGCCGGGAGATGGCATGCGAGACATGCGGCTACGTTTTGAAAAATCTAGCTTGAAAACAATCTAAGGTAAAAAGAATATTTTTGAGCCAAGAGATGGGCATGCCTGACCTGCGGCTATGTTTTATAATATTTAGCTTGAAAACAGTCTAAGGTAAAAAAAATATTTTTGACCTGCGGCTATGTTTTATAATATTTAGCTAAACACATTAATATTCTTTGTTCATGTTTACACTTATAATATTTTAGCTAAAATACATTTTAAGCACTTTAACATTGTTTTTGAGCCGTGAACTGTCATCCAAGTAGAGGGCTACTATTTTATAATATTTAGCTAAACACTTTAATATTTTTTGTTCATGTTTACACTTATAATATTTTAGATAAACACATTCTAAGCACCTTAACATTGTTTTTGAGCCGCGAACTGTCATCCAAGTAGAGGGCTACTATTTTATAATATTTAGCTAAACACTTTAATATTTTTTGTTCATGTTTACACTTATAATATTTTAGCTAAAATACATTTTAAGGACTTTAACATTGTTTTTGAGCCGTGCCATGTCATCCTAGTCGAGGGCTACTATTTTATAATATTTAGCTAAACACTTTAATATTTTTTGATATTTTGTTCATGTTTACACTTATAATATTTTAGCTAAACACATTCTAAGGACTTTATTATCATATTTGAGCCGCGAGATGTGATACAAGACTAGGGCTAATATTTTATAAAATTTAGCTAAAGACTTTAATATTTTTTGATATTTTGTTCATGTTTAAATTATGTTTACACTTATAATATTTTAGCTAAACACATTCTAAGGATTGTAATATTGTTTTTGAGCCGCGATATGTCATCCAGGTCAAGGAATATTTTATAATATTTAGCTACAAACATTAAATAAATTATCATTCAATACTATGAATAAAGACTTTGTTTTTTTATGCATTGTTAATAACATTCTAAGGACTGTGATATTGTTTTTGAGCCACGAGATGGCTTCCAAGTCGTGAGCAAACATTTTATAATATTTACCTAAGGACTTTAATATTTTTTGATATTATCATCCAATACGATGAACAAATACTTTGTTTTTTTTATGAATTGTTAGAAACATTCTAAGGACTTTAATAAGTGTTTTTGAGCCGTGAGATGACATACAGGACATGCGGCTAAGTTGTGTAAAATTTAGCTTGAAACATTCTAAGGACTTTAACATTGTTTTCGAGCCGTGAGATGTCTTCCAAGTCGAGGGCTAAGTTTTTGTAATATTTAGCTTGAAACATGTTAAGGACTGTAATATCGTTTTTGAGCCGGGAGATGACATCCACCTCGAGGGCTAAGTGGTTATAATATTTAGCTAAGGACTTTTTAATAATTTTTCTGATATTATCATACAATACGATGAACAAATGCTTTGTGTTTTTTAGGGATTGTTAGACTATACTATGAACAAAGACTTTGATTTTTTTATGTATTGTTCTAAGGACATTCTAAGGACTTTAATATTTTTGTTAAGCCGTGAGATGACATCCCAGGACTAGGGCCAAATATATTATCATCCAATACCATAAACAAAGACTTTGTTTTTATTATGTAATGTTGGAAACATTCTACGGACTGTAATATTTTTCTTGAGCCGTGAGATGCATCCAAGACTGGGGCTATGTTTTTATAATATATAGCTAAACACATTTTAAGCAGTTTAATATTGTTTTTTAGCCGTGAGATGTGACATCCAAGTCGCGGGCTAAGTTTTTATAATATTTAGCAACAAACATTAAATATATTATCATCCTATACTATGAATAAAGGCTTTGTTTTTTTTAAGTCGAGGGCTAAGTTTTTATAATATTTAGCTAGGAACATTAAATATATTATCATCCAATACTATGAACAAAGACTTTGTTTTTTTTATTTATAGTTAGATACAATATTTAGCTAAACACATTTTAAGGACTTTCAGATTGTTTTTGAGCCGTGAGATGACATACCAGGACTAGGGCTAAGTTTTTATAATATTTAGCTACAAACATTAAATATATTATCATCCTATACTATGAATAAAGACTTTGTTTTTTTTTCAAGTCGAGGGCTAAGTTTTTATAATATTAAGCTAGAAACATTAAATATATTATCATCCAATACTATGAACAAAGACTTTGTTTTTTTTATTTATAGTTAGATACAATATGTAGCTAAACACATTTTAAGGACTTTCTTATTGTTTTTGAGCCGTGAGATGACATACTAGGACTAGGGCTAAGTTTTTATAATATTTAGCTAGAAACATTAAATATATTATCATACAATACGATGAACAAATACTTGTGTTTTTTATGTTTATGTTCATGTTTAAAGTAAATTATGTTTACACTTATAATAGTTAGCTAGAAACATTCTAAGGACTTTAATATTGATTTTGAGCCGGGAGATGACATACAGACTAGGGCTAATATTTTATAATATTTAGCTAAGCACTTTAATATTTTTTGATATTATCATACAATACGATGAACAAATACTTCGTGTTTTTTATGTTTATGTTCATGTTTAAATTAAATTATGTTTACACTTATAATATTTAGCTAGAAACATTCTAGGGACCATAATATTGCTTTTGAGCCGTGAGATGGCATCCTAGACTAGGCGGCTAAATATATTATCATCCTATTCTATGAATAAAGACTTTGATTTTTTTTTTTATGTATTGTTAGAAACATTCTAAGAACTTTAATATTGTTTTTTAGCCGTGAGATGAAATGCAAGTTGAGGGCTAATTTTTTATAATATTTAGCTAGAAACATTAAATATATTATCATATACTATGAATAAAGACTTTGTGTTTTTTATGTATTGTTAGAAACATTTTAAGACTATAAATAAAGACTTTGTGTCTTTTTATGTATTGTTAGAAACATTCTAAGGACTTTAATATTTCTGTTTAGCTGTGAGATGACATCGAGGGGCTAACTTATTATAATATTTAGCTATAAGGACTTTAATATTGTTTTTGAGCCGGGAGATGACATTCAAGACTAGGGCGAAGATTTTATAATATTCAGCTAGAAACATTAAATATATTATCATCCAATACTATGAACAAAGACTTTGATTTTTTTATGTATTGTTAAAAACATTCTAAGGACTTCTATATTGTTTTTTAGCCGTGAGATGACATCCAAGTCGACGGTTAATATTTTATAATATTTAGCTAGAAACATTGAATATATTATCATCCAATACGATGAACAAATGCTTTGTGAATTTTTATGTATTTTGTTCATGTTTAAATTTAATTATCTTTACACTTATAATATTTCGTTAGATAACATACAAGACTAGGGCAAATATGTTATAATATTTAGCTACAAACATTAAATGAATTATCATTCAATACTATGAATAAAGACTTTTTTTATGTATTGTTAGAAACATTCTAAGGACTTTAATATTGTTTTTGAGGACATCCCAGGACTAGGTCCAATTATATTATCATACAATACGATGAACAAATACTTTGTGTTTTCTATGTTACTGTTTAAATTAAATTATGTTAAAAATTATAAAATTTAGCTAAACACATTCTAATGACTGTAATATTGTTTTTGAGCCGTGAGATGACATACAGGACATGCTGCTAAGTTGTGTAAAATTTAGCTAGAAACATTAAATATATTATTATCGAATACTATGAATAAAGACTGTTTTTTTTAAGTCGAGGGCTAAGTTTTCATAATATTTAGCTATAAACATTAAATATATTATCATCCAACACTATGAACATGGACTTTTTGTTTTTTTATGTATTGTTAGAAACATTCTAAGGACTGTAATTTTTTTGTTGAGCCGTGAGATGCATCCAAGACTGGGAGCTATGTTTTTATAATATTTAGCTACAAACATTAAATATATTATCATCTAATACTATGAATAAAGACTTTGTTTTTTTTATGTATTGTTAGAAATATTCTAAGGAAGTGAATATTTCTGTTGAGCCGCGATATGACATACAAGACTAGGGCTAAGATTTTATAATATTTAGCTAAAGACTTTAATATTTTTTGATATTATTATTATTATACAATACGATGAACAAATACTTTGTGTTTTTTTTTATGTTCATGTTTAAATTGAATTATGTTTACACTTATAATATTTAGCTACAAACATTAAATATATTATCATCCTATACTATGAATAAAGACTTTATGTATTGTTAGAAACATTCTAAGGACTTTAATATTTTTGTTGAGCCGGTAGATGATGACATACAGGACATGCGGGTAAGTTGGCTAGAAACATTAAATATATTATCATCCAATACTATGAACATGTATTGTTTCACTTTTTTAGGTTTAGTACTACTATGTTTTATGTATTGTTTCATTTTTTTTCATGTTTTAATACTTGTGTTTTTTGTAATTTTACTTTTATGTTTAGTACTAGTTTGTGTTAAAACAGGTGTGTTTAATACTTATGTTTTTTGTATTTTTTTACTTTTTACATGTAGCAAGGCAGTTAACCCAGGACCAAACTTTGTAGCAACGTAAGTGTAAACAGTAGTACGTTGAATGTCCAAATTAATCCTTTAGGAGTACTTGGCTTGAGCAAATTGCAACAAATTGGCTTTGGAATGTCTTGTAACACATGAAGTGATACCTTCACGAATACCGGATTCAATCATAAGATGTTTATCATAATCGGTCAATAGTTCCAATTTTACTTGTGTATATTTCAAACAGGCGTCAAATACCAACCCAGGCGTTAATACAACTTGGATCAATGCTGCAAATAGATTCACACTCATTTCTAAACTGTTCAACTATGTCGCTTAAAAGAATTATGTCTGTTGTTAAATACAATTCTGTGTAATCTCTAAGTGTTTGTATATTGAAAGCGGTCCAGATTTGAAACTTCATATCATATAAACTAAATATACAAAGATCTACAACTTATGTTTTAAAACATTACTTTGTGAAAATTCCTTTTAACGCCACTTTTAGCGGAGGGTTGGGGTTACAGCTTCTCTAAAGTGATATCATAGTTGATTATACAATTCTATCATCCAAACAAAATTAAATAGATGGCCAAAATTCCAAGTTTTAAGACAAAATTAGTAAACAGGAAGTGCGCTTTTACTGAAAAGTTTTTTTCAATTTTCGACGAATTTCATTAAATTTGGTAAACAAACTATAAAATTTGTCAATTATAATTTTGAAAACTGGAGTAAAAGAAAGTTGTGTGAGTGTTTCACACCAGATTTTGTTTAGGCCAAAGACAATTCTTATGGTATGATATTATTATATAATTATAAATACTGATGGCAGGAATATTAATATTAAAAATTATAAATAATAAAACTAAAGGAGGTTTTAAATTCAATTGATATAATGTCAATTATCATTTAGAAAACTGGAGTAAAAGAAAGTTGTGTGAGTGTTTCACACCAGATTTTGTTTAGGCCAAAGACAATTCTTACATGTAAAAACAAAAAAAAATCCATCATCCTATACCCATGTAAAAACAAAAACAAAAAATCCATCATCCTATGCACCTGCCTGATTGTACCGCATCCAGCGACCGCAAAGCGGATTCGGGATGAACTTAGCCTACTTGTGCAGCGTTTTATCGGGGCCTATTGGAACTTTGCCGAGCGCCCTAGCTTACACACGTTCGTCAGAACATCCGCATCTGGATAGCAAACTAGACGGTTCCTCTGAGCTCCGAAGAGAATCAGAGGGTCTCCTTCTAGCCACTTACACATAGACATGGTGCGAGGACTTGATTGGATTTGAGAAGAATAGCTAACTAGTCGGTTCCTCTGAGCTCCGAAGAGCAATACAAAGCTAAGTAATAAACGATGAACATCCGGTGTGTGTGTGTCTATATAAAAATAAGATTATAAATTTTATTGAAATAATTTTAACACATAATAAGATAAAATATAAAATAATTATTGGTTTTGAAAAAATAGAAATTAAACTTACCCTGAGTGTTGTGAAGACGAACAAAGCTGGAATTGAAATGTATATTACTCCACTATTAAATGAGGTCCCCACCACTTGTTAGAAATACGATAAAAACATATTTTAGTATTTGATTATTCATTTGATTATATGATTTTACATTTTCTAGTTTTTTTAATTTGTGTGGTACAAATTTTATTTGTTTTATATCAGTCAACTGGATTTCAGATTGATTATAAACTTTTACACAATACAATTTATAATCTTATTTTTATATACACACACACACACACCGGATGTTCATCTTTTTTACTTAGCTTTGTATTTCTAACACTATTTGGTGGGGACCTCACTTAATAGTGGAGTAATGTACATTACAATTCCAGCTTTGTTCGTCTTCACAACACTCAGGGTAAGTTTAATTTCTATTTTTTCAAATCCAATTAAGTCCTATGTCTGGGAGGAGACCCTCTGATTCTCTTCGGAGCTCAGAGGAACCGACTAGTTAGCTATTCTTCTCAAATCCAATCAAGTCCTCGCACCATGTCTATGTGTAAGTGGCTAGCAGGAGAGCCTCTGATTCTCTTCGGAGCTCAGAGGAACCGACTAGTTCGCTATCCAGAAGCGGATGTTCTGACGAACGTGTGTAAGCTAGGGCGCTCGGCAAAGTTCCAATCAGCCCCGATAAAACGCTGCACAAGTAGGATACAAATATTGTCGAATCCGCTTTGCGGTCGCTGGATGCGGTACAATCAGGCAGGTGCATAGGATGATGGATTTTTTTTTGTTTTTACATGGGCAAATGCATAGGATGATGGATTTTTTTTGTTTTTACATGTAAGAATTGTCTTTGGCCAAAACAAAATCTGGTGTGAAACACTCACACAACTTTCTTTTACTCCAGTTTTCAAAATGATAATTGATATTATATCAATTGAATTTAAAAACTCCTTTAGTTTTACTATTTATAATTTTTAATATTAATATTCCTGCCATCAGTATTTATAATTATATAATAATATCATTCCATAAGAATTGTCTTTGACCTAAACAAAATCTGGTGTGAAACACTCACACAACTTTCTTTTACTCCAGTTTTCAAACTTATAATTGACAAATTTTATAGTTTGTGTACCAAATTTAATGAAATTCGTCGAAAATTGAAAAAAACTTTTCAGTAAAAGCGCACTTCCGGTTTACTAATTTTGTCTTAAAACTTGGAATTTTGGCCATCTATTTAATTTTGTTTGGATGATAGAATTGTATAATCCACTATGATATCACTTTAGAGAACCTGTAACCCCAAACCTCCGCTAAAAGTGGCGTTAAAAGGAATTTTCACAAGTAATGTTTTAAAACATAAGTTGTAGATCTTTGTATATTTAGTTTATATGATATGAAGTTTCAAGTCTGGACCGCTTTCAATATACAAATACTTAGAGATTACACAGAATTGTATTTAACAACAGACATAATTCTTTTAAGCGACATAGTTGAACAGTTTAGAAATGTGTGTGAATCTATTTACGGCATTGATCCAAGTTGGTAATTCACAACGCCTGGGTTGGTATTTGACGCCTGTTTGAAATATACACAAGTAAAATTGGAACTATTGACCGATTATGATAAACATCTTATGATTGAATCCGGTATTCGTGAAGGTATCACTTCATGTGTTACAAGACATTCCAAAGCAAATTTGTTGCAATTTGCTCAAGCCAAGCACTCCTAAAGGATTAATTTGGACATGTCAACGTACTACTGTTCACACTTACGATGCTACAAAGTTTGGTCCTGGGTTAACTGCCTTGCTACATGTAAAAAGTAAAAAAAAATACAAAAAACATAAGTATTAAACATACCAGTTTTAACACAAACTAGTACTAAACATAAAAGTAAAATTACAAAAAACACAAGTATTAAAACATGAAAAAACATAGTATACTAGTATTAATACACATAAAAAAGTGAAACAATACATAAAAATACATGTTCATAGTATTGGATGATAATATATTTAATGTTTCTAGCCAACTTACCCGCATGTCCTGTATGTCATCTACCGGCTCAACAAAAATATTAAAGTCCTTAGAATGTTTCTAACAATACATAAAGTCTTTATTCATAGTATAGGATGATAATATATTTAATGTTTGTAGCTAAATATTATAAGTGTAAACATAATTTAATTTAAACATGAACATAAAAAAAAAAAAACAAAGTATTTGTTCATCGTATTGTATGATAATATCAAAAAATATTAAAGTCTTTAGCTAAATATTATAAAATCTTAGCCCTAGTCTTGTATGTCATATCGCGGCTCAAACAGAAATATTCACATCCTTAGAATGTTTCTAACAATACATAAAAAAACAAAGTCTTTATTCATAGTATTAGATGATAATATATTTAATGTTTGTAGCTAAATATTATAAAAACATAGCCCCCAGTCTTGGATGCATCTCACGGCTCAACAAAAAAATTACAGTCCTTAGAATGTTTCTAATAATACATAAAAAAACAAAAAGTCCTTGTTCATAGTGTTGGATGATAATATATTTAATGTTTATAGCTAAATATTATGAAAACTTAGCCCTCGACTTAAAAAAACAAAGTCTTTATTCATAGTATTCGATAATAATATATTTAATGTTTCTAGCTAAATTTTACACAACTTAGCAGCATGTCCTGTATGTCATCTCACAGCTCAAAAAACAATATTAAAGTCCTTAGAATGTGTTTAGCTAAATTTTATAATTTTTAACATAATTTAATTTAAACAGTAACATAGAAAACACAAAGTATTTGTTCATCGTATTGTATGATAATAGTAGGACCTAGTCCTGAGATGTCATCTCACGACTCAAAAACAATATTAAAGTCCTTAGAATGTTTCTAACAATACATAAAAAAAGTCTTTATTCATAGTATTGAATGATAATTTATTTAATGTTTGTAGCTAAATATTATAACACATTTGCCCTAGTCTTGTATGTCATCTCACGAAATATTATAAGTGTAAAGATAATTTAATTTAAACATGAACAAAATACATAAAAGTTCACAAAGCATTTGTCATCGTATTGGATGATAATATATTCAATGTTTCTAGCTAAATATTATAAAATATTAACCGTCGACTTGGATGTCATCTCACGGCTAAAAAACAATATAGAAGTCCTTAGAATGTTTTTCTAACAATACATAAAAAAATCAAAGTCTTTGGTCATAGTATTGGATGATAATATATTCAATGTTTCTAGCTGAATATTATAAAATCTTCGCCCTAGTCTTGAATGTCATCTCACGGCTCAAAAACAATATTAAAGTCCTTATAGCTAAATATTATAATAACTTAGCCCCTCGATGTCATCTCACAGCTCAACAGAAATATTAAAGTCCTTAGAATGTTTCTAACAATACATAAAAAAGATACAAAGTCTTTATTCATAGTCTTAGAATGTTTCTAACAATACGTAAAAAAAGTCTTTATTCATAGAATAGGATGATAATATATTTAGCCGCCTAGTCTAGGATGTCATCTCACGGCTCAAAAGCAATATTATGGTCCTTAGAATGTTTCTAGCTAAATATTATAAGTGTAAACATAATTTAATTTAAACATGAACATAAACATAAAAAACACGAAGTATTTGTTCATCATATCAAAAAATGATATCAAAAAATATTAAAGTGCTTAGCTAAATATTATAAAATATTAGCCCCAGTCTTGTATGTTATCTCCCGGCTCAAAATCAATATTAAAGTCCTTAGAATGTTTCTAGCTAAATATTATAAGTATAAACATAATTTAATTTAAACATGAACATAAACATAAAAAACACAAGTATTTGTTCATCGTATTGTATGATAATATATTTAATGTTTGTAGCAAAATATTATAAAAACTTAGCCCTAGTCCTGGTATGTCATCTCACGGCTCAAAAACAATATGAAAGTCCTTAAAATGTGTTTAGCTAAATATTGTATCTAACTATAAATAAAAAAAAAACAAAGTCTTTGTTCATAGTATAGGATGATAATATATTTAATGTTTGTTGCTAAATATTATAAAAACTTAGCCCTCGACTTGGATGTCACATCTCACGGCTAAAAAACAATATTAAACTGCTTAAAATGTGTTTAGCTATATATTATAAAAACATAGTCTTGGATGCATCTCACGGCTCAAGAAAAATATTACAGTCCGTAGAATGTTTCCAACAATACATAATAAAAACAAAGTCTTTGTTTATGGTATTGGATATTAATATATTTGGCCCTAGTCCTGGGATGTCATGTCACGGCTTAACAAAAATATTAAAGTCCTTAGAATGTCCTTAGAACAATACATAAAAAAATCAAAGTCTTTGTTCATAGTATAGTCTAACAATCCCTAAAAAACACAAAGCATTTGTTCATCGTATTGTATGATAATATCAGAAATTATTAAAGTCCTTAGCTAAATATTATAACCACTTAGCCCTCGAGGTGGATGTCATCTCACGGCTCAAAAAAAATATTACAGTCCGTAACATGTTTCAAGCTAAATATTACAAAAACTTAGCCCTAGTCTTGTATGCCATCTTACGGCTCAAAAACAATGTTAAAGTACTTAGAATGTGTTTAGCTAAATATTATAAGTGTAAACATAATTTAAACATGAACAAAACATCAAAAAATATCAAAGTAGCTAAATATTATAAAATATTAGCCCTCGACTTGGAAGACATCTCACGGCTCGAAAACAATGTTTAAGTCCTTAGAATGTGTTTATATAAAATATTATAAGTTTAAACATAATTTAAACATGATCAAAATATCAAAAAATATTAAAGTCTTTAGCTAAATATTATAAAATATTAGCCAGCGACTTGGATGACATCTCACGGCTCAAAAACACTTATTAAAGTCCTTAGAATGTTTCTAACAATTCATAAAAAAAAAAACAAAGTATTTGTTCATCGTATTGGATGATAATGTCAAAAAATATTAAAGTCCTTAGCTAAATATTATAAAATAGTAGCCATCGACTTGGATGACATCTCCCGGCTCAAAAACATTATTAAAGTCCTTAAAATGTTTCAAGCTAAATATTACACAACTTAGCCGCATGTTCTGTATGTCATCTCACGGCTCAAAAATGAAAATAAAGTCCTTAGAATGTGTTTAGCTAAATATTATAAGTGTAAACATGAATAGAATCCATAAAAATGCACAAAGTATTGAATATCAACTTTAGTTAAGGATTAAAGTCCTTAGCTAAATATTATAAAATGTTTGCTCACGACTTGGAAGCCATCTCGCGGCTCAAAAACAATATTACAGTCCTTAGAAAGTTATTAACAATACATAAAAAAATAAAAGTCTTTATTCATAGTATTGAATGATAATTTATTTAATGTTTTTAGCTAAATATTATAAAATATTAGCCCTAGACTTGGATGACATCTCACGGCTCAAAATCAATATTAAAGTCCTTAGAATGTGTTTATCTAAAATATTATAAGTGTAAACATAAGTTAAACATGAACAAAATATCAAAAAATATTAAAGTCTTTAGCTAAATTTTATAAAATATTAGCCCTAGTCTTGTATCACATCTCGCGGCTCAAATATGATAATAAAGTCCTTAGAATGTGTTTAGCTAAATATTATAAGTGTAAACATGAATAGAATCCATAAAAATGCACATAGTATTGAATATCAAAAAATATTAAAGTCCTTAGCTAAATATTATAAAACATAAAACTTAGCCCTAGTCTTGTATGCCATCTCCCGGCTCAAAAACAATCTTAAAGTCCTTAGAATGTGTTTAGCTAAAATATTATAAGTGTAAACATGAACAAAATATCAAAAAATATTAAAGTGTTTAGCTAAATATTATAAAATATTAGCCTAGTCTAGGATGTCATCTCACGGCTCAAAAGCAATATTATGGTCCTTACAATGTTTCTAGCTAACTATTATAAGTGTAAACATGAACAAATATAAAAAATATATAAAAAGGTTTGGGGTGTTAGCTATATATTACAAAATAGTTAGCCCTCGCAGGATGATCCCATGGCAGGCGTCAAAAGTCCCATTATTAAAATCCTAAAATGGGTTTATATATTCTAACACACTCCCAGAATAAATATCCCGGGGGTGTGGTGAACTAGGATTCGTGATTCTGCAAATAAAATACACCCAGTAAATGTCAAAGCACACTTAGTAAAATGTTACATATATTCTGAAAAGCATATACAGTAAATGGTTGCTATGACCAATCTGTTCGCTCAGGGAGTGACACAGATTGTCAATCGTCGCTCGTCGAGTAGAGTGGCCTGGCCCTCTTGCCTAGCGCACACTACTTATCGGTGATCGTTGTACGAACAAACGGCCTGGCTCTCCTGCCTAGCGCAGATGTCTTGAAACGGTGATCGCTGGATGAGTAAACGGCCTGGCTCTCTTGCCTAGCGCAGATGCTCTGAGAAGTTAGTTAAGGGCCTGCCTAGCTAGCGCCAAAACTATTAGAAGAGTTTCTAATCGCTGAGTACTCTCTCCGATTATTCTGGTCGTGGATGGCCCCTTATATACGATTCTGAGGTGGTAGGGATGGTGTCCAGTAGGCGGGTCTAGCCGGTGAAAGTTCTCCCCTCTGTAGTGGAGTAGGAGAGTCCTAGTGTAGTGGGGGTGTGCCTCCCTAGTGAAAGGTCCACTTGGTGCAAACCTGGTGGCCGGGCGGAGAACTGTTGTTACATCCTCCCCCTTGAGCTCAGGTGTTGCTTGCAATGGCTGAGCTCACATCAATGGCGTGGTCGGCCTCTCTTCCTTAACCTTCGGATTGGCTTCTCCTGGGCGTCTGCGGTGCAGGGCGTCAGGCTTGACACGTGGTATTTGCCCAGTGGTATCGTCGGGTTGTCTTCGGCTGCTACTTCATAGCTGACGGGTCCCTGTGCGTGTAGAATGACGTAGGGTCCGTCCCTTCGTGGAGCGAACTTGGCTGTTCGTCCTTTCGTCTTACTGCTCTGTGTGTGGGTAGTGATCCACACGCGGTCTCCGGGCGCGTACTGGGGTCCGGGACGTGCTCGTTGGTCTGCGTATTTCTTCTGCCGGTCCTGAGCCGTTTCATGGTTGTCTCGGGCTCTATAGTAGGTGTCTGCCATGCGCGAGAGGGCTGGCGTGATTTCGGCGATGAAATTCTCTGAAGAGATGACTTCTCTTAAGTCATGTTGGATCTCTGCGGGGGTCCGTAATTCTCTTCCAAACGTTAAGTATGCAGGCGTCATCTTGGTAGCCTGGCATTCAGCGGTGTTGAGAGCGAATCTGATAGCGGGCAGTCTCCTTGGCCAATCGCTGTGGTCTTCTCCTACGAGGATAGCTAACTGCGTCTTCAGTTCTCGGTTTCGTCTCTCCACGGGGTTCGCTGCCGGGTGGTAGACTGGTGTAAAGGCTTGTGTAATGCCTAAACAGAAGGTGATGTACTGCATCACGTGACTGATGAACTGCGTTCCATTGTCGCTGATCATCTTCCTTGGTATTCCGTATCGTAAGAAGAACTCGTTTAGTAGTAGTTCTCCGCAGCGCTGTGCCGTAGCTTCTTGTAAGGGAAAAAGCTCTATCCATCGGGATGCTGTGTCCTCGATGACTAATATCCACTTGTACCTTTCGACTGATTCGGGTAAGGGACCGAATAAGTCTACGGCGATGACTTCGAATCGCTGGTTCATTGGTGGGGTCCTGAGTAGTCCTGCGGGCTTCAAGTTGGATGCCTTGTACCTCTGGCATGTCGTGCAAGCTCGTATATACTCTTCAATGCTGTGTCGCATTCCTGGCCAGTAATAATGCTGAATTATCCTCTGGTAGGTCTTGTGAATACCGTTATGTCCTGCTGTGGGCGCATCGTGGTACTCCTTTAGTATAGCTACTCGTTCGTGTACTGGAACAGCTAGCTGTGCGTTGTCCACCTCCTCGTCGGTGGCGTATCTGTAAAGGCAACCATTCGATATTAGATAACCTCTGGCGGACCATCTAGCTGCTTCACCATCTTGCTCTGGATCGGTGAAGGCGTCTAGTATTTTCTTCAGCTCGGGATCCTTGGACTGTTCTTCCCGGATCTCCGTAGCGCTTCTCCTCGGCATGTCTATAGTGAGGGTACAGACTGCGTAATTCTCTTCTTCAGGGGGCCTTGATAACGTGTCGGCCACTGCGTTGCTCCTTCCGGGTGTGTATTTGATCTGAAATACGTAGGGTTGTAATTGCAGGGCCCAACGGGCGAGTCGGCCTGTAGGTGATTTCAGGGTCATCAGCCACTGTAGTGGTTGGTGGTCTGTGACTATCAACGTGGGGCTGGCCTCGATATATCCTCTGAACTTGAAGACTGCCCATACTAAGGCGAGTGCTTCTCGTTCGGTCGTCGTGTAGTTTCTCTCAGGCGCTGTAAGCAGGCGGCTGGCGTACTCCACGGGATGTTCTTCTTCTTTCTCCCCCTGGACTAAGACTGCTCCAATAGCATAAGCACTAGCGTCGGTTTTGATAGTGAAGGGGCGAGTCTCATCGGCAGGCTGGAGGATGGGTGCTGCTATAGGTGATGCCTCTCCGGTGTCTATCCTGTGTTCTGCGTGTGGCGTAGGCTCTGTAGGAATTCCAAACACGTCCTCGTGAGCAGCAAGTATCTCATTAGCCTGCTCCTGTTGTGCTCGGGTGAGCCGGGTGCCTTCGTCTTTTCTAAGCTCCACGTCTATGGTGAAAAGCTGTAGTTGCTCCTCCGATGGCCATAGGGTGTCATCCGCCCATACCCTATGGAAGTCTAGATGGCTATGCCTGGTGGGCGTGTGGTGAGTCCTTTCGGTGGACTCGCAACGGTGTATTATCCACCTACCCCTGGTGGTGTCCTGTTGTACCGGTGGTGAGGGTCCATAGCCTCCGAGTATGGCCTCTTCGGTAGCTTCCATCTCTACTAGCGTTCTTGTTGGTGTGGGTGGTAGCGGGCTGACCATGGTTGTCCTGAATTGTGGCGTCTGCACAATCGCTTCCTGAGTTGTTCCATAAACTCGTGTGTCTTCTGCTCCTGGAGTCAGCGGCGGTGGGCTGATCCTTTCTGATGTGGGTTGTGGTACCTTCACAACCGTGTTCTGAGTTTCTCTATAAACTCGTGTGTCTCCTTTCACTGGAGTCAGCGGCAGTGGGCTGAGTAGTGCTGGCTGCGGTGTCATAGTCACAGTGTCCATCTGTATTCTTCCTGATGTGGGTTGTGGTACCTTCACAACCGTGTTCTGGGTTTCCCTATGAACTTGTGTGTCTCCTTTTACTGGAGTCAGCGGCAGTGGGCTGAGTAGTGCTGGCTGCGGTGTCATAGTCACAGTGTCCATCTGTAACTGTGGTGGTGCTGGCTTGTCCTTTCTGGTGAATGGGTAGAGTGTGGGGTTGTCATGAAACCTCCACCTGTGTTCTCCAAAATCCAATATAAGTCCAGCGTCCTCAATGAAGTCTATTCCGAGCAACGTCTGGGTGTTCCGGGCTCCCGGGAAGAATGTGAAACTGGTCGGGATTGTCCTTCCCTTCAGTTTGACTGGCAGTTGCGTCTGTGCAACCTGCTGCGTTGTTTCTTCTCCGTCTGCTAGCGTCACTGTAGCAGTTGTTAGGGTGAGGGGATGTCCTCGTTCTTCTAGCAGGGTCTGCAGCTGGTGGCTGCCTATACTGGTCTTGGCTCCTGTGTCTACAAAGCCAGTGCCCTCTAGGTTCCACACGGCAAAGCTGAGTGCTGGCCTCTGCCGGGTGCGGATCTGTATGTGGGCAGCACAGAAAGAGCCTGTTCTTTCTTGCTGCGTCTTCGTTTGGTTGCAGTCCGGGCAGTTCCTCCTGTATACTCCCGGTCTGTTGCAACCAAAACAACTGTAGGCCGCCTGTGCTGTAGGCTGCTGCTTGTGCGGGTGGGCTGCCTTTGCCTTCCTGCAGTCCTTCTGATAGTGGCCTCTGATGCCACAGTAGTCACACCTGGTAGTGCCACCTGTCCTCTCGTTTGGCTTCTTTGCTGCTGGTGCTGGGTCCTCATACTGCTCGATACGTCTGGCCTCTTGCACGAGTGCCCAGAAGGTATCGACAGTTTCCCTCCTGATGCGGGTCCTTAACCTGGGATGGAGTACCGCATAGGTCATGTCCAGCTGAACATGGATGTCCAGAGCCGGGGTGATTTGAGCAAGTATTGCTCGCTTGCTGCAGACAAACTGGTCCGTGCTGGTCTTGTTGTCCTGCGGCGTGTTGAAAAACTCTCGGTACAGCTGATCGTTGGACTTCCTAGGTCCAAAAGTTCGCCTCAGCTGCTGTATGGCGTCAGGCCATGTTGTGGTGGTTTCCTTCTCTCCGAGCCACCAAGTTCCTGCAACGTCTGTGAGTAGCATGGGCAGTGCGGCTAATGCGTGGTTGTCACTCACTCGGGCTGCTTCCTTGTACGTCTCTGCTGCGGAGATGAAGACATCCAGGTCCTCTCCTGGTTTTCCTCCGTAGCGTGCGGTACACCCAATCATTAGGCCAGACTGCTGGGTCTGCCTGTCTTGATTGATGCCTCGTATCAGCTGCTGCAACATCTCTGGGGTGAGCTGCATGCTTATGTCTCCTAATTCAGGGCTGGGCTGTCGCTCCGTCGATGGTCGTTCTAGAGCTCGTGCTGCACGTTTGGGCGCCATTTCTTTTATAACACACTCCCAGAATAAATATCCCGGGGGGTGTGGGGAACTAGGATTCGTGATTCTGCAAATAAAATACACCCAGTAAATGTCAAAGCACACTTAGTAAAATGTTACATATATTCTGAAAAGCATATACAGTAAATGGTTGCTATGACCAATCTGTTCGCTCAGGGAGTGACACAGATTGTCAATCGTCGCTCGTCGAGTAGAGTGGCCTGGCCCTCTTGCCTAGCGCACACTACTTATCGGTGATCGTTGTACGAACAAACGGCCTGGCTCTCCTGCCTAGCGCAGATGTCTTGAAACGGTGATCGCTGGATGAGTAAACGGCCTGGCTCTCTTGCCTAGCGCAGATGCTCTGAGAAGTTAGTTAAGGGCCTGCCTAGCTAGCGCCAAAACTATTGAGTACTTCTCCTCTCTGATTATTCTGGTCGTGGATGGCCCCTTATATACGATTCTGAGGTGGTAGGGATGGTGTCCAGTAGGCGGGTCTAGCCGGTGAAAGTTCTCCCCTCTGTAGTGGAGTAGGAGAGTCCTAGTGTAGTGGGGGTGTGCCTCCCTAGTGAAAGGTCCACTTGGTGCAAACCTGGTGGCCGGGCGGAGAACTGTTGTTACAATATACGATACACAAAAAAAATATCAAAAAACCTTCAAAAAATTGAAATAAACAGCAGCGAAAACAATAGATGTGCACGTTCGAAAGCAAAACATCAACTCGAACTTTGGGATTCAGCTAAGCGGTTTTAGTCTGCAACGAATCCAATCCCTTCAAACAAAAATCCTATTTTATAGGGAAGCCAGTGTTTTCGAGGCTGAGATCAGTGGTGTTACTCAATCATGCTGCATGGTGGAAAATGGCAAGGAGAAGTGAAAGAGGTAAAGATATTTTGTGATAGTCAAGCGGCATTAAAGGCTTTGCATTCCAATAATTGTATTTGCAGCAGTAAGAGATAGTCATGTGAGTGTTTCACACCAGATTTTTTAATGTAGCCATTGGTGAAGAATTCCAGAAGAGAGAAACTGCTCGGACAAGATAGGATTTATGGAAGATAGAATTGGTAGGTTTATTGTAATGGGTGGTTTAAAAATGAAATAGAGAATTCAGGTAGGCAGGTTGTATGTTAGAAAGGACTTTGAAAGTGAATATTAGTAAGACGTATTGTCTCCTGAGGGATGGTTTTAACCAGGATAATCTATTGTGAAATGGAGTGATATGTGTGGCTTTGTTGGTGCCATTGTAAACGGCACTACAATAATCAAAGTAGGGAAAGATTAATGTAGAAAGAAGAGTAAGGGTGATAAAAAAACTTTGTACTGTAATTTTTATAAATTGGAAATAATAAAAAAGAAACGTGTTTAAATATTAGAAGTGCACTAAGGGACATGACGTAATGAATGGTGTTACAGACCATTTGTGTGGAACAAGACAACTACTAGCTCTGGTGGGGAGGGGTCTGCAGCCCTACTCTTGTCCTAAAAACCTTCCTCTTACTCGCTCTCTCTCAGAATCACTCCCACTTTCTCACTTTGTCTCCATTCTCTTGTTCCTTTGGTCAACCCAAAGCTCTGGCCACACTTGGCGAATAATCGAAGGCGAAATGACTTGATTTCCCTTGTAGATTTTCAGTGAGAGAAAGAGAGAGAGAGATGATAGTTTCGGCTATTAAATAATGTACCGTTGTTGTTAGTTCCCCATATATGCATGAGAAAGGGTGACGCGCTGCTGCTCTTGGTCGGATAGTTTGGGGGAGGTATAAGGTCGGGCCAATTTGAATATGTCAATAGTTTTGGGAGGTTCTTCCTGGAGTTGGAGGTAGTGGTTGGCGATGGTGGTAGTGTCACGGGGAAGTTTGTGGGAGAGGTACTGAGAAGAGAGAACGGGAACTAAGAGAGTAGCGAATAATACAACTCTGTGCCTGTAGTATATAGACTTTTATATATAATATATATATATAGATAGAGAGAGAGAGAGAGAGACAGACAGACACTCACACACACACAGCACTGCGTTACTATAATAAAGCAAAGTGAGCCCCAATTTCCATGTAGCACTCTCCGCCCGCGCGTTCTAATTTGTGCTTTGCATTAAACATGCGAACACCAACACCAGACGAGAAGAGAAGTGTGAGAGTTTCACGACAAGATACTATACTACTAAACTTGTGCATTATTTATGGTTTATAGTATATTGCTAGCTGTTAACATACATATAAAACTAAATTAAATACCTAATACCATATTATAGTCAAATTTCTTAGTTTATAGTCTTAGTTTACCTTCTTTTCCCGCTGTAAGTGGTGGTGATGGTAGATAATGGTAAGAGATTTTTGAAATACAATATTCATCGGGAAATTCTGGTGCACAGAATACGGCATGAAGCATTCACACGATTTTCTCTTAATGCAATAGTACAATTCTAATTGACAAATTTTATAAAAAATTGTAAAACATTTACAAATGTTTAGATAAGGTTGCATAAAAAAGGTGGTTGTGGTTATCAGATATAACAGAGTGCAACTATAGTATGAGGGACGCCCTCTGTCTCAACTATTAACGCTTGTAGTGACAGGTTTAAATTTTCGTAAATGACAAGTCGTCCAGAACCTTCCTAAAAAAAAAAAAAATTAGTAAAGTGGAATTTCCGGCTGATGGATTTTGACCGAAACCTTCTTCGGGTCAGATACGGTGCCGGTACCTGAGAACCTCCAAATTGGAGCTTCCTTCAATTTTTCATTTTTGAGAGTGAGAGAAAATAAAACTCTGATACGAGTATGTAACCTCTTGCGTTTACTTCTATCATTTCAATCCTAGTTGACCAATTTTCTTCAAACTCAATAACCGATATCAATATAAGAAAGTTGTAGGAATGTTGCTTGTTAATTTATATAGTAAAATGACTAATTGAATGTATGTATGCCTTGCTGGTGGGGCAGTGCTTTTGTCAACCCCCAGCAAAGCTTATAATGGCAGTTTAAAGTTAAACCGAATTCATAGATTCCAGAAGCTCCCCATAAAATCAATTTTGAAACAAGTTTTTTTTTTTAAACATCGCTGGAGTTGTTTTCGAAAAAGTCCACAAAAAAAAAAAAAACCTATTGGGTAAAATCGCATTTCCGGTTCACCGATTTGTTTCAAAGTCTGAACTCTAGTAATCCTTTAATGTATTTTTACATTATATAGGTAATAAAAATTGTACATTGAACAGAAAATGAATTTGTCAGAAAAACGCAACGTTGCAGCTTCCTCAAAATTCCTCCCTTAAAGTAATTTTTTTTTTTTAAATATTGGGTGCCATTTGTCGGCCTGGCAAAATTGGTATTAAGATCGTTAAATTTGGATTGAGGTACGGAAGAAAAAGCAAATCAAATAAAATACGTATTCATTGAACGACAAACTTAAAAATTAAGCAGCAAACATGTAGTTTCATCACTAAAAATAACGGACAAATATTTAAATGACTTAATTCCATGTGATCACATGTGCATTTCATCCTAACAATGAAAAATTGGAAAAAAAATTAATAAAGTCGCATTTCCAATTGATGCGTTTTGACGGTCAAGGTCAAAAGAACGGTATCTGTACCTTCAAATGGAATATCGTGTCTGAAACATTGTTCATATTCAAACACACAGACCATTGGCTTAAATCATATATTTCCGATAAAAATTCAATTTTAAAAAATTTGACATATTCGTAATACTTCCTCTTGGAGAAACAAATTTTTATTTTGTTTACAATAACCATTTGAATAAATTGAAGTTACACTGATGAATGGATTTTGGTCTTTTCAGGGTATGATCAGATGGAAAGGTAATTATTTATCCTAAACAACATAAACAGAGATATGTAGACAAATCACAAAATGCACACTCGCCAATAATTAAGCTAGAATTACATGGATTAATATAGTTAAACATAGTGTTCCCCCACCGCTAGCCCTGGTTGATATACCAGTTTACCAGCATACAGCCTCTCTGAAAACAACTGATAACACAGCCCCCACCAGTCATACAGATAGATACCCCACACCTATGGATTACACATATATGGAGGAGACACGTGACCCACCAAATCCTACATACACTGTACAGTGCAACATCTTCCTGTCTAGTCTCTGGCCCCCGACACAATAGTCGAACAGACAGACACACTAAGAGAAGGGAAATAGATAGCAACAAAACATTTTACCATTTTGATATATTACACATCTAAATGGGATATAATGTTATTTGATTGTTAACAGCGGCTATTAGTGTACTGATTTGTGACACTTACTTTATTATAATACAAACATTAATAAAACATTGATGATATACGATGAAATATGAGGGCTGCGTACGTTCCGAAACTTCTTTACCACTGTTAACTTTATAGTCCTTTTTTATTCATACTAAAAGATGAGGGAAGTAGCTCTAGATTTTATTTTCTCTCTCTTTTATCCACTGCTTCTTTTATAATAAAGCCAACACTTATTCCACATCTCATCACTTCCTTTTATGTTCCCTGGTTGTGTGAACGTCCACAATGTGTTTATTTTCCAAAACCTTTGCACGGTCTTATTTATACTTTTCTTTGTTGTAAGAAATCCCTTTTAATGGTTATATCAATACATATATTAGGCCGGCTTGTGGCCATATTTCTGATAGAGACATATATGGATAAACATGTTTGGTTGACCTAAGCGATAGTTACCAAAACACCTTGCATGTAACAAGCAATAGGCTAATTTCTATGACAATAATCTATTCAATTTTTATTTTGCAACGATATAAACTTCTTCTTTTTTGTAGTACCATTTTTACTTGTAATCGTGCCAAATTTTCGATATCGAGTTTTCACCGGAAATACATGTTTTGAGGTTCACTGAATCCAAAAAAATGGTTTTTAGAAAATGATCTCTGTGTGTTGTGTGTATGTTTGTTCAAAGTTGATATTCCAATTAGTATTACCAATTAGTATCCGACAGTAAGTCATCTGCCGAAATTCCTCAACCGGAAGTATCACTTTACTGAATAGTTTCTTTTCACGTTTTTGCGATTTTCCCAAAACTGGCTCCGACGATTTTCTTTTAGGTATATCAACTACATATACAATTATTTATTTTCATTTGAAACATGCCTCCGGAAAAATTCATTTAACGGGGGGGATTAGGTTCTCCTCTAAAGTGCTATTTCAGTTTATTACACAATTCTATCATCTAAATAATGGTGTGAATGTTTCACACCAGATTATTTACTTATTTTACTGAACTACCAATCAGATTAAATCTACTGCTGATTGAAACTATAATCTTACAACATTAAAGATAACAATTATTTTCTGGAAAACTTTACTTTAAAAAACAAAGTAAAATTAGTAACGAATATTCTTTTTTGTGACAAATGGAAGGAGGGGGATACACCTCTAGGAAATATTTTAAGTTAAAAGTTCTCATGCACGACCATCACGAAATTAACACAAAAAGTTATAAGAAGCCCCAAACAAAGTACGATACCAGTAAAGATGTTGCAATTTTTGGTGGGGATAATGAGGGCACCACCGGAGGAAGCAGAGAGGATAGTCCCCCCTTCCACTCTTTTCTATGATTTCCTGGATATAGAGGGGGTCCAATAGACAATGCACGGGAGTGGAGAAAAGAGCGCGATGATCACACGCTCAGACAGACAGTCAGAGAGAGAGAGAAAAGTGTGAGGGATTAGGAGTAAGAAGCGAAAAAGCGGGGTAGATTGGTCCTGTAGCAGTTGTAGTAGTAGTGGAGGATCGTGAACTTCCGGTCACGAGCTTCACCGGAACTGGCGCCTCACTTCTATAGTAAATAAAAGAAATAGAAGAAACGAGTATAACAGCCGCACATGATCGCAGGAATTAAGCATCAACGGTCACCTCTAGGAAAAATTTTCTTTTATGCTTTGTTGATGCTTAACTTAGGGTAATATGTGTGAGTATTATACATATATATATATATATATATATATGTGTGTGTGTGTGTGTGTGTGTGTGGTGTCTATATATTTTACACTTAAAACTAATGTTATCCTTTCACGAATATCTGGCAATTCTATTATCATCAAAACGCAATAATTTTAAAGTAATAATGTTAAATAATAATTGTTCAAAGTTTACAAAGTATATTAGGCAATCCTTTTAACCAGATATCAATTTGTAATCTAAAAAAAAAATAAAGCAAGATCTGTTTGTGAAATATTCCCGCAATTTTCTCTTATTGCATTAAATATAACAACTATTGAATGCGACTATTTTCATTAAACTTGAAATTCGTATTCAGTTGCGACTTTAAGTTGCAGCGCCCTCAATACCCTAGAAAATTTAATTTTGCTGTAATGATACAATTATTCAAATGATAGGCCTTTATGTGTGTAATTAGTACGAGAAGTGTAAAGAAGATTTTGACTGATACTTTCGTGTGCGGATACAAACTGGTATACTTAAATGGAATACAAAGATTGAGCTACCTGAGATTTTTAACTTTCTCTTAGTGTTGTGTCAGAGCAACAAGCGCTGCTGTCAATTCTTTTTTTGAGAGAGGTGCTGCACACAAGTATAACCCCAACCATTATTTTTTTGCTCCAGCCCAACTAAACATTGTAATTAATTGTAAACATTGCAGTTTTACGAAAAATTTGATAATCGGTGTGAGAGATAGTGGTGTGAGTGTATCACATTAGATTTTTGTTTGTTTTGTATCTGAGATCCAAAACAAACAAAAATCTCAGATGATTCTGATCACACGCACACACACACACACACACACGTTCAAATCATTAGCTGAAAACATTTTTTCTTGCACATTCAAAAGAACTCAAAACGTATAATTTCAGTGAATACTAAATTATGAAAACAGCAGATTCACAGTAATTCTTTACTAAATTAAAGTAAGAAAAGCAAAAAGTCTTCCGCAATAGTTAGAGTAAAAGTCCTCAAAAAACCTGGTCAGATTTTGTCTCACAAAACAAATCCGGGTTTAATGTGAAAAGGAAAGGTTTGGTCATAAACTTATTGAAAATTGTCCAGAAAGGATAACATATTTTACAAATTTGTACAGTCTTCTTAAGAAAATTCCTTGAACGGGAATGTACTTTATTTCTTTCCTCACCCTCCCCCAAAACGCTATCCACAACTTTATGTGGCCTTTTACAAGAACGCTAAGTTTAGGTGAAAACTTTTTGGATGTTTACTAGTAAAACAGTTCACAGGATCCATTTAAAGCTTTTATGCAGTTCATGGGTGGATCCTTTGATATATTTCGCTGACATCTATGGTACTCCCTTGGGAGAAATTGACAGGCCACTTGTTCGTCATTCCAATAACATGACACTTATTCCGTGTAACAACACGAACAACATGACACTGACATCCCCAATATTCGCACCCCCCCCACACACACTAGCTTACATACATTTCCTGACACCTACACACTTACAAACGATTACATTCCATTTACAAACACTGACTTCCAGCGGAGCCACATTAAATCCTTGTAGATTAGCAGGGGATTTGGACTTTCAAGCCAAATTCCTCTATTCATCTACACATTTAATCTAACAAAGGTTTTTTTCCAATGATTAACAAACAGAATTTTCTAATATTGATAAGAAGCTTATTTATTATTTACCTTTAATAAAACATAAAATGTTTAATTTAACGTTAACCAATCATATGATTTATTTTAATTACCGCAAAAAGACGGTTTAATTAAACAACTTAATTCCGGATATCTGCCTGCAATACTGTCTGGATTATGTAAGCAAGTTACGTAAATAATAGAATGAAATGTAATTATATATAGTCTCTACGATAACTATGTATTTCATTTTGTGATGAAATAATTTTCTAAACCAGTTCATTATATACTTAATAGTTACTTTATATTAAGTTAATTTCGTTTTAGTTATGGCAAGAAAAGAAACATTATAGGAGAAAATTTTAATTTTACTTTCCATTACTGCTGAAAGAGGAAGTATAGCGGTTGTAAAAAATTTTCCCAAATTGAGTTTTCATCAGAAATCATGTTCTGAGCTCGAAAAATTGGTTTTTAACGTTGGTCTCTGCGTATGTGTTAGATATGTTTTCGCCAAAAATAGGTAACCGGAAGTACCATTTCGCTGATGGAATTTTTTGAACTTTTACTATTTTCGATTTTCTCTCCAAAAAATAAAAGCTCCTTGGATTTCCTTTAAACTTTGTGTTACAATTTCACATAAAAAAAAGCTCTATTACTTTTATTGAGTATTTTTCCAGGAAAATATGTTAATGTGGGTTTGAGAGAAGTAACGATTATGTTCACCTCATAACTGCAAACATCAGTATGATGTTTGGGTTACAACATTAACTTGTTGTTGGCAATTAATAACAATAATAGTCATAATAATAATACTTATTGAATATATGAATGTGTCCGCAATGCTGGAAAATATGTAGGTAAATTGATATGTACGAAGGTTGGCAGCAAACGGCAAATTGGAGATGATATTAAAATAAATAATAGTGGAAATCAAATTCTATTTATATATAAATATTACTTATTTTAATATCATCTCCAATTTGCCGGTTGCTGCCAACCTTCTTACATATCAATTTACCTACACATTTTCTATATTAACTTTGCTTGGATTTCACATTTATTTATTATGTGTACAAGCTTTTGACTGTCCATAAACTTTGCATTGCCTTTCTTCAAACTTTATCAGTACAGTACACTGCTGAAATTTCTTATACCCCCCTCCCCAAATAAAAATAACGATGAAACACTGAGCAACTAGTTATAATAGCATTTAATTATAAAGTATCTCTCAAAACATGCTATTTATTATATGCTATTTTCTAATGTATAATCATAATTTATAGTAATTCCATTTTGTCATTAAACACACACACATAGTAACATAACCTTATAACCTCCCGCACATATATAAAACCAACAAACCAACAAGTGTGAGTATAACAGAAACATTGCGTTGAAGTGAACTCTCTACACGAACTTTGTGAATTTGCTCTGAAGATGGATGAAAATCCGAAACCAGTCTGGAACTAAAGGAATATGCACGCTACGACGGATAAAATACAAGATAATAATACATGCTACAAAAATTGGACGTGCCACACTATAAATATGAACCGCTGCGCTTGGTTACACCGCATCTGACACGAGGGTTTCAGCCGAAACCTATGATCCGGAAGAGCGATTTTATTTATTTTTTCGTAAATTTCTGAAAAACAGCCCCAACGATTTTCTTTAAAGTTCGTATAGGTAACATTTATTTGAAACGTTCTCCCCGGGCTTTTTTTTTTTTTGTGGGGACAGTAGCGTTAAGATTTCCTCAAACAATGTATGGTCCTTATCGCTTATATAATATTATTACATATATTAAAAGCAGTGATAGAATTCGAAATTTGTACAAAATCGGGTTCACCGGAAGTGTCACTTTACAGAATAGGTTTTTGAGAATTTTTTGCAATTTTCTCGAAACGTCTATAACTTTTGGGAAGAGTCATACAAAATGACCGATTTTTTTTACTTGTACTTTATCCTCTACAGAAAAAAAGAGCGTTTATATTTTGTTGAACTTTGTCATATTCTTATTTTGCATGAAGAAATAGAGAATGAATTTACAAACATAGTTACCCTGGACCGCTTTTAGTTTCTTCGTAGCACTTTTTTAAACTAGATGACGTAAAAAATTTGAAATATTAGTAATTTCGTTTAGTGCAGGAATTTGAAGAGGAGGATGCTCTTTCTGAACGGACAGTGTGTAGGTGTGTAGATGACCGGTGATATTAGTCTTTCAGAGAATAGCTGGTTCGGGGCGAAAATCACCATTCGATGAAGAAGCTCGAGGGGTTACATTGAGACTGACCCGACCAAAAGTACTCGGTAGTTGGCAGCAGAACTCGAAGAATCCCAATCCACCGTAAATCGTGGGCTGCATGACCATCGATTCATTAAAAGGATGTCACTTGCTGTAAGGTTCGGCCAAGGAACCCAAAGTAGGCCACATTCAGAAATCATACATTTATTATAAATTAACTAACTATACAGACCAATTACTTACACACTATTTAACTAAACTCAAAAATCATCCATTTATTATAATTTAACCGAATATACAGACCAATTACTTAACACTACTTAACTAAACACTCTATGCAACTACATATAACCCCGAATAGTACAACAATACCCCGTTATATATATTATATCTATACTTACGCTACTATATGACACCCACTTACAACTACATCAAGAAACCCCGATCATTTAACCCTTAGCTTACTATTTACTAACAACTAAGTACTACCACTTATCCACTAACTACTACTAGCAATCTGCTGGGCGACTACCACTCTGGCATACCAAACGCACATCTACCTTTAAAATACTTTACTGCGCTAGGACTTACCGCGGATCAGCCACAGGTGCAGGATCACCCTTCACTCCACGGCGACACTCACCAGAATGACTTCAATTACTAGCTGCTATGCCAGGGTGGTACATGTCGACTCAGCAGTGTCCTAATTTTCTAACTCCACTCTCTTTTAATATTATTTTGAATTATTCTAATACAAACATATTTTATATATCTGTGCGCCTCTTACACTTGCGATGAAAAATGAATATATTGGAGAAACCCTAAGACCAAGAAACAATGGTTACACTGCAAGCAGCCTGCTGTACCTGTCGCTAAACAGGGTCAATTCGAAAAAAAACAATGCTTTCTATTTTTTAGAATTATGAAGGCGTGATTCATTATGAGTTCATTCCCGAAGGTCAGTCTATTGATTCGGAACTTTATAATGAGCAGTTAGAAAGAATCAGAGACATTTTCCGTGGTAGCCTGCTTCATTTTGTGGTCATCACCGGGGTTCGCGTTCGCCCATCTTCAGGATGCGTGGTCAACAGGGGAGACACAGACTTGCACAGAGCAAATTTAGTTTATACACTCAATGTATAAATACACTGAGTATAATACAGAGTGTATAAACTGAACTTGCCCGAAACCGGTCGATGACCACAAAATGAAGCAGGTTACCACGGAAAATGTCTCTGATGCTTTCCAGCTCTGCGGAACCAATCACCACAACAGTTAGAAAGAATGTACGTTGTTTTGGCTCAGCGTTACCCAGGGTTAGTTAACAAAAATAAAGTTTTGTTTCAACAAGATAACGCTCGACTACACACTTCTCGTTATACGAAACAAAAAATTTCAGAATTACAAGGGATTTTCTCCCCCCCCTGCATATAGTCCGGACCTAGCATCTTCCGATTACCATCTGTTCCGGTCACTGGCGCCCTATCTTCAAGGAAAAACCTTCAATATTCTGGACGAGTTTCAAAATGGAGGTGCGGAATTCTTCCGTTCAAATCCCAAAGAGTGGTATTGCGAAGGAATTCAGCAGCTAGCCTCGAGATGGAAAGAAACCATAGAACACAACGGTGTATACTTTGAATATTAAAATAAATTGTTAAATAAAATAAAATTGTTTTTAAATTTGCTAGAAAAACGGTCATTTTTTGTGACTCACCCCTATATTTTCTTCCGTTGTAGGAGAAAATACACGGATACAATTCTATAACTTTTATTTAAAGGATTTTCCTGGACAAGCTGCCGTCAATTAGTTTAAACTGCCATTACAAGCTTTAGTTGCTCCTAATTGCTTTTTTATGGCAAGCCAATCTAAACATTAGTAAACATAATTTTAAAAGAAAATTTGTCAATTAATTATAGTAAGTGAAGTCATGTCAGTGTTTCACACCAGATTTTTTTTTTAATTACCAAATAATAACTACCTAACTACTAAGTTATGATGCTATATATAGTTGTTGTTAATCACTCTGCTTACCTCAAAAATAAACTATCTCAAAAACCTTTGAAATTTTTTTCTGTTTTTTGTTTACTTTTTTTATTTTTATTTTTTAACAAATGAAGGTCTGTTAAAGATGTATTTTTAAGAAAGAGATAGTGAAGGAGGGCTTGCGTTCTACTACTATAGAGATAAATGGAGCGTTGAAATCAGTTAAGGATACAGGCACAAACAAGGAGTAGCAGCACTTTTTAGAAGTAAAGGAACGTGTGGCGCAAAAAATAAAAATAAACTATTAGTGTTTCATTCACACATGTGTTCGGTCTAGGTTTTTTTGGTGAGGTGGGGGGTGAGAAGGTGGAAATGAACATTATGTTTGAGCATTTATCAAAAATATCGGAGTTTTTTTTCTCTTTTGTGATCTATCAGCGATCAGTATCCAAAATTTTCAACCAGACAACACAGTGTTTTAATCGAAGACACTGTAAGATTGACAACTGGTACAGTGTTAAGTCCAGAGCACCAAATTCGATGATTATATGGCATCTTCGTTTTCTCAAGAAAGCCTGATGATAAGCGAATGCCTGAAACCGTTTCCCATAACAAAAGAAAAAGAAGAAAAAGCCAGCTATAACAGGAAAAGTCTATGTTGTTTTCCGAACACTGTGGAGCCCACCACCAGAACATTGTTTACACAAAAAAAAATCAAATAAGCAAGTAAGAAACTTTTGGGACTGATTGACAGACGGGGAGGACGAGCCTCATTCCTCTGCGACCTGCATTAAGAGGTCCATTGTGGATCTTTGGGACCGATACAAACTGTTATGCCTCATAATCAATAAAATGTGAAATTTATAAGAAAGAATAGGTTTTCATGTGTGTGTGTGCGGCTGGCCTACACGTATTTATTAACGACACCATTGTTATTGTTGTTGCTAAATAAAATACACCACCAAACACACAGAAGGACTAAAAATGAAATTAACTCACTAGGAGCCTCTACAGCTCACCGTCCGGTAATGGGTAGTGTTGTCTGTAACGAGTGTACACTGTCCGGAAGCCGGCAGTGCACTGAGAAGGCTCCGGGCGCAAATGGCCATAGATGTTGACGCGCCTTAAATTTAAAGAAAAAACAAATTAACTTCGAATAAAATAGCAACATTATACTAGAAAAATGCATTCATTGAAAAACAGGATTTTTAAAAAAATTAATTTCACCTTGCCTCAAAACCCGCTGCTGCCATTTTCAGAGCTGATACAACACTTCTTGGCTGATGAACACCAATAATTCCATTGTCTTCAGTCCATCAAGGGTTTTTTTTTTTATTTTGGTAAGAAATCCACAACTATACAGACAATACAACAGTGAATATGAGAGTAGTGACATAAAAAGGGCGTGAAAGACTTGTTGGGAGATGGCTCCCAGTGGAGATGCTCCCTGTTTATTGCAAGAAAATGCTAACATGAAGTTAGGTGTCGCGGGGCCAGTGGCGTTTCAGTCTCCTTGGAGGGTTATGTGGAATTGTAAGAGAAGAGAGTTTTTGGACTAAAGTGTTAGAATGGTTGGATGTAAAGTCATGGAATTTTTTATAACGTGTTTTTATTAACTGATGGCAAAAGGGATTTTGAGGTCAATGTGAAGGGTTAGGTTGGAAACATAGAACGGGCATTGGTAATTCTTCTGAGGGTTTTGGATTGAAAAGCTTGAATGCGGTAGGAGTTGGAATGCTTGGTTGTCCCCCAGACCTGGCATCCGCATATTCAGAGGGGCTTTATAATAGTGTAGATAAGACTTTTGTTTTCAAGGGAAAGTTTAGAGCGTCAATCGAGTAGTCTCGAGAGAAGTTTGTAACGCCTGTTTAGTTCAAGTCTTTTTAATCTTGTAGGCGGATTCGAAGTCAATCTTTTGTCTAGATAAATTCCTTAGTATCGGACTTTGTCGATGTCGGTATTACGGCCCCATGAAGGAGGATGGGCGGGAGTGTAGCGCGTCGGAGGGTGAAGGATATGCATTTGCTTTCAGTGGGATTGAGCTTTATTCTTCACCTGATAAGCCGGTCTTGTAGAGAGATGATATGGGATTGTAGAGCACCGGATGCGAAAACAGGATCGGGATTTGGAACAATAACACATTGCTCCATCTCATAATCTCATAAGTCTCATAATCTCCATCAAGGGTTAACTTCTTTTTCGATGTGTATATTATATATATGTATAAATATATGTTGCATATGGTATATGAAAAAATAACGTGAATTGTGTTTTAAATTGTTTTTATTTAAATTGTGTTTTATCCTTCCCCGTCTTTCTGAATCAATAATCTGAAACCTTTGCCCATAATTTTATCGCACATTTTCCCGATGTTTGAAGATTATTGTCTGGAATAAGAAATCAATATGAACACAATGACACCTATTTGGTTCATATTGGTATCATAATAAGCGAGAAACATTATATAATCGCATAAAATTATATATATATATATATATATGTGTGTGTGTGTGTGTGTGTGTTTTACCAACACGGCCATCTGATTCTAAAGTTTATTGGTCACTATCCTTCAACAGGAAATGCACCTTTACTTCCTTTATCAGTTTTTTCGTGTAAAACTTCGCTTAATACCTAAACATATAAGTTTTATTTTATAAATTGTTGTAGAAAAAGTTTATAATTTTTGAAAGGTTCTGGATAATTTTTGATAAAATGGGTAATAATTTTATTGGCCCACATTACGATTTTTCAAAATTTTAACTTACCCTTTGATACATTTTTTCCAATAGAAAAATGGTTTTATTAGTGTGTATGGGAAACTAAATGTGAGGTCAAGTTTTTCTCCAGAGTACTATAAAAGTTTGTTAACTGGAAGTTCTGAATTGGCAGTAAAAGGAAATGACAGTAAAATAAAGTCGGGTGAGTGTTTTGTTCCATGTAAATATAAATTTAGAAAATGGCGGACTGCATTTGATGTCAATAAAAATTTCTTAATGTTTCGTTTTATGATAAACAGGAAGTCGTTTCTTAAGCTTAATATTAAGTTTTTTAGCCCTTTTAATCCATTTTAAAGGACACTTCAAAGTTATATACTTTCTTTTCCAGCTGTAAAACCTATTGCAATCTAGTCAAATGTTCGAAACTGAATTATGACCGGAAATAAATACTCTGAAGTCCATGAATATGGGAAAAAATCTGTTGTGAAATACTCGCAGCACTTCCTCTTATTCCAATTTATACAATTTAATCAACAAATTTTCTTTAAAATTGCAAAGTTTACAAAGTTCTGTTGGGCTGGTTATTTTCTTTGTACCTGGAATGCTGACTGGCCAGGAGTGTAAGCCTAATTACTATTATTTGGAATATTGTTACCGGAAACATTGATTTTTAGCTGATCCCGGTGAGTCCTCTTTTTGTGGGGTTTTAGGAAAAGAGATGGCCCCCCTACCCTATAGTAATGTGTCGTCGCTTCTGATCTGAACAGTCTCGATAATGCTTTTATTCATTCATTAGATCTACTAAACTGACGAAGTTTCCCCAGAATTGTTTCCAATAGTTCTTTTTTAAAACAAATTAGTTATAATTATGACAAGATTCTCACCTACCAGGTGCACTCTTAGTAATTTCTTTTCTTCAAAACATAAACTATCAAAGCCTGAATTTATCAAAATAATTAATTTAATTATATTTGCGAATGATAATTGGATGAACGATATGGATGATCGTGGATTGGTTAAATAAATTAACCGATCATATCTTAGAAAGAACGCAATTTATGGTCCCATAATATGGGGGTCTATCCCCGTTATTTGTTAACTACTAAACAGTATTTATAGTTGTAGTTAAGTAAATTTTGAAATGTTTGCCATAAATTAAATAAGGCAAAAAAATAAACGACGAAAAGGAAAATTATCTTCTAACTTGAACCCGTTATATATGACTACAATAACCTAGATTCTAAGAGCTGGCACATTTCCACAATTTTCCATCTTTGGAAACATCTGATACTTATTAAGGTGGATAGGTAATACAAATACAACATAAAGAAATAACTTCTTTATATCTTGTAAAGCGTAATTCTTTTTTTTTCACGTTCATGTAAAATTAGTTTAAGATCAAATTGATCCGCATTGCTTGAATGCACAGCAATTATGTAATGACTTCAAAGCCTATCAAAGCTGGGACCATTTTAGTTAGTTTCTCTCAATGGTTTTAAGCCTTCGACTTACAGAGTAATATAGATTCCTTTAAAATGTTGCACAAATCGGCATTGAGAAAATTCACCACAACACCGGGAGTCCTGGCAAGTCTATTTGCTAACACCAGCCACTTCAGCGCTCTGGTTCTCCAAGCGAGCACTTCAACAACTTCTTACCTTCTCTGTCATGGAACAAATGAACAAAAACCTTAAAGCACCGAGCTCACAACTCTAGCGACCCAAAACTCAAGGCCATAAGCGTCCAAAAATCGTAGTTAAGCTAGCCAGTTCTTCATTTATCTTTCTGAGAAAAAGTCTTTTTACAGATCAGAGGGGTTCTCTACAAGGTAGCTTATTAATCATTAAAACGGCCAAGAGTTCTAATAGCTACAACGCTCATTAACGCTTTTGCCTTTCCTATCGCTAAGAAAAAATTCATCAAAACTTCTGGAAGAAAACTGACACAGTTTTTATGTAATAAGAACCTAACCAACATCCCGATAGTACACCCTGCAGATTAAAAAATGTATTATAATAAACATTCGTTTCTTTTTAACTTTGTTTGATATTATTCTAATATAAGGAGGACATTTTATTAGATAAAATAAAGTTAAAGTAGAACAACATTATAGCAAGGATAAATCGGTAACTTTAAAAACATAAATCTTGAGGATTAAGACGTCCTTAAAGCCAACATGAATAGCGTTTTCCCAACAATAGATAATGAATGAAGAAAGGAAGAAGCAGACGCAGAAGAAGAAAGGGGGAGCATAAATATATTCCTCCTTCTGGTTTTAGGCGTGTTTTAGGGCAATTGTGTAAACTGGGCCGGCGGCCGGCCGGCTCGGAGGCGGTAACGGGCACGGGGGTGAGGAGAGGGAGTGAGAGAGAGGAGAGTGTAGGGAGGCGTCAAACTTTAACCATATCAGTGTTATTAATAGAAGTACTTAAGTGTGCGTGTAATTCATGTAGTTACGATAAGAGTAATAAATAGAGAGAGAGAGTGTAAGAGAAGATTTTCAAGTCCATGGGGGGCGCCCCTCCCCATCGTTCACTCAGAAGATAACTATCTCTAAATGCACACAATATGCAAAAAGGAATATAAGAGGAGTGGTAGGAGGTGAAACATAACGTCAACATGTGCGTGCTTGGTCTTTGTTTCTCTCTCTCTCTCTCTTTGCATAAAAATGTATCGTTTAGGATTCGGTAGGAGAGAGAGAGATAGTAAAAGATGCTATCTAGTGTGAGAAAACTATGGATAAAGGAAGAGGTAGGTGGCTATAACCCGGGTGGCTGTCAGTTCTGAACGCCTCTCATACCGGGTGGCTTATCTCTCACTCTTCCTCCGGTTTGAACATTGTTATTGCCGGTATTACATTCTTCTGGCAGCCAGTTCCCTTTCCATCAGCCAGCCCCACTCTTACTCCTCCAGGATTACCTTTACTCTGAACAGCCACCACACTTTCAACCCGCAGCCTATTTGCCCCTCTCTGTCACTCGCTCATACACACACACACATAAAAGCCTCGATCGCTGCCCCTTCCATCCATATAGAAAAGATCACATCAGTTTTTCAGTTTCACCATTTCTACAAAGAAAATCCTCACACTTTGAGCGCTAGTTTCACATGCAAATTTTAACTTTCTCTTACTGCTGTTAGTATCGTTTCAAATTTTTGAAACTTAATTTTCACCGGAAACACATTTATTTAGGTCCCCTAAAAACGAAAAACATCTGGTATGAAACACTTTCATAACTTTTTCTACTACAATTTACACAATTATAAATGACAAATATGTTTCTTACTTCAAATTCTTACTAGATGATGATAATTGTATCTTCAATGATAAATCAATGGAGAATTTATATTCACCAAAAACCAATTTTTATGAGGAAAGCTTACCCCTAACTCTCTTCCCCCTCCAAAACACTTCAATGTTCTTTTTCGGAAAAATTTACCGAACAAAATTGATAGGTCTCTTTATTCATAGTAGGTATTCTAATAAGTTGTTAAATTTGTTCAAATTATCTGGCGATTTATTTATAAAAGGAACAAAAACATTATTTTGTTGGGACGGACAGTCATATAAACTATTCCCCGTAAATAATTTTATGACACAAGCATAATGGTCAGAATTATCAGAAATATTTTCGATTTTAATATCTCTAACTAGTGGCAAGCAGATAGAATTAATCCACACATAGTCCACAATACTGGACCCTTGGTTAGAAATAAAAGTGAAATTAGAAGGGGAATCGCTTACAGATCTGCCATTACAGACGTACAATCCATACCGCTCCATTATGTCAACTAAGGCAACACCACGATTATTAGTCAAATTATCTAATGAGCATCTCGAGCTAAGTAAATAAGAACATTCAAATATACAGTCTTCATCGTCATTATAATTATTTAAATTGGCGATGCGAGAATTAAAATCGCCGCCTAAAATAATACAATCTCCTTCATAATCTGAAATTATCTCATGCAATACAGAGGATAATGAATTTAATAAAACATCACCTTCCTTGTTGGGCATCAAATAAATCAAGCCAAGTATAAAGTATGAATCTTGTACCTTAACGCTGACGATACAGTTCTATTATCTTCTAGTTTTTCAGGCAAGAGACATAACTTAAATGTTCTTTCCGATTATTGTAAAGAAAACTCTCTTACAGTAAATACAACTAAAACAATCGTGGTTCCTTTCTATAAGGGAGGTCGTTTTCCGAAATATATTGATCTTTTTTTTAATAGATCTGTAATTAAAATGTCTAATAGTTATGTGTATCTTGGCGTTCCACTCTCTTCTTCCGGAAATTTCATGTCTGCTTCTAAATATTTCTTAGGTCGGTTTGTCTGCCAATTCTTCTGTTTTTTCTTTGTTAAAAACCACAAGATCTGAATGTTGGGAAACTCGATGTGCTTTATACGAATCCATGGCTCCTTTATCTCTCTGAGATTTGGGCCCCACTTTATTATAATGAATGTGAGAAAGCCCAACTTTCTTTTTTTGAAACACTTCTAAAATTCCCCATTCAAACACCCAGTTCTTATGACAGAATAGAGACTGGACGGATTCACACGCAGTTCAAAATTTTTAGCCGAATGCTTGGTTGGTGATTTCTTTTATTGAACATGGATGCCCATAGCTAAGATGTGCTTTTTAAGATTAGTTTACTTGGATGAAAAAAATATGGGATCACCACATAATTGGTTCTCACATCTAAGATACTATCTAACACTTATTGGCTATGAGCACCTTGTTTATCAAACTCCATCTTTTATTATGTATCATAAGAAGGACATGTTGGACGCCTTTCGTAATTACCTTCTAAGTAAAGATATACGTAATACTAAATTCCAGGTTTAATGAATATTACAGAATAATCAGCCCACTTGGTAATAGTAATTCCTCCTTCTTCCACTTTGATTGCCATATTGAAAAAATTAGAGTTACGACCCAAATCCGGATGATGTCAAAAAAATTCCCTAGAAACATAGTTAATGGTCAGAGATTACAATTTTCCCCAGATGAACTTTGTGGTTCATGTGGTGTTGGCCTTGACGACCTCTGTCATTTCCTATTTGAATGTCCCGCTTTGAATACTGTTAGACACAAATTTGTAGATAAACATACCAAGCATGTCTCTAATTATTCCACACTTGAATTTTTAGAGCAAGTAGTCACCGTTAATTCCACAGCCAAACTGACAGATATATTTTTATTTGTTGTAAACTCTCTTAAAATAAAAAATAAGTGAATTAATACTCAACTGTCTGTTTCTATCATAACTACATAAGTATTATTTTGTAATTTCTTATTTAGAGAATTTTATTTTATTTACTTTTTTGTTTTGTTTAATTTCTTTCATCACAGTTTTCTATTAATTTATTAAGAATAATTTAATTTGCTTAATGATAATTTTATTTTGCTATATTTTATTATATGTCTGAACTTCATTGATAACAATGTGTAGATAAGATGTTTTACTTAAGATATTCTTCTATGCGAATTTTTTCAGTTTTAATTATTATTTTCTTACTTTATGATTCATTATGGTTATTGTTTTATATTAGATTAGATTTGTTTCTTGGTTTTGGTTTTTCATATTTTTTTATTTATTATAATGTTGCAACTCCTTTGCCAACAGATTGTATATCTGAGTGCAAATAAATATATAATTAAATTAAAAATTAATAGTAGGTATTCCAAATTTGATGAAATACGTCGATATTTTTATGGAGGAAATCGCAAAAAACTGAAACAACTGTTCAATAAAAACACAATTCCGGCCAACAGAGACTTTTCAAACAGAATTTTGGTAACGAATTCTAATTAATATTATTGAGATGAAGGAATGATATAATAAACCAAATTAGCACTTTAGAGGAAAACGTAAACCCACCCCTTCTTCAAAAGTACCCTTAAATGAATTTTCCGGGAGAAATGTTAACAAAATGTGTTGTTGACAAACAAAGTTTAAAGAAAATCTCAAAAAGTGGAAAATCCATTCAGCAAAGTGATATTTCCGGTTGAGGAATTTTGACAGATAACTAACATACTGTCGGATCCCTGGTGATATTCAAACAGAATGTCAAGTTCGAACTTTCTGCAAAGTTTCGTTTCTGAGCTATGCTGTTGAAATATACACGCACACATATTATTTTGTAAAAACTACTTTTTCGGATTCAGAGGACCTCGAAACGTGTATTTCGGATTCAGGGACCTCAAAACGTGTAAAACTCGATATCGAAAATTTGACACCAACATAAAACATCGAAGTTAGAGAAATTCAAAAAGTGTTTTTAGCTAATGTTGTGTTGTGCGTGTGTATTTTATGTGAACAAAAGGTCTTAAAAATGAAAAAAATCGTAACTTCAAACTCGTTATTCCATTCTGGTATCACTATGGAAAACTGACGAATTTATTTTGTTTTCTCACTGTTTGGCGATTTTCTCGCAAAATGTTCCTCAAGAACATAACTTTTGTTTGATAAATTTTTCCAGGAAAAATGTATTGTTGAAAGTTGCTGGCCTAACTGTAACTTTAAGCTTCTCTAAAGTTCCACTTCAGTGCAATTCTATCACTTAGATAATATTAAGCTATATTAAAAGCGTCGCTACAATTCCTAGGTTGATGAAAATAATATAGAGAGGATAAGAAAATATTTATCTTTTGAGTATATGGTAATAAAACATTGAGTTGATGTCAGCTCTCTACACGAATTTGGTAACTTCACTCTGACGATGAGTGAAAGTCCGAAACAAAAAAACCCGTCTGTGAAAACCCTGACCTGAGTAAGGTCAGGAACAAAAAAACATGCATGCTATGACGGATAAAATCCCAGAAAGTTTTTTTTTCAAACATTTCAATCCCATTTTTTAAATTAAAAATAAAAAATAAACTTGAAAATTCCATTAGATAGGAAAAAACATCTTCTGCAATGGTGTATGAAACTTTGTAAATCACAGACAATCGTCCAGCGTATGTGATACAGAATAAACAGTAGTTCACACGTAAATTCCATTTTAAAGGAAGTGTAAACAATCTGATCATTGCAGGGCTTCTTTCCTTTAGCAATGTTAGTAGTTCCCACGGGGCTCCCAGCCATCACTTAACTGACCTTCATAATAAATAAGGATTCATAATTATTGTGCCCAACGTATTAATTCACTTGAATCTTCCTGAAATTGGTAACCTATCCAATTCAAATTAAAAAAATGATGAGAAAAAAATCTGATGTGACCACTCGACTTGCTCCTGCTTGTGTTAATACAATTACACAGCCCATTCCATGATTCAAGGTTCACAGCTTAAGGACGTATTATTGAATTCATTTTGAGCCAAAAATGTCTAATAAACATAGATCCAAAAATGCTTCTTAACTAGTACAGCCATTGGAAGGTAGACAGTTGAAATTAATTTTAAAAAAATTGTTTTTAAACAAAACCTTATTTAGCAAGTTTATTTTTACAAATTGTGTTCAAAATGATCACCTCTAGCTGCGATACAGAGTCTGAGAATTTCTGATGTTCGCTGCAGTATTTATAATTCTGGTAATGAGTTGATCTCTACATAGTTAGATTTTTCTGCAGACAATAAAGACTTCATGTGCCCCCAAAGAAAATAATCGAGAGGTGTAGGATCAGGTGACCTCGGAGCCCAAGGAACTGAACCACCTCTTGCGATCCAACGAATTCGGTACTAAGTATTTAAAAATGAAGTTACCCTCCTATCAAAATGACCTGGAGGCCGTCCAGGTGAATACACATCTGAACTCTATATTCAAGGGTTCCGAGAAGTGACAGTTCTTCTTGTAAAAAGCGGTGATAATTATCATACCTATTAAATAATCTTCCATTACACAAAAGGTCTGATAAATTGGTCGTTAATAATTCCACAACCAAGCGTTTACTGTAAATATATGTTGAAAATTTGTTTCGTAGGTTTCTTGTGGGTTTTCATTGGATCACTAATGTGAATTTTTGCTATTATTGATACTATCTCTTCCTCTTATAACAATAAGTAAAAGTGAAAAGGTGTTGGGTTTCGTTCTTAAAATGAAAATGAATGTACCTCAGAAAATGAAGGAACGTCTAATTTGATTGCATTTCCCAGTTTATAGAAAATTAATTTGTCGAGAATATTTAAGAATTGAGAAAGTAATTCAAGTTTGTAATTGTATGAAAGCTCTAATTCAAATGAGCCTTTAGGGCAACAAATGTAAGGCAAAAATTCAAAATATTTGGTCTAGGCTTGAAGAGCTAAGGTAATAGTGGGCTTAGAGTGGGAAACACACAAAATCGACCGTTTCATTTAATCTGGAACGTTCTTCAAACGGTCAATTGGTCATAAAGCTAAAAGGGTCCAGCATAATATGAAGAATGTGGCATTAATAAGTGCTCGGAATGCCTCTACAGGAATGCGAACAAACTATAGGTATCGAAAAATTCAAATTCGCACTATTGAAACTTTCACGAATTCCAAGCTACATTCTATTGGACCAGGTATCATTAAACTGGAGAAAGAACTGTATTAATCCATTCTTCGTGCCGGTCTGATGAAGACAAGGTTTCTTCAACAAGCTATAAGATTCATGAAGGAGCCACATTCGGGTTTGCTAGGCCTGATTAGGAAGGGGAAGCTGAAGGATGTGCTATGATTTTAGGTCATCCACAATAGACCTCTTAATGCAGGTCGCAGTGGAATGAAGCTGGTCCTCCCCGTTTGTCAATCTAATCTAATTCTGCATTTCGGCATCCTTGCTTGTATCTCAATCATGATGTTTACTCTGGACTCTGGTCACACTGTTCTCATAAAACATGGAAAACTAGTCGATTAGGGCTGTTATATCGATATAGATTAGTCACAAAGGCACCTAAACAACAGCAAGTTCACAGTCACTTCTACATGAGTACATAGTTTTATAAAAATCTGGTGTGTAACACCCAAACGACTTTCATTTATTGCAGTCAATGCAATAATCCAGTAAAACATAAAGTGATCCTCTTACAAGAGTAAGATAAATTAATAAGTTTATAAAAAATGCAGTTAACCTTCGAGAAGGAAAGAAAATATGTAGCCGGTTTTCGTGAAAAACACGAGAAACTGAAAAAAGAAACCAATTAGTAACGTCGATTCCTCTGATAGTGCCTAAATAGAATATACCGTTTGAGCTTACTGAAGGTTTTGTTTTTGAGTTAATTTTGTTACACAATTGGATTCTTTTTTTTTCTTTTATTAAGCTCATTAACGTCTGATGCCTACTTAGTGCCGGCCTCTGGGTAGTGCTGTCCCGTAACAGACAATCTTGTCCATCTCAGGATAGTGAGCTGTAAACTCTTCTAGGGCGAGAAAGTCTAATGTTAGCATTGCTGGACTTTTGAATGGCTGATTCTATCTCTTCTGGTTTTCCGCTTTCCAGTACGCTACCAATGAACAAAAAATAAAAATATTCTTCGCATTCAAGGGGTCTCAAAACATATTTTTCCAGTGAGAACTCAATTTCGAGCATTAGTTGACGATCACAATACTTCTTCCTTTTACAGCAATTGGAAAAAATAGAAATGAAATGAAATGAAATAAGGTAATTATTTTAAAATTTAAATTATAAAAAATATCCAAGACAGTGACGAAAAATGATCATGATAAAAAATAAAAAAACATTTACTTTTAGTAGCGCCCAAAGGTTGGACAATGTTAACAGTATTTATATAAAATGGCTTTTCTTCACTCTCTTTTTTTTTAACATTTTCGAACAAATAATGTTTCTATTCCTTTTACATTTCAAATGAAACAGAAGCTTCTATTTTACTGTATTCATAGTTTGAATGTGTTTGAACATTCATACCCGAATTAAAATACCGCCCAGAAGTTAAACAATTGTAAAACAGGCCGGGGAGTAAAAAAAACGTTAGTAAGCACAAGGATGATGGTTTTTTGCCGGAGGGGGAGGCGACGACGTCGGTAGATGGAAGAAGATTGGAGACGGCAGGACCTCTACTGGAAGGGTCAGGAGTGCGATAACAAGCTATACCACCGTTCCCCTTTCCATGCCATTTCTATTGATACAACAAAGGATACCGCATTATTATGTAAAACGACCGTTACGGCGTTTACAAAAATGACAACTCACACAAACACTTTGGAAGGAGAGACTATGAGCGGTTTTTTTTTTCCTTTTTTATGCAATTTAAGTCCCTCTAGCCACTGCTAGTAAGAGCCAACCAAAAAGAGGAAAGTAGTATTTTCTCGGGGACTTAGAAGTGGAAAAATATCATGTAAATTCATGCCGGTTTTCTTTTTTTCTCTCTCACTCCTAGCTTTTCTCCTTTAACCAAATGTCCATTTTTACAGTTTCTCATTACTGTTTGGCAAGAAGCGTTTTCTTTTTCCTTCTTTTTTACTCTCTGCTATGAATAAATTGAAGTGAAAGACAGACAGCTCAAGTGGAAGAAGGAAACTGAAGGAATGGAGGATGTTACTGTAAGTACTAAGAAATTGCCGTCTCTCCATAGAGCTGTTATATGACGGCAGTTGAGCAAAGAGGAAGACCATAGGGCGCCAGAAGCTCCTGCCTCTTCTGTTCTTAATAAGTAAAAGGGGTCGGTCAATTATTCAAGAGTCACTTGTTATACATCTCTTCCTGTGGGCCCACCTTGGAATAGCACAACGTATACAAAACTTCATTAAATATTCAAAACCTTATCCAACTACACTTATACAATGCAATATACAAATATTTTAACTTCTAAGGAAGAATTTAGTGGATTCAAGTACACTTAGTAAAATGGTTATCTCCAACCATAAAATCGAAATATTTCTAAGATTGTCCCTGGCAATACAGTTTAGAAGCTCCAAGATTTCCAACTGTATAAAATATCGTTTATAATTTCTAAAGGGAGACAACTGGTAGCGGCATAAAAATGACATGTTGCAGATCTAAGTACGCAGAGTCATAGAGTAAAGCACAAAATCTGTTTTAAGCAATTTCTAGAGGAGCTGCAACTTAGGCACCCTCTTTAGAGAACTATGTCGATGTATTCTACGTATCTAATGAAGGACCCGCAGCGTGAGTTCGAATTAATTAAATAAATTATCTAGGAATAAATTAGTAATTAATGAGTGACTTTCCTTCCGGATACGACTATGCTAAACCATATGGTCGTATTTAGAAAGAAACATTGTAAGAATATTTTGTAAATAGAATGGAAAGAAGCGCGAAGAAAGAAGTGTTCCAGAGAAGCCAACTTAAGTCAAGAAAGGAGCGTGCGAGAAGGAGAAAAAATCTGCTGTGAAACACTCAACGACTTTTGCTGCTGCAATAAACAAGTTTATGAAAAATCAAACATCTTTAAACTACAAAATTCATTCATTTGTTCTAATATAAATATAGGGAGTTTGTTGATAGGGTTCACATCGCTCTCTGGATTTTTGTTTACTTTTGTTTTTTCAAGTGTTCTTTTTCGCTGAATTTGTGCAAAGTGTTAGATTATGCAACATCCAACTTAACGTGAAAATTTGGTGTCATTCACATTTATCATTTATGTGTTATTAACGAAAAAATATTACACATTTTTATTAAAGTGAATTTTTATTTAGTGTTAGTTTCAAGTGAAGTGGTGGAGAGAGAATTGAAAGAGACAAACTAGCGCGTGATCTTTGTCCTGTTTATTTTATATGAACTTCGTGTACACATATACTGCTAAATCCCATGTTTTGTGAATAACATTTTGACCTACTTTAAATTATTCAAGGCCTTTTTAAATTTAAAGGGTACTTAAATTAAAAAAAAAAAAAACTGGTAGCATTAAAAACAAAATAATCCATTCATGCCTAATAGCCTAAAAAAATATTTCACACCAATGGAAAATAACAGTTAACTGAAAATAAGTTGAAAAGATCTCGAAGTTCTCCAGAAAATCTTGGTGAAGGTTATACAAAAATTTAAAGGGAGATCACGATCCGGATATGAAAACCCCTAAAAAGTCAGAATTTGTGACTGTTTCTATGGATAAACTGATGACTTCCTTTGGTGCATTGTTGGATTCAAAAATTATATTACTAGAGAAGATTTCTTCAGAATGGAAGCAAGATGAAAATAAAGCCCAGAAAAAAGAAATTGAGAGTTTGAAATCGCGTGATAAATTACATGAAGCTCAATGGATAGAAAATAAGTTAAAAAGTAAAAATTTAATTTTTCGAGGGATAGAACTCAAAGCTGGTGTAGACTACGAAAATCAGATTGAAACTTTTTGTATAGATCAGTTAAATATTGCAAAAGAAGATATATGCATAACTGAGGCAAACCCATGGGTCGGCCAAATAGTGGCGTACAGCCATCCTGGCCAGTTTCGCCAGTTTTAATACAGCAGTTAATATTCTTTAAAAAAACAAACAAATTGAAAGGGACTTCTTTCGTCGTTCATAGAGATTTGGCATTTAGAACGAGAATCAAACGGAAGTGTTTAGCTGTTGATAGAAAGGAAGTCAAGCGATTAAATCCGAATTTAGGGGCGTCATGGCGATTAGACTGATTGAGGGTATCTCTTTGAATGGGATCTGTGTGGAGGCCTGATATTTAACAGAAACGAGGATGGTGTTTTGAGGTTTAAGGAGATTTTCCAACTTGATTTGACTGATTGTGTGAACAGGTTTTTTAAGAAGAAAGAGGAGAATTGTAAAGCCGCTGCTGAGGGGTCTCAATTAGCGCCAGAAACTGTGTATTTGATAGTACGTCAATTATTGAAAAGTAAACGATGGAATTGCGGCATTAAAATCTGGACCACAAGGCAAAGAAAATTCGATCTTTCTACCGCAACTGAAACCAATTTGCTACATCCACCATTGAGTATCAAGAAAGTTAATGCACCTCCATCCAAGGATAACCACTGGAAATCAAACTATGGACCATGTAAATAATAACTAACTAAAACAGAAGGTAATAATAAGTTTACTATTCTATACTGGAACATTTCTGGTTTTAATAGTCTGTTTAAATTAGATTCTGATCAGATTAACGAACTTCTTAAAAATGATATATTATGTTTCACAGAAACATGGGTTGTAGGTAATACTTTGAAACTACCACTTGTTGTGGAAGAAGAAATGCAGAAATAAATAGTTTTGAAAAATATTTTAAGTGAAATAATTTTGGCAAAAATTATATATTTTAGAGTCAGGTACTATAATTTAAGGTCATTGCTGCTAAAGAGACAAAAGCACAGGAATCCGTTAGAAATAACAATGCCACTTGGACAACTGTTTTGTAAGAGAAAATCCCCCGTTAGAGAGGGCATTCCTTCAAGATAGTTTGTTGAAGACAGCGAAGCAGAACACTTCAGGAATCGCTATCTTAGAATCAGTGCAGTTCCACTATATATTAATAAGTTTATAATATCTTTGCAAATAACTTGTAATTATTATTTTATTAGAATATACTTATTGTTAGCAGTGGTGACTACTTTCTTATTTCTGATACTTCAGTATAAACATATATACTTACAATCCCCTTTTACAAAACCGCTCACGCCACAAGCTACTACACTACAACAACAACACACCAATAATATTTCATTGGTGGCAGCGGTGGGATATTTTATCAACCAGAATCCACAAAATTAACAAGTACGTACAATTTTCAATTTAATAATTAAACAAATTGTCCATCAGATAATTTTATTGCTTTTTCAATTATTTTCTCAGCGGAAATATCTTAAATATTTCCCATAATTGAATTTTCTATTGAATTTCATTTTTAAATTTTTGTATTTGTACCACTGTACCCCAATCCCTTGTGAATTTTGAATTTATGAGTGTTCTTAATAGATCGCAATTTGTAAAGATACTCCGCGATAATAACGTTTCTGTTGGCGGCAATTTAATCCAATTACACAGACGTCTTGAAAAATATAATCTTTCCCCAAGTAATTCATTTATTTCAAAAATATATAAGATAAATGGACAAGATACGGGCATCGACGCTGCTGTAGAATATTTACTTGCTCAGCAACAATTAGCCAATCTTACTGCTACCCCTAGCAATCAACCTGCTAGCCCCTTGAGAAATTTACAATTAATAAATAGTTTACTCACCTTCGATGGCGAAAATGTAGCCAGTGTGTCCGATTTGCTAGACCAAATTAGCCATTGCGCTAGCCTTTCAGGCTGGGACGACGCTGCGAAATTAGAAATTCTAGCACTTACGCTCTCAGGGGTCTGCAAAAATATTTATGATACGCAGAAAGCCGAATTACAACGCCAGGGTACAATTATAACGTATCCTCTAATTTCAGAGCGACTTCTAGCCCGATTTCGTAAGGAGAAAACCCCTCTAGTCCTCTTACAACAGATGACTGATATTCAGTCTCTACCTACAGAGTCTCCTGAAACCTTCGGGATAGAATTAGACATATCCAGTCCGCCATCAGCCTAAAAGCTCAAGCTAACCCACTCGAGGCCTTACATTCTATTTTAGACAAAGTGGCCACTGATGCGTTCCTGAAGTCTCTTCCTCAACCACTTCGTAATGAGGTATGAACAAAGCTACCTCAAAAATTAGACGAAGCACTTTCTTATGCCAGTGCCCTAAGAGAAGTACGGGCTTCGGAAACAAACCCTACAGTTTTCGCAGTCACCTCGAAAACTTCTAATCCACGCACACCCCTACTCCATGTCGTTTCTGCGGACAAATGCATTTCCATGCAGAATGCCCGCATCGAAGTAAAAATCACAAACCATCATTAAAACCTACTACCACTCTTAGAGTTTTTAATGTAATAAAGAACAGGCCCTGCCCCCATTGTTCGGTCCACGTCAAATATTAATGGATACCATGAACTCCTTAGGAATGACTGTGTCGCATACGCCAGGTAATTACTCATATATTTCTCCATCAGGTGGAAATAGTACGGTCGATTTAATCTGGATTAGTATACAATTTTTGTCGCACAGATCTGATATGAAGTTGCTAGACAATTTTATTTTGAACGATCATTAAATCTTGTCAATTATATCTGTGCCTTTCTTAAGTAATAGTTCATTATAATAGTAGTAAAGATTATCTAATGAAAAGTCCTAATAACGTAATTAAGCCGATTAAATGGAATCAGAAACAGTTGTTAGAGTTTCAAAAGAAAATGAGTCAAGATTGCAATATATATTACCACAGTAAAAATAGTGAGCGTCTTTATTATAACATGGTAAATACCAAATGTACCCTGCAGAAGCTTGTAGTATGAAACAATACGAACGTGGAACCTCGATTTAGTTTAAATAATTACTTTAGATGGTTAACTCGGACTGTAAGAAATTAAAATTGGAAACCCGATTGTGTTTAAAAAGATGAAAAGAAATAAATTATACCCCTGATGCTTTATCCGAATATATTTTAATTAGAAATAAATATCAGGCACAAATTAAAAAAGCGCAAAAGTCATACGAAAATGGAATTTCTACTAATCTTGCGAACGTTAAAAACTCCCACAATTTTGGCTTACTGTGAAAAAATTAAGATCAACTATGAACCAGGTAAACGAAATTAGTGGGGACACATGGTATAATGTTTCTTCTTCATTTCTCAATACAAGTATCTCCTTAAAGAATAATTTCTTTAGTGTTACTGATCCCTATTTGGATTGTGATTTTTCATTAGAAGATCTCCAGTTTGTCGTAAATAAATGCGGAACAAACAAGGCAACCTGCCCGGATGGCATCCCATATGAAATTTATAAAAACCTGCCACCGGAATGGGAACATAATTTATTAATGTTGTAAATTGGATGTTGAGGTTCGGTCATACAAAAGAACTCTTTTTAAATTTCTAAACATGTTATTTATTAAACATGTTCAATGTGATATACAGTACTGAACATGTACCAAAGGAATGGTCGGACACTATGATGATGATGTTATTTAAAAAAGGATGTAGAAATATACTAGAGAATTACAGGGGAATTTCTTTATTAAATACAGTCACTAAGTTATTTACCTCCCTAATTGCCACCAGATTGATGAACTGGGTAGAAACTAATACTATATTTCCAGAAGGCCAGGCGGGTTTCAGACGGGGACGCTCTTGTATTGATAATTTATTTGTGCTTAATAGTATTGCTTCCATTTACACATTTTTAAACGTAATTATTTATACGCCATATTTATAGATTTTCGCAAAGCATTTGATTCTATCAAACATGACTAACTCTGGCAAAAAATGTATGCATTAGGTGTTAGTGCTAAAATAATAAGAATTTTATTACCTTTTACAGTAACTTTTACAAGCCTATCAAAGTTCTAATCTGGACAGAGAGGCTTGGAAGGATGGACCGCCAATTTTAGGCATCTCTGTGTGGTACACGGACGGCTCCAGGATGGAACAAGAAGGGGAGCCGGAGATTACGGGGTTAATTAACCCAGATATATCATTTCGTTAAGGTTAGGTAAGCTAGCCGCAGTCTTTCAGGCAAAGCTACTTCCAATAATAATCTGTGCTACTGAGGTGAGATAAAAAAACAAGAGTTACAAAACTCCGAAGTCGTCATCTACTTAAAGAATCAGGCGGCTTTGCATTTAATTAGCTTATTCAACTCGAACTTATATTTAACTCAATTAACTTATATTTAACTCGGAATTTAACGCGACAAATTTCTAAAATAACTTTTTCGGAAATATTGTACAAATCAAAATGGTGGGATTATATATGTGCGCAATTAGTATTCCAAGTTTAAAGGAAATTTTAATAGTTATTATTATAGAGAGAATTTCAAAAAACTGAAAAACCTCTTCTGTAAAGTCGCACTTCCGGTTAACCGATTATCTTCAAATTTGGAATTCTAGCAATGCTTCTAATGTGTATTAATATTATGTAAGTGGTATAACCATACATTAAATATTGAAATGGTACTTTAGAGGAAAGCTTAACGCTACTGTTGCTCCAGAACCATGCGAATGTTTCAAATACATGCGATAGGTTTCTGAAGTTAAAAGAAAATTGTTGGTCATCTTTTCGAGAAAATCGCGAGAAAATGGGGGGAAAAAAATCCGTAAAATTGCATTTTCGGTTAGGGGATTTTGACCGAAACTTTCATGTCCCAGTTGAGGTGGTAATATCTAAACGGAATACCAAGTTGGAGCTTCTTGAGATTTTTAGTTTTTGAGATTTTGTCACACACACACACACACACACACTCACATTTTTATCGTACTCAGGGCATATCAAAACATGTATTTCTGTTGAAAACTCTATTCGAAAGCAAAACTTTCTCTTACCAGCAGTAAGAGAAAGAAAAAAGGAAAAAAACAAATACAAATGCACTGCCTAAACACTACGGTTTCAGCAAAAGTAAAATTTTTGGTGTAACTTCTGACATTAGATTACTCTATAAAGTAACGCTGCAACGAAATCAACCCGATTCTACAATCTATTATTATGGAAAATCGTTAAGAGAAATGCCCAGTAAGAATGGTTCAATTCGACACACGTATTTTGCAATTTAGATTATCATGAAATCGTAAAAAGCGGAGTCCAAATGTCCTATTTAAGGGAACGTAAGAGATTTTAGGTTTCCACTAAAAAGCGTGATTTGAACGTAAAATTGCATCTAAAACTACTGCGGTGACCTTAGACTTTCCACTTTTAAAACTGACATTTGAAAGTACGAGTATTCTACGAACTCATCAAGATATTATTGTAATATGTTTACTTCAACCAATTGTAAATGTGGATAATGTTAAATTATTTCACAGTATGGATAATAAACATTATTCAATGAGATAGTTTAATCATGCCCACTTTAATAGCCTACACCCTACAGTACAATAGAGAATGGGCTAGAGTGAATGAAGAGAGAGAGAGAGTGAGTGAGAGTGGTAGTGTGAGGAGGTAATCAAAACCATAACAGGCGGAAAGCACTTGATAGTTTCTGATTAATCAAAATGTCCATAACAATAGAAAATAAACAACACAACACAACACACACACACACACACACACACACACACACACATATATATATATATAGAAGCATGTTTAGCAATAATTGTTATATACTATATACCAGCCATCAGTGTGGCTAGACTGTACGAGAGCTCCCCAAATTACCTTTTAGATATTATCTATAATAGTAAAGCATTGCGCTTTAAACACTAATTCAATCACGCTAACTTGCGAGTCACTTTTAGTTACTTTAATGTTTCTTGACTTTTCTTCTTTTTCTATTTTTTTTAAATTAACTATGTGAACTTAAAATTTCGTTATCTCCATCTATTACATTTACATGGCTTTCATTTCAGTTGATATTGAAAATAATTTTATATGGTAATTACTTTTCTAGTCCACTGATTAATAAACATATTAAACACATTGACAAATAAACACTTGATAAAACATAATGTAATGTTTTGCGATTTAAAAACAAATGCTAATCAATAATACAAATCTGGTAAATCTGAATGCAATACAATTACTTTTCCAAAATTAAGCGAAAAAAATAAATTAGTATCTATAGGTGGTGAAATTTTTAGGTTAGATGTTAGGTATGTGAAGGTAGTGGGGGTTATAAAACCAAATGCAGATAATTTAAAGGTTTTATTGTGGCTACCTTAGGTGTTAGTGATTGTACACTGAACTGTAGCCGTCCATAAAGTGAATCATTATCAAAAACTATGCGAGGAGCTGGAAGTGCCCACGATTTTGGGCCGCCTGCCCTACGATATAATGGCTCCTAAATATAACTTTTACAAGCCTTTCAAAGTTCTAATCTGGACAGAGAGGCTTGGAAGGATGGACCGCCAATTTTAGGCATTTCTGTGTGGTACACGGACGGCTCCAAGATGGAACAAGAAGTGGGAGCCGGAGATTATGGGGTTAATTAATCCCAGGTATATCATTTCGGTAAGGTTAGGTAAGCTAGCCGCAGTCTTTCAGGCAAAGCTACTTCCAATAATAACTTGTGCTACTGCTGAGGTGAGATAAAAAAAACAAGAGTTACAAAACTCCGAAGTCGTCATCTACTTAAAGAATCAGGCGGCTTTGCGTTTAATTAGCTTATTTAACTCGAACTTATATTTAACTCAATTAACTTATATTTAACTCGAAATTTAACGCGACAAATTTCTAAAATAACTTTTTCGGAAATATTGTACAAATCAAAAGGTGGGATTATATATGTGTGCAATTAGCATTCCAAGTTTAAAGGAAATTTTAATAGTTATTATTATAGAGAGAATTTCAAAAAACTGAAAAACCTCTTCTGTAAAGTCGCACTTCCGGTTAACCGATTATCTTCAAATTCGGAATTCTAGCAATGCTTCTAATGTGTATTAATATTATGTAAGTGGTATAACCATACATTAAATATTGAAATGGTACTTTAGAGGAAAGCTTAACGCTACTGTTGCTCCAGAACCATGCGAAATAATCAAGTTTCCCGGGAAAATGTTTCAAATAAATGCGATAGATATTTATATGTGTTTTCATTACAAAAATAAAACATAGTATACGAAGTTTAAAGAATATCGTTGGATTCAGTAAACTTGCTATGTCGGTTGATGAATTCTGAGGGAATGCTGATAGCCCGGGACTGGTGTGGGATTTTTGGGTATACTCATCGTAATTAGCAGTCAAAATAAGATTTTTTTAGTTTGGGTATCCGGGCATTCAGGTTCACAGGGCAACGAGGTGGCAAATCACCTTGCCCGCAAGAACTGAGGTGCGTGTGATGAGATGAAGTTTGACTGTGTGGTTCCATTAAATTGAAATAGTTGTACAACATCAACTACCTCTGCTTGCTGAATGTGTATTCTGTGAATATTGGGAGGTATCAGTGCAAGCGTTGTTCTATATTTAGGCTAGGACCTACACAGCGATTTTGTGCAATCTAGATTGTTGAAGAAATAGTTAAAGCAGTTACACCTAAGGTTTTATATCCGTGCAGTTAGCATTTTAATTGTACAGAAAATCATTGAAGCAGTTTTCAAGAAAATCCCTGAACAAAATCTCATAAACCTATATTCTGTAAAGTCGCACTTCCGGTTAACCGATTTTATACAAATTTGGAATTTTACCAATATTTCCAAGGTATATTTTTATGATACAGCTGTTAGGACAGTATTGCCTGTAGTGGTTCTTCAGAGAAAAGCTTATCACTGCCCCCCCCCCCAAAATCAATTTAATAGGGAAAAATATTTTAAATAAAAATGATAGATATTTTTTGTATGTTTTGTAGGTAGGATACGAAACTTAAGTAAAATCATTGGAGCTGTTTTTGCAAAAACTGAAAAAAAAATCAGTAAAATAGCACCTATGATTGATGGATTTTGCCTGAAACGTTCTTACCAGATGCTGCTATTTTTCGTTCTTGAGGTATTTTGTTATTGTGTTTATTTTGTTCACACACAGACCATTCGCTTTCAAGTAGTAAGAGAAAGTAAAATTTAAGTGAAAAAGGCAGAGAAGAAAGATACAATAATAATGATTGTTTACATTGCATTATCAAAAGTATATCACGTGTAAAAAAGAAAAAAAGGTGCAGATAAGGTGTGTTGTTAAAGCTAAAGAAAAAAAGAGTAAGTAGAAATAGACTAGACAAAACTATAATGTTTACTTGATCATGGAACTTTGGGAAATTCCTTAACTCTTTTCTTCCTGGCATTGTCAGATAAGGAGGTAAAAATTAAAAGAAGACATAAGAAGGTGTAGCTATATGATAGGGGTTAGCGGGTAGAACACAGCAACAAAACACAGACAATATTCTTGTCTTGTATATATACGCAACATAGACGTAGACAAGAAAACAGGCCTAGACAGAAAGAGAGTGAGAGAGACAGAGTGAGATTATATATACTGTTTAGGTAATTACAAGTATTACAAAAAGGAAAAGAACAATGGTAATCTATGTAAAGAGAGTTTTGTTTTGGTTGGAGGAGGGAAAAGAATAGGAGTGAATCGCGTGCATTGCACGTCTATCTGTGTACAAGTGGTCAGGAATAAGTGTAATCAGTGTGTGTATGTTTGTATGTATGTAGGAGTATTTAGAGCTGGAAGTAGGTAGGTATATAGAGAATCCGCCGTCTTTAGGATGAGCTTCTTCTTCTCAAAACTAAAGTTCTATATAAAAACCAAAACTTATATATACATCATGATCTCATGACCAGTTTTATATATAAAAAGATTCCTGGGAACTATATCTTTTAACCATTATCATTTACTATCTAATTGTAAAAAAAAAAAAATAAAATAAAATAAAAAACACACAAACTAGGAAAAAAAAAGGAATTCAAGCCTCAGCCCTAGGTTTTTAATAGTTTTTATTTATCTTCTTCCAGTTTTACAATGTTTATTCATCTTTATTCGAGTATTATTATTATTTTTTTTTTTGTTATCGGGTCTTTTCTTTTATTCCATTGCACATTATATATACCTTTTCTTGTTTATTTTTTGTTTAAATAATATGTTAAAATTCACCTGCTCTAGGCATTACCATGGTTAATTCTTGTTCATGTTTAGGTAAAACAAAATGTTAAACGTAACCGGTCCGAAAAGCAAAAAACAAAGACAAAAAATTCTAGTGTAACCCATTCACTTGACTTCCTCTACTACACGTCAATACACTTATTACACGTCAATACACTTACTACACGTCAATACACTTATTACATGTCAATACACTTATTAAATGACAAATTTTCTTTAAACTCAGCAAATTTTTACTCAGTTACCCACTACAACAAAAGTAATAGAGCTAAAAGAGTATACATTGGCGCCCCCACAGGTAAACGGTACAAACCATAATATTTACACTTTAATCCAAAAGGATAGCGTCATACACTGCATAAACTATTTCAAATAATAGTCAGTGCAGTTAGCATTCAAAGTGCAATGACAAATCAGTGCAAAAGTTTTTCAGAAAATCCCCCCCCCCCCCAAACTCAAAAATCTTATGTAAAATCGGACTTCTGGTTAACCGATTTTTTTACAAATCTGGAATTCTACTGATGTAATTCTACTGATGTGTATTAATATTATATAGATGGTAGAACCATAAATTGTACTGAAGTGGTACTTTAGAGGAAAGCTTAACAATGCTATCCTCCCAGAATCCGCCAAAAATCAGTTTTGCTGGAGAAAAGATCTCAGAAAAAGATAGGTCTTATGGTATAAAAGTGGTAGGTATTTCTGCAGGAGATAGTATACAAGTTTTAAAGAAAATCGTTGGAGTCCATTATCGTTGGAGTCCATTATCGTTCGAGAAAATTACGAAAAGTGAAAACAAAATAATTCTGTAAATTCGCAATTACAGTTGATGGATTTTACCAGAAATCTTCGTATCTAAATGGAATACATGCTTCTTTGAGCTTCCTTTTTTTCTGTTTTTGAGATATTTTGTTAAAACACACACACACACACACACACCACACACACACACAATATATATATATATATTCGCTAAAAATTTTTTTTTCAATTCAGTAAGCACTTCTCTTACTAAAAATTTACTAGGAGTAAGAGAAAGTAAAAAGAAAAAAGCCAATAATATCGTGTTTGTGTAAGCAATATAATGTAAATTCAATTCTAAGCGAAAAAGTTCATTTTACCAGCTTCTTAAGCAAAAATTAATAAAGCTGGCGAATGTTTGAATAAGAAAAAATCGATTACTTTATGATTATGAAGTTTATTTCTTTAATAAACAATTATACAATTCCAACACATACTCAGAGTAAAATTAAATAAAAAAAGGAAAATAGAAATAAAGAAGGGGTAACTGAAAACATAATATATACATAAATATAAGGTTTCCATGAAGCCAATTAAAAAGAAACACATATAAACCTAAGTAAATATTTGTTGAAGAAAGGATTCAGCAATAACTGCATAATTTTTACAAATAATTAGTATTTACTTTCGTTATATATCGATATAAATCAAGTATCGCGAGATAAATTAAATCCTTACATTCAGTATTAATTCTCACACCATTATGCTTTTCATTAATAGATTGTTAATAATGATTTAGGATTTTATCGAACTTTGTTTTTGATATTTGTAAATAAAATATAGACGACAATTGAAATAAAGTAAAAACAGCCATATTATTCAACTCTAATCAGTCTGATATCTAGCGGCATTATGCGAAAACAGGAACTTATTTCAGAACAAATCCTCAATAGTATACCAAACAGCAGGAGAAAGAGGGAGTAATTAATTTTGAATTGAAATAGTTAATTCTCAGTATTTGCAGCTTTCATACATTTTTATATTATCATATGTTAAGTACCAATTTAATGCAGTAGCATTAAACATGCAAAAATGCGGAAAAAATGAATATTCAACAAGTGAGTAAAATATTTTTACACTCGAGTTCAGATAATCGACTTAAGTGTATAAAACTATTATTTTACTCACTGTTTGATAAATAATTGCACTTACTCGTATCTGGATTTTCAGATTTAAATTTTCATCAGAAATGCATGTTCAGAGTTCCTTCGAACAAAAAAATGAATACGAAATGTATTTAGCGAATGGTCTGTGCGTGAGTGTAAATGAAAGTTTCTCAAAAACGAATAGCCGCAGGAAGTTCAAACTGATATCACGGCTAGGTATTACGATCGCATCAGACAGGAAGTATTTCGGGTAAAATCCATCAACCGTAATGTGCGACTTTCTCAAAAACAGCTACACCTTTTCTTTAAACTTCGTGTACTATTTACATACATAAATGCCTATCATTTTTTTGAAACATTTATCCGGAAAAAATGAGAGTGTTTATGAGATAAGAGAGAAGGAAATAGCCAAGAAAACATGACAGCAGTCAGAGAAAGTAAAAAACTCTAGCTTTTAAATAATTCTAATTAAAATTAAGAAGATAAAAAGAAATAAAAAAAAGAGAATCAAGATCACTGTAATGAAAAGTTACCCATGTGAAATTATTGGAAAAAATAGTAAAAGAAAAAACACGAAGGATAAAACAGGAAAATACATGTTGTAAAGCCAAGCATAGGACTTTAGGCTATGAAGACATGAAACCTCTTACTTTTCGGTTCTCAAAAATTATATTGTCAGAAGATCGTCAAAAATAATTTAATAATTGAATAGTAGTGGGGTAAAAAAAAAAAGAGGCCACCCCTCTATCTCTCCCCTCCTCTCTCGTACTCTCTCTGTAAAAGATGCTAACACATCGTAATAACATAATGAGGGGCGAGAGAAATATGTTTGAACACATATGTAACACGCAATCAACTTCCCCTCCCCTTCACCGCCGCAAAACCCATGTTTTCATAACTAACCCCTTTTTAAGTATATATAGTGATAACTTTATTACGGAAAATGACACGTCCTACATGTAAACATGTTAAAAACCAGCGGTTTAATATTGTGTACATAATATCAACAGGTTGTTTCGAAACTATCATTTTGTTAGTTGCAATTATTAAATTAAGGATAGATGTTTTTTGAACATGTATAATACGTCGTTTTTATGTCTAGTAGTACATTATAATTTCCTCAAGATTAATGATATATTAATAGACAATTAATAGTCCCCTAAGATTGTAGTACATTATAATTTTATAAATCCAGTCTTATTTTTAGTTTCTCTTACTGATAATAAGAGGAAGTACTGCGATCGTGTCAAACTTACGAAATAGAGTGTTTGTGATCTTATGATCTCTGACTGATTTAGAGATCCAAGCAAGCACTTGCAAATATGCCACAACTGGTTCAAAGCTCATCAGCCGCTTCATTTCCACCCAATCAATCGATCTTCAGAATATTCTGACCTGTGTGTGTGCCTAGACAACCACATATCTGTTGAGAATTCTTCCAACAGCGTTACGTGATTTCAATGACGTGCCTCGACAACCAGTTATCTGTTGAGAATTCTTCCATCAGCGTTAAGTGATTTCAATGACGAAATTAGGATTTAGAAAATCTGGTCTTCTTCATAAGACTTCTATAGTGCAAATTTATAAAGTTGAGCTTCCGTCTGAAAAACGTTCGCGATTTTGTTTGAACCCTTCGCGGTTCTGATGTAACCCAGAAGAACAGGGCAACCTGTGGTGCGCAAGCTATCTCCTTAGCCCTAAGGTTATTGATTTTATAGATGATTAAAACTTAGATCCCACATGCAATTCCAAATTGACGTGAACCATGTATTGAAAGTATAATAATTCTGTAAGTGGAAGTATTGCAATTGTGAACAAACTTTTGAAATATTGGGTTAGGATAAATTCCACTAATTTAAATTTAATAAAGTCACAAAGTAGGTAAAACAGCCTTTATTTAGCACATTAACTGTTTCTATTTTATGTATTAATGTAAATGATTTCAAATTAATTATATGTATAGATAAATACATGTAATAGAAGTAAAAAGAAATACAAACTATATATTTACTTGTAAATACAAAACGTTTAAGAGATATACATATACACATATAGTCTGGCCGTAAAACGACACATTTGTAATACATAGGTGAGAGCAGAGTTGGATAGACGGACGTTACAAAACTATTATAGTTGTTAGTAGTGTCGCACGATACAACTACACCATACAGACTAACAACACTACTTTAACAAATTATACATTAGCAACTAAATCGTTTCTAATGGTTGCTTCCTCGTCTTTTTTTCTTTTTTTTTTTTTTCTTTCTTACTTGTATAGATAAACTGACAAAACGGAACTCTTCTTCCGTTTTACTTTGGTAACATTCTATTTTTATTTTTATTTTGCAGTTTCTTTCCTTAACGGTATTCTTATTTTAAATGTTTCTTGTTATCAGTCATGAAATTGTTGTTTACAGAAAAGGTAGTTTATATCTAAGTAAATGATTACGATATCGTGTTTTTTTTTTTTTTTTGAGGGGGTAGGAAGTATTTTTTTAAATCTTTTTCAGCTTCCTGTGGAAGAGAGAAAACATGAATGACGATAAGACTGTTAAATACTACTTTGTATTAAAATTGTGTTGTTCAGCCATTGGAAAATTATCGCTATTTTTTTCCTTATTATTATTGGCGATTCTAGTCTCTTCCATTCTGGTTATGTGCCTAAACAACCGCAGCTTGATTAATCTCCATGGAATTAACGGGTAGCTAAACCTAACTTTTTCCTGGCTGTGGTATTTATGATTATATTTTTCCATATTTTCCTTACTACTTTCCTTAGATAATGCATCTCTTAGTAATCTGCTTTTTAGTCTAGCGTTTAGGACATATGATGTACCAAGATTGGGATAATAAGTGTGCTAAAGGCAGACACTTTAACATCGGACGATACTTCTCTATTACGCAGGAAACCTTGGTTAATCCCCAAAATAGTGCGAAAGGTTAAGTTTACGGTCAAAAAAAGAAAAGGTTGCCCAAGGAAAATTGGGAAAAGGAGATTTAAAAAATATTTATGATGAGGAATTTGAAAAAAAAATCAGGGAAAGAGTTTACATTCTTAGTTTAAAGAGAATCATTGGAGCCGTTTTAAGAAAATAGCAGAAAACTGAAAAATAATTTTCAGTAAAAACGAACTTCCGGTCATTCGATTTTCTTCAAGCTCGGAATTTCAAGAACATATTTAATTCTCACTAATATTATTTAGTTGATAGAATTGTCTTAAGCCCCCTTTCCCAAAAGTGCCTTAAAATGAAATTTTCCGGAGAAATATTTCAAATCAAAATTGTGGTATCATCTTTGTATGTGTATTCAATATACAAAGACTAAAGAAAATCGCAAAAACATGAAGAGACTATTCAATGAAGTGGTACTTCCGGTTGAGGAATTTTGTCACTGTCGGATCCCATGTTGATACCTAAACGGGATATCAAGTTTGAATTTTCTTCGATTTTTAGGTTTTGAGCTATGAGGCCATTTTCTAAAATACACTTTTTCGGTGACAGTGGACCTCAAAACGCGCATATACCGGTGAAAACTCGATATCGAAAATTTAATACGATTACAATACTTTCTCTGACTTGAAGTAGTAAGAGATGAGTAGATCTGAAGTAGTAAGAGATGAGTAGATCTGAAGTAGTAAGAGATGAGTAGATCTGAAGTAGTAAGAGAAGAGTAGATCTGAAGTAGTAAGAGATGAGTAGTTCTGAAGTAGTAAGAGAAAATTTAAAAAAAAAAGAAGAAAATTGCAGGGAGCTCAATCTTTGTATTCTGTTCAGATACCAATCGCTTACAACAAGAAAATTTCGATAAAATCCGTCAACGAAAGTACTACTTTACTTGTTTCTCCCCCTCCCTCTAGATATATGGATTTTTCGGAAAATAGGTGCAACGAATTTCTTTACATTTATTTAAGAAAATTGATTTTTCAGAGGTTCTGGGAGAGCGACAATGTTAAACTTAGCCTCTTCAGTACAATATACTATTTCTATCGCATATTAAGTTTCACTGAATGCGTTGCTAGAATTCCAAGTTTGAAGCAGAATTAGTTCCCAATCAGAGATGATGATGAGAGGTTAATCAGGGATGATGCAATTTTACAGGGTAGTTTTCTAAATTTTACGGAATTTTCTCCAACTCGAACAATTTTCTTTAAGCTTTGGATGTTTTACTACCTCTTACACAAAGTCTGGGAAAAATCCACAAATATCCAGTCTTCCAGATAACGGACTGGGAAATCTGGAAGTTGTTAAGCAAAATTTAAACTGCCATACAAGACTTGCTGGGAAACTCATAGAAGCGCTACCATACAAAGTAGGTGGCATATTTTGTAAAACTTATTCCTAAAACTACAACTATAATTCCCACTAGCTATTGATGTTTAGGACCATTAAATGTTTTTTTTTTCTAGAGATTCCAAGTTTGAAGAAGATATTTTCAATTCGAATTGTAATAATTGGAGTAAAGGAAATGAGGTGTGAATGTGTCACAGCATATTTTGTTTATAGAGAGAGAGAGAGAGAGAGTAATTAAGAGAGAAAGTGTCTGAATACAGAGCATTATCCATGCAGGTATATGGTTAAGTGTTATTCTAGGAGAGAAACTAGGCATAAGTAGATGGTTTTGGGTGTGCCCTGAGGGATTGTTGACCATAGAGACCAAGGTATAGGTATGGGTTAGCTCTCTAAGGTATATATACAGAAGGCGAGAGAGAGATATACACAAGGTTTGTGTTGTAACAGTGGCTCAGTCTCCCACGGGTGGATCAAACCATCTCCATATATACACACACACACACACACACACACACACACACACACACACTCCTTGTGTCTCTATCCTGTTATAACCCCTTCACAGGGACAGAAAGGGATGGGCCAGCATTTGACAGAGCACTATTCTGTGCATAGCTCAGCGAGGTCAGCTGATTGAGCGAGCTGACCAGTTAGGGGATGGATCCTTATCTTTCCCTCTCTCTATCTTTCTCTTCTCTAAGTCCATTTAGCTTAATGCAACTATATCTATATCTATATATATATATATATATATATGTGTGTGTGTGTGTGTGTGTGTGTGTGTGTATATAGGTGTGTATGCATTTAACTAGCCACAGATATGTACCTGCATGTTGCCGTAGTCATTTCACATTCTATAATATTATTCGCACAACTAAATGCCAAAGCTCAAATAATTTCTGATTCTAATGTTGAACAGCATAAATTTGTTTATGTTTCATCTTCAGAGGCAAAAAGCTCCGTATTCTCCATTTTATCTAAAACAAAGAGAAACATACAGGCTACTATTTAACCCCATTCAGAGTGATTTAAGCAGATGAGCTACATATACAATATATTCACCTAAGTATTAATCTAAACTACAAATTAATCCTTTGGCGCAACAACCCATGAAGGTAGGTATCAGACGAAGATGTTTATTAGGCAGTATAATACTTTTGCTAAAGGATGTACCTAATGTAGTTGAGTAGATCAGGATGATGATGGCCACTGTTGAAGAAGTAACATACTACTGACACTTGCACACGTAATTTCTATTAGTGAGGGGATCGAATAAAGTAAAGTATAGACTCGCCGAGCGAAGAGCGGAGTTAATAGCTTCGGGTGATAGCGCTGGTGAGTTAGAAGTCTTGGCTGTTCTAAGAAGTATAGCTGGTTAGCTTATGGTACGTTTACATCTGACACTTCTATCCAGACACTTAAGTCAAGTGTCGGACAGTAAGTTGTGTTCAGTGTTTACATTGTGACAGAAATTACGTGATATTTGTAGCATGGATATGTGTACGACACCGTCAAAGTTTTGTGTCATGCAACAAATGTCTTAACAGTTTACACCTGCTACTTGTGGCCGATACATTTCTTTCATTGCAAAAAATCAAATTACTGTCATTTACTGTCAGACGGTCATTTGACGATGAAGGCATCAAAAAGAAACATTGCAGCTAGCGTAATTATTCTGGGGTTATTAGAAAAAAAGCGTTCTGTATGGATTCGAGAGTGGATTTTGAGACGTGAAAAACAAAGTGTATACAATCAGTTAATGTCTGAACTTACGTTGGAGGATCCAACACAATTCACAAATTTTGTAAGAATGAAACCATCTCATTTCGAAAAGTTAGCTAGTAAAATTGGGCCTATTGTATGCAAGCAAGACACGAAATTCATAACAGCTATTAGTGTGCGCGAAAGACTTGCAGTAACTTTACGGTTTTTAGCATCGGGTAAGTAGGTTCAGTTGATTGATAAAATGGCTAATTATATAAATTCTTTATTGTTTTAAATATTTTACTTTTAATATCCCATAATTCGGGTTTGTTATGATACATGTCGATTAATTCTTCGACTTCTCTTTTCACCCAATCTCATTTCTCACCCAAACTAAATGCACCGCCACTAATTTAGCTATAATAAAAAGTAGACGGTCGGTCAACTAAAGCAATTTTTGTCAGGCGAGTTTGAACTTGTATGTAATAGTGTTTACACCTACGTATATAGATGTGTAGGACACATGTTACTGACACTTGAACTACATATATCAGACCAAATTTCGTACCGTTTACCTTAGCGACACTTAGTGTCCGACAGAAATTTGTTGCAATAAATGTCAGATCTAAACGAACCATTAGTTGATTACTTCTTGAAAGTTGTTGCTTATAAATATTTTTTTGAGAGTTGTGTGTAACTAATACGTTTTCCTTATTTCTTAAATTTGCCCCAATTTGAATGGTGAATTTAATGTTTTACGTTGATTTTTTGTTAAATATTATTTTGTGTAATTTATATGAAAACTTGGCTGTAAGTAGAAGTGCGGTGCTAGAAGGTTGTATAAGGTCTTGTGAAGAGGTTTAGAATCGTATACAAATTTATTATATATATTTTCAAATCGCCAAGATCTCCTACATTAAAAAGAACGAGTAGATAATAATATTGATAGAAGTATAGGATTTTTTCCCCCTTTTTTTAGAAAGAAAATGGCGGAAGTATGAAGGAATAAGATAGATTGAGAATATACGAGAGTAAGCGTGATGGAGAACGAGAAATACGAAGAAATGGAAGAAAAGATCTGTGAAATAAAAGGAAGTATAAATCAGACTGTAGTGGAGTGGGAAACGACGCTGGGTTTCTGGGCGAGCGACTGAGATAGGAAGTGGAAGAGAGGGAAGGGAATGTCTCTTGGATCTGTGAGTCAGTGACAGACAGCCGATAGTTGACAATTTAGATCGGTTCCTCTAGCCAATTGGGGTTTATGTCTCTTGGAGAGGAAAAATACAGGAAAATAATAGTTGTCAGAGTATATATAGGAATAAGGGGAAACAGAAGGAGAGGGAGGAGAGGGAAAAGGGGAGGGGAATAAAGGAGGCGGCAGCAGAGGTGGAGGAGGCGGTAAAGTCTTGAGCGATGGTAGCCCGGCCACCAGACAAGCTATTACATTGATAAATATGTCTAAAAAGGAGCCTCTTATACTTATATACTGAAATAGCTTGCGTTATATATATATATATATGTGTCCCCTTACTGCTATGTACTACAATATCACATAGGGGACACAAATAAATTTTTAAAAATGTCTTCTTCTTTTTTTATTTTGTAAATTATTGCTAAGAAGATTGGCTGGCTATTTTGTTGCAAAGATGATGGAGTAAATTGCTTAAAACAAAAATACATTAAAAAAAAATTTCCATTATTTTTAACTAAAAACATAATTTTACAGAAGAGAGTAATGTAATCTCTCTTTTCAGAAAAACAAGGAAGGGAACGCTCTCCATAAAAGAGATTTTCTTGAAAACTTTTCCAAAAATCTTTTTTCCTTTCACTGAGCGTCGCACATAAATAAAAAAAACTACTTTTATTTGAAAAATATTTTATTATAAAATTAATTTTTTAAAAACTGTTCCCGAGAAACTGGAACGAAAGGATTCTTTCTATAACGCTACATCAGTAAAATTACGGTTTCACCATCTGGCGGGACTCAAGAGAACTCAATATTTAGTAAAAATTGGAATATTTTTGAAAATCAGCAGTCACAAACTGGGAGAAATCAACAACAAAGAGAAAGTTGTGTGCATGTTTCACACCATATCTTTCTTTCACTCACCGCAGTAAGAAAAAGGACTCATTCTGAGAAAAGAGTTCTAATCGTAATCCTCTTGACCCTCGTCATTCGTCCCAAACACTCTCTGACAATCCTCCCCGACACGTGAAACGTCAATGGCCACGAGACTTGCTCGCAGAAGAGAGTGAACATTAACACTAGAATGCTACCACTGGGTATTTTGTCCTTTGTTACGTCTTTTTGTTTGTTTTATGTATTCATACAAATTTACTTATGGTACTTATGCCGTCGTAAATAACAATAAAAAAGTTAAAAATCCTAGACGTGTACTAGTTCTAGGCTATAACATTGTAATTTATATTTTTCAACACTTACCTATTATCAATTTCGTTTTCATTTTATATATTATATATATATATAGAGAGAGAGAGAGAGAGAGAGAGAGAGTTATATATAATTTATCTAAAATACTTAAGTTCACCGTAATTCAAAAAAAAAAAAAAATGAAACGACCTTCTGACATTTCATGTCTTGTCTCGCAAAACGTCAAATAATATTATTAAAGTTTCCACACGAATGGTCAGTTTTATTTTGATTCATAAAAGAGAATAACCTAGTTTACTTTAGTGAATGATTGAAGTGTGACTTTTTTTTTTTCTTAAATAAGCTAAAGGCGGTAAATGGCGTGAAAATATGGTGATGAACATCATTAGCCAACCAAATCATAGGACCAAAGCAGCGTTGGCAGTAAGGGGATAAACCAACAGGTAAAGAATTGAGATGTGTTGACAAATTTTCTTAGAATTCACTGTAGTGAGATTTAGCAAGTTCAGAAGTAAAAAAAGTAAAAAAAAAGATATTTTGAAATCTTTATGTTTGGATAGGTTACTGACATAAAAGAAAGCGTTTTTAATTCAGCGGAAGATTTGTTTTTAGATTGAAGTATTTGTGGCAGTCTCTTGATATTAGGCGGTTTACCTGATCCGTAAAGTTAAGTTCCGAATTCCATACACGTGCTAGATAGGTATAGAAGGCATAGAAGAGATAGGTATAGTTTTTGAGTGTTTCATTGTGATGTGTTAATTTTGATCGATGATCAAGTAGTAGTCGGGCTTTTGTGGAGTTCGTATCGTTTAGGTCTTGTTGATGATTCGAGGTAGGTCTCTTAGGCTTTTGTCTTGATAAATCCAAGAGTGCAATACGCACCTAATTGGCATGAAGGAATTACTTAAGTAGACTGGGGCAAGTTTTTACTATTTCAGTGTAAAGATTAAGTATTTTGATTTATATGGATTGATATTTTTTTTTAAAAACCATTTTTGCACCAAGATTTTAAAGAATGTAACTGTGATTGTAGAGACCGAACAGAGAGTGTGGGATCAGTAGTATGTGTTAGAGAAGCTGTATGTAATGCCTAATTTTTTCAGGCAGACTTAACGTCTAACTACCAAAGCCAGCAAAGGTGAACGTAGAGGGAGATTTGTGGGTAATCGGTGGATAAAGTGAACAGAGCAGTGGAGCTAAGATATTTACTTGTGGTACTCCAGGAAGTAAAGCGAAGTGGAAACGGTGTCTAAAACACGATGAACCTCCTGAATTTTGGATTATTAGAACAGAAAAGGCTACTGCAAGAAAATTTTAATTTCGGATTAACAGTCGGAGAGGATAACAGCAGTTTTGCTTGTAGTTTATAAGAACAGTGTTTATTAGTTGTAATTCGGTTAATAAGTAAGATATTCGAAACAAAATGATTATTTTCTTAACTAAAATGTATACAATACCGGTTTAACATTAGGAAAATGGTGTAATTAAAATTAGTTTCACAGTAAAAGATAAAAAAGATTTGAATGCAAAGTGGCGGACATATTAAAAGCGGCCTTTATATATATAACAAATATCAGCGCTTTACATTCAAAACCAGCCTTCTAAATACCTAATATAATACTTTAAAGAGAGAGAAAAGGAGGACCTCCTCCAAACCATAACTAAAGAAGGGTCGCTTCCCCCCTAGTGTGTTCTCTCAGTTTGGCGGTGGCCAACGAAAGAAGACCATTATTGTAAAAACTCTAATTCCTTTCTTTAATTTCTTACACTCATTTTCTTATTTGGTGTAAACGTTCAACCAAAGGGCACTGTTACACTATATCGCCGTCTCCAACTTCCTTCTATCTCCCGTAGCTTCCACTTATCTGCTCCCTCCGACGCCAAGCTATAGCCATTTTGATAATGTCCTTGCCCGTTATTATGAACGTGACTTGAATCTTATTTCAATAAAAATAATGTTCCTAATTCTCGAGAACTGATCAATATTATTTCTTTGTTATTTTAAATTAAAGAGTAACCTTTTCTTTTTCTTCTTTAAGAAACAAAAAATATATTTCTATTTATATTAGACTGTAAAAATCATTTGAAGATTTCTAAATGTTACTATTAGATCGCTATAAAAATAAATTTGAACATAATACAAAAGGAAGTAAATATAAGACTGCAAACATTCCAATACATTCATCATATTTTAATGACTTAGTTAATGAATAAAGAACTTCAGGAACTTAACAAACGGAACTACCAGTGGAACAAAAACGAGTTATATACAAAATATACTCAAACCAAATATTGACTTACGAACTTGTACTGTGGAGATTTAACCAAACGCTCAAATTCAATCAATGAAACATCCATTCAATCAATGTTTAATTACATGTTCGGCTAGTCAATGTTGCCAATTGTAATGAAAAAAAAAGAAAAAAAAAGTAAGTCTTGTGATAAGTAAATTAACCATGTTCAACTCCGTGTTGTCGGGCTCAATAGTCGGCTCCCACGAATACACCTAACCACCTCTGTTACGTCCATTTATATGGAACAGAGAATAGGGTACAACCTTAGAACAACACGCTAAGCTTCCAAATTGGATAAAAAAAAACGTAAAATTAGGAGCTGGCTTAGGTCAATCTGAAACAATATTCAAGAATCTACAAGTGGCATTTTAAGTCTACGAAAAATTCTCAACAAAGAGTCTTCACTCAACTCTCTATCAAGACATTTTTTACAGATCAGAGAAGTTTGTACTAGCTAGTTAACCAGTTAACGACCTTTAGGATAAGCGAGAGTTTTAATTCGCTATCGCCAACGCTACTATAACCACTGCTCGCTCGGCTACTCTAAACTCTTCTTCTATTTTTTAACGGTATCTCCTGAACAAACAACGTAGGATATATACTATGAGTAAAAATGTAAGCAATGTGCCTGTACATTTTCAACGTCATCATGCTCATGCTGACCTATTATTACACATGATTCACAGTATCACTTCAGCTAATCCATCCAAAAGCCACCATTCGCATATTATATTTTATTTTTGTAGATTGTGACTTGTTATAAAAGTGCTTAAACATGTCGTGCAGTAACAATGGAATCTTCTCGCTGGATCCCAGTCAGAATCTTCAAGCCGTCCGTATACCAGACCCTTATACCGGAGCAGAGGGTGGATCACTATCCTATTCGCCTCTGAACTGTATAACAATGTGGTAGTTCCTGTCAAAATGAAACCTAGGAACCATCTTGTGATTTGGTTGAAGCTATGAAACTTTCATATCTTTCTAGTCATTAAAATTTGAAAGTTAAGTATATAATCAGGACATATCTAAACTATCAGAAGAATCACTTTGAACAAGAACTAAAAAAAAAAAAAAAATTTCTTTTTATTCAGAAATAAAAATAAAAGGTCAACAACCTTATTATAACATAGAAAGTGTAGAGATAAAACAAAGCCAAAGTATAGAAAGAAATATAGAGAAAAAAGAGAGAAAGAACTATAAAAATTATCTGCCATTTAGTAGAAATTTAATCATGTGAGACATGGGCAGAGTTGTAAAAACATGTAATGAGCATGAAAAAAGGCAGAGCTTTATATATAAGAAGGAAACGGATGTACCACTTTAAATAGCGCTAACGACTACACCGGATATATATATATATATATATGTATGTGTGTGTGTGTGTGTGTGTGTGTGTGTGTGTTCGAAGGCGTACAGGAAAACGTTTTTAGCAAAAAGCTAGAGTAATTGGTGAGATAGTTGTTGCATGAAACAACATTAAAGAATAATCTATTTTTTTCAGTACGTATATATAAATAGTCGAATAGTAAATGGTAATAAAGAGAGACAGATTGAGTGTGAGAGAGAGAGAGTGTGTGTGAGAGAGAGAGAAAGAACAAAAAACAAATTTGGTGTGAATCACTCACACTACTTTCTCTTATTCTAATTAATACAATTTAATCAAGAAATTGTCTTTAAACATCGCAACGTTACAATGTTTAGTTGGGCTGGCCATAAAAATGGTGGTGGGGATTTTACTTCTATACTTGAAGCGGCCATATGTGAAGCGTTTTAGGTCTCTTTTTCAAGAGAACGTATTCATGTTAGAAAATCCACTCTGAGAGTGAGCGGAAGTTATGGACGAGAAAGATACTACGTCGGGAATAGAGAAATAAATTTCCATCACTTCCCATTTTTACTTTCTCTCTAATTGCTGTTAAAAGAAATTATTTTGCAAGCGCATCAAAGTTTCGAAATTAATTTTTCACTCGGAAATACATTTTTTGAGTTCATTGAAATCAAACTTCTTTTTTTTTGTGGTTTTCTTTAAAATGGCTCCAATGATTTTCTTGAAAATTTCATATACTATTTACACAAATAAATCTCATCACTTTTAATTGAAGACTTTTTTTTTTTTGGATGGCAGGTTATTCTTGGGAATCTGTGACGTTAAAGTTCAAATGTGAGATTTGTTCAATCTTACTGGCGCTCTTTTCTCGCTAAACTCGCCTTAAAGAGATTTATAGATTCTGAAAATGATATGAAGAACAAAAATCAATATTATATTAAAAAAAAAAAATTATAGCTAGACATAGTATAAAACAGCAAAAAGTATATAAAAATAAAATAATAACAGTTAAGTTATTCCAATGAATAGTGCTTAGAAAGGAAAATCTTTCTTCTATCTATCGTCCATTTCTTATCGGCTAAAATAACTTTGTATTCAGAAGACAAATAAACGACATACAACCTAGTGGATGTTGCCCTGTGTGTGCGAATAGATTCACACGGTATAGCTAATAATGTACTAAAAGGGGAAACGGCAATAAGACGATAAAGATCAAAGAAATAAAGACTTGGTTTCTCTGTTCTTTTACACTTATAATTTTACACACTAAAACACAAACACACAAGTGTTTATACATAAAGTACAGATCCGTGGGTATATATATATTCTATAGTTGTGTTGGCATACATGTTTGGCAGACGACAAACACAAAACGTGGGGACTGGCAATGCTAATACTTAATGAATATTTCCGTGGCAGAGACTAGAATGAAGGAGAGACCTTCATATTGCAATATGACCTTACTATTCTTCTAGTAAAGTTACATGAGAAAATAATAATAATGAGGCTATTTTTCAAAAAAAAAAATCAATTTTTTATTACTTTTTATGAATTTTTTATTGATGTCCAAAATATAACCCTTTGTGATTGACCTGCTGTAAGCCATCTTTCTGATAGCTTTCGGATTTCTCTCTGATAGCATTTCTTGAGTTGGAATCAAAAAAACTCCGGCACTTCATTTACAACTTCGGTAACTTTATCAAATTTTCTACTGCAAAGTAAGTGTGTCATGGACCGAAAGAAATACTAGTGGAATAGAACTCAGTCTGGGACTAATAGGGTGGGTATAAAAGAAGTTCAGCGCCATCAAGTTTTGACTTTCTCTTAGTAGGAGGAAGTCTTGCGATCGTGCCAGATTTACGAAATTGTGCCTGAATACGAAAAAATGTTTTTTTGCAAATGGTCTCTCTGTGTGTGTGTGTGTGTGTGTGTGTGTGTGTGAGTGTGTGTGTATTTTTAACAGAATATCTCATAAACGAACAATCCCAGGAAACTCAAACTTGGTATTCCATTAAGTTACTACTACTGACTGCATCAGGCACGAAGATTTTGGGCAAAATCCATCAACCGGAAGAACGATTTACTGAATAATTTTTTCAATTTTTCGCGTTTTTTTTCCAAAACGGCTCCAACGATTTTCTTTAATCTTCGTTTAGTATGTACACGTATAAATATCTAATCACTTGTATTTGAAACATTTTCCTAGAAAAATTAATTTTATGGAGGTTAATGGGAAAACAGTAGCGTTATGCTTCCCTCTAATGTGGTACTTCAGTATAATATTAATACATATTAATGCATTGAGAGAATTCCAGTTATGAAGAAAAACAGTTAATCAAAGGCCTTAACCAAGTTAAGAAAGTTAAGTGAAGTGCGATTTTCAGAATAGGTTTTCGAGTTTTTGGGAATTTTCTGGATAACGGTTAAAACGATTTTCTTTAAACTTGGAATGCTCTTACTGCATAGATAGAAACGTATCATTTTATCGGTAACATTTTTCTGAAAATTGAGGTCTGTCCGTTAGTTTAAGCTTTTCCGTTAGTTTGCTCTTAATTTTGAATAGAGCGTTCCTCATAAGGCCGCTCTTGTATACAAGTAAAATCCCCACCACCATTTTTATGACCAGCCCGCACTAAACATTGTAACGTTGCAATTTTAATAGAAAATTTCTTGATTAAATTGTGTTAATTAGAGTAAGAGAAAGTCAAGTGAGTGTTTAACACCAGATTTTTTCTTTAGTCTAATGAGAGATTTATGGCCGAGTGTTATCTTGCTGGAACATAACTTGGTTACGATTGACCAAAACTGGGTAACGCTTGGCAATTTTTGTGTAAATTCTATTCAGTTGTTAGCAGTAAAGTTTGGAATTGTGGAAATCTATTGGGAACGAATTCGTGATGAATTACTCCGTCTCAGTTCCAGAAAAGTTAATTTTTCCTCAATTTTCCTCTTATACCAATCGGAAAAGCTATTTGATCACGATCTAATCATTGAACATGTGTCTTAAGATTTCGCCAGTAAATCCACTTCTTATTACATATTATTATTCTTTTGTAGAAGCGCCTGTCAAACGGGTTTTTTAAGAGAAGTTGGCAAGTATCCATTCTCCTGGCGGCCCGTTCATGCGTCACTCTTCTACAACTCCTTTTTACCTTTCAGTATGGACCTGGGGGCTTACGGTGTCTTCAGACACTGCCAGTTTTGCAGCAAGTGCACTAGTACTTGTATTTGGATCTGTAGCTTCCCTACAGCCTCATCAACGTTATGTGATGGACCCCTGAAATTGTCATTCATTCTAAGTTCGTTATCATCACTAAGACACATTCACGGTTTTCTAAAAAAGCTCACCGTTGAACTTACTTATCTCAAGGAGACGTAATCTGTATAGAAACATTCTACGGAGTGTAGTAAAAATATAATTAGGCAAAAAAGTCGTCATGTGGTAAAACGATTTTCTTCAAATTCGATATTCTATTAATGCATTTAATGTTATTGTTTAATATTATATAACTATGTGGTAGAACCATATATTGTATTGAAGTCGTACTTTACAGGGACGCTTAGCGCTAATGTTATCCCAGAATTCCTGCAAAAAAATCAATTATCCCGGGGAAAGTTACAAATAAAAGCGGTAGTTGTTGTGTGTAGACAGTGTACGACTTTTAAAGGAAATCATTGCAGCGCTTTTCGACAAAATCGCATTAAAAAGAAAATCTTCCGGTTGATGAATTATGGTGGGTTCACACGGAATAGTGAAGCGGGCGAGAGCACTACTTGTCTGAGCATGCGTTTACGACTTGCTTATTCAACTGAAGAACTCACAACTTTTTGCAGTTCACACGGTGCTCTCGTCGGTCGTACGTTTCTCGCTCGTTGTTCTATAAAGGATGAAGGCGAAGCTGTGAAAGTTGTTTGTGACATATAAATACATGAGTTGAGAAATCATTTGAAAACCTGGAATAAAGAAGAAAGAGGCTTTGTGGGCTCGGGACTGGTTGAAGAGGCGTTATGTACTCGGTGCCACCAATAATATTTGCAGAGAGTTATCCTAGGAAGATCCAAATAGCTACAGAAATTTCTTCAGGATGGAACCAAATCTGTTTTTGATTTTGGTCAATAAAGTGAAACCAACGATTCAGAAAAAAGACACCAATATGAGAATAGCCATTCCGGCAGAAGCGAAACTTCATGTCACCTTAAGATTCTTAGCTACCGGTGATTAGTGACCTATTTTGTAAAGTCGCTGTTTCCGGTTAACCAATATTCTTCAATTTTTGAATTCTGAGAATGCTTCTACTGTATATTAAAATTATGTAGGTGATTAAAGCATACATTTTATACAAGCGCTACTTTAGAGAAAAGCATCATGCAACTGTTCTCCCCAGAACCCACTCAAAAAAATCAAATTATCCGGGAAAATGATACAAATGAAAGTGATAGGTAATTTGTGTTTAGATAGTACATGAAGTTTAATGAAAATCATTGCAGCCTATTTTCCAGAAAAAATGAAAAAAAAACATTCAATAATGTCGCACTTCGGTTGATGGATTTTGTCCGTAACGGAATATCAAGTTTGGAGCTTCTTAGGACTTTTGTTAACACACCACACAACACACATATATGCGGATCATTCGCTAAAAACATTTTTCCGTACAGGGGGGACTTCAAAACATGATTTCCCGTGAAAACTCAATTTCGAAAATCTGGCACGAACGCACAATAATTGCTCTTACCAGGTGTAAGAGAAAGTAAAAATAGATTTTGAGCTTTAAATATATAAAACCATCATTTTAATTTTGAAACATTATTCTAGGAAACTATTTTAAGAAGATTCTGGGAAACAAGTTAGATTTGAAACATTATTGGGGTTAAGTGGAAGTGTTGTCCTCTGGAGTTCAATGTAATCACATTCAAATATGCTAGCTGTTCGAACTGCTGAGAACAAGTGTACCCTGTCGATGTAATGACACACCGTTGAGGGAAATAAACCTTTAAAAAAAAATCCCAGATTTGAAGAAAACTTGCCAGCTATAAATGTGTAATTGCGGTATGAGAAAGTCATCTAGGAGTTTCTCACTAGATACTATTTTTACAAGTTTAAAAAACTCATAACTGTAATGTTATGTAGGTCCAGATTCAATAGCTATTAGATTATAGACCATAACCGGACACATACAACATTTTATTATATTGTTCACATTGTTACAGACGAGGAAATGGAGGTATTATTTATGTAAATTTATTCCATAACTATAATACTATGGTAAGTAAAATATAAAAACATTATCAGTAAAATATTACGTATTAGTAATTAGATGTTTGGATGAAGAGCTGGGAGAGGAACAGAATGTTCTACATAACAATATGGTGATTGTTCGATATTATTAAAGGAAACCGGAAATCCTGTATTGTTCATACAAAAAAAAAATAAAATAAAGAAAAGAGATTGTTATTAATTAAAAATGGCATTATTTTGTGAGTATACTGCATTTATTATTTTCGGACAAAAGAGGACAAATCTAGTGTAAACAGTTATGGGTGATTTTTTTATTTATTTAATGAAACGTATTTATGAATCAGTTTATTGTTGGGTGATTTTTTTAACACTTCTGAGACTAGTAATCTGTTTACAGAACCTTGGTCACTTCTACAAACCCATCTCAGACCTCCTAAGCACATGAACTATTGTAAAAGAATGAAATTACCTGAACCAGAAGACTTGAAACGTAATTCCTGAAAACTCAAAATGAATGCAGTATTTCATAGAATTCTGATTGATTGTATTTTGATCAAAAATTGACAAATTCCAGGTTACAGACGGATAGGAAAGCATATAATTTTTCTACAGCTTCATTACTTTTTCTTACTGGCAGCAAAAGTATTGGTGAGAGGCGAAATATCTCAAAAGATTCGGCATTCACTCGGCTTTCTCTTATTGCAGTTGATGCAGATTAAATTAACAAAGAAATGGTCTGAACCTCATTCCACCGCGACCTACTGTAGGAGGTCTATGGTGGTTCCTCAATGGTTATAGCACGTTCTCCAGCTTCCTTTGCAGACCTAGCAAAACTGAAAGCACCTCCAACATGAAGCTCATGGCTTCGGAATTGCTTACTCCCAACTGCAGAAACCCTATCCGTGGTTTCTTCCAGCATTTTACATAGTTTTATAATTGACAAATTTCCTACAAACCTATAATTTGTTACTAAATGTTTGCTTGTCTGCAATTTTACACCAATTGGAGACACTCAACTTAATAAAATGACTTTTTTGAGGAAAACTCCCCTCCCCTCCACCTAGAACTTCTTTAAACGAACTTTCTCGGGAAAAAGTTCCAACAAAAGTGATAGGTCTCTTTGTATTCACAGTTCGTATAACGAATTTAATGAAATCTGTCGGTGTTTTATGGATAAAATTATAGATCACTGAAATAACTTCATTAAAAACGCACTTCCGGTCAACCGATTTTCTTCAAATTCAGAATTTTGACAATATATTAAATTCTAATAAATATTATTTAAATGATAGAATTATATAATAAGTTAAAATAGCACTTTAGAGAAAAACGTAACCCCCACCCATCCCGTAAAAGCCCACTTAAATGTATTTTCTCAGAGAAATGTTTCAAGATGGTGTAGTATGTAGTGACTCTTAGTAGTGTAGTTAATATACAAAGTTTAAAGAAAATCGTTGGACCCGTTTTTAGAAAATCCCAAATAACTGAAAAATCCATTCAATAAAGTGATTCTCCAGGTTAAGGAATTTTGACAGGGAAGCTCCAGTCAGATCCCCTGTGATACCCAAATGGAATGTCAAGTACAAACCTTCTGCGATTTTTTTGGTTTTTGAGCTATGCTGTTCACATGCACACACAAAACACTCAGATACACAACACACCATGTTCTAAACACCACTTTTTTAGACTCGGGGAATTCAAAACGTGTTTTTCCGGTGATATCTCGATATCGAAAATTTGACACAATTCGGAAATCGCTTTTATTCTGAAACACCGGAAACCTGGCACTTTTGTTTGAAACATTCCGGGGAAATATTGATTTGGGGGGGGGGGGGGTTCTAGGGCAGCAGGAACGTTAAGCTCTCCCCTAAAACAGTGCTCCGCAACCGGTGTGCCACGGTATACCAGTGTGCCGTGTGCCTATGCTGTGTATGTCGCCGCGCCATAAGATAATAGTAGATGCAATCCAGGGGTGGCCAGACGCGTGCCGCATGCGGCCAGTCGAGTATAATAAATAAATAATATCAATAAAAATAACCCAAGAGTGGTGAATAAATTTGACCACTATTTTTATTCAATTAATACGGAACAAAACGATCGGATTCGAAATCCTTTTGCAATAAAAAATCCAATGCTATAAATTCTGCAGATGCCCTTTCTTTACAATTTAGAGAGGAATTTATTTAATTGAGTAACGACGGGACGCTTTGCCGAAGCTTCATTGAATGCTTTCTGGATTTCAGTTAGGACGGAATACCATCATATTTTAGACGCTATTTCAATTCTACTCCCATTTCAACAATTTATGTGAACATTATCCCATTAATTATCTTTTATTTTTATATTGTTATAATACAATGAAAAGTTCTTAAGTTATGTATGTATATGTATCAAATAAAAATAAAAAATGTAATATTTATGCATTCTATGTTGTATATATACATATTTACTTCTGGTGAGCCGCGAAATTCGGGGAAGAATTTTGTTGTGCTGTGGGCAAGAAAAGGTTGCGGACACTGCTCTAAAGTACCAATTTCAGGTTCAGTAGAACTATGGTTTTATCAGTTATATATATGACATGAAGGTATATTCAATGTATTGCTGGGAAAGAAAAGTGATTAACCACAAGTGTGACTTTACACAGTAGGTCTTTTAGCTTCTTTTTTTTTAATTTTCCCCTAAACGACCATAACGAATTTCTTCTTCAAACTTGGGATCTTTTTTGCACAGATCTATAAACAGATATATTTGCACAGATCTATAAACAGATATATTGCACAGATCTATAAACAGATATATTGCACAGATCTATAAACAGATATATTGTACAGAACTATAAACAGATATATTGCACAGATCTATAAACAGATATATTGCACAGATCTATAAACAGATATATTGACAGATCTATAAACAGATATATTGCACAGATCTATAAACAGATCTATAAACAGATATAAGTAGTAGAAAGTTGTACGTTCTGAGCCACTTTTCAAAAACTAAGTCCAAATCATTTAATATGGTTGTACGTTCTGGGCCACTTTTCCAAAACTAAGTCCAAATCATTTAATATGGTGTACGTTCTGGGCCACTTTTCAAAAACTAAGTCCAAATCATTTAATATGGTTGTACGTTCTGGGCCACTTTTCAAAATCTAAGTCCAAATCATTTCATATGGTTGTACGTTCTGGGCCACTTTTCAAAAACTAAGTCCAATAGTTAGGTTCATTTAGTTAAACACTTAACAAAATTTTAGTATCAGTGCGCTAGTAGTATAGTGGTCGACCTTTTACACTTAGAAAATTTTTTGGTTCAAACCATTTAATATGGTTTGTACGTTCTGGACCACTTTTCAAAAACTAGGTCTAGCCATCAACCCCTCTATTTAGCAGCGATTCTGACTGACAAACAAATTCAACCAGCTCCTTCTATTATATTGCAGTCTTAATAAAAAAAAAAAAATGTTTAATTGAATTCAGATTCAATAAATGTTTTTATTTTTTAATATGTGTTATGTAGACTCACTCAAGATATTTTTATTTGGATGCAATTAATTAAATGTTTCATAACATTTTGAAATCTTTCCATCGAATAATATGTAAGTGGGGTTGAAAAACTGGTATTAGTGCTATATAAAAATGTACCACCTTTAAAGAAGCTCAGTTAGTGAAATGGCGGTAGAGTGGAAAGAGATATCAGCAAGTGATATTAGGTTTGTTTCAACATACCCAACCATCAAGCTCACCGATTTGGATTTAGGACGAAGTTATACCAATCTATACAATGACTTAAAATCTTTAGAAAGGTATTCTGAAGAATATACTGTTAAGGCAGCTAATGAACATTATATTAATTGTGTTTGGTCAAATCCAAAACAGAAGGTTGGACCTGATACATGTCCATGTTCAAACATTGCTTTTTTAGCCCACTGCATAAATAGAGATTTAAAAGAGCTGTTCAAACAAAGTGTAGTGGGGGAGGTAAATGTAGTTGATGAGAAGTAGTGTGACTTCACAGTTTGTGGTCATATCTCAAGATGGCAAGTGGTATAAGATTGCAGCTTACAACCAGCTTCTCGCTCAACACCATCAATTCAAAACAATTAGTGACAGGTCTTTCTGAAGAAGGTGAACCACTTATAGCATTAAAAACAAAAAAAATCAGTTATCTATTTAAATGATGAAGATTGGGCAATTCTCCAAGCTAGCAAGCAAATATGTGATGATTTCTTTGGTAAAAAATACGGATCCCCTATGTCCGATATTCAATTGAAGCATTCATCAGTTTTCTTTGAGAACTTCACCCATAAAACTATGGTTATCCAGGGGAAACCATCATGGCTTGAAGATCTTCTCAAATATCAGCCTCCGAAGATCAATTTATTAAGAAATGAATATTTTAAACTAGTTAGTGTATTTGAAGATCTTAATAAACAAGTCAGTTATTTAAAAAAATTATTGAACTGTGATTTTTTTAACAAAAATGTAACAACTGCTGAATAAATTTTATTTTAAAATAGATTGTTTCATTTATTTTCCTGAATTGGCATCAACGTAGCAGGTTAATAAAAAATAAAAATAAAATTAAAATAAAAAATAAACTTAATTTATATGAACTTTATTAAGCTACTAAATCTTTTACATTTATCCATGGAGGTTTGTTGAAACCTAACCATTTTATATACAGCTTATTACTTTTACGTCTCAGTATTTTTTCTACAAGATATACATCTTTATATTTAGTTTTCTGCAGCTCCTGAGTATAAAATGCACCCTGAATGGGCTGTCCTGTCAAATCTTCCAACAAGTAAGTATATGGAATTGTGTTGCGAACATTCTTAATTTTAAATATTTCAGTACTCCAATTGGGTGTATATCCTCTGCTAAATAGAGTTCTTCTTTTCGAAATTCGTACATAGTCACCTTTATTAAATCGCTGTTTATCTTTTCGTTTTACTTTGGAAGAGTAAACATTAGCTAGTAAGAATTCTTCGTTATCAGAATTTACTTCTGATGGTGCCATACCCACCGTACGGTGTACTTTGTTGTTATAGCTATTTATGAGATCTGATAAATGTTTTGTATAATTGTAGCTACCTTGAAGACTAAACAATTGATACATCATAGATTTAAAGGTTCTATTAAATCTTTCAACAATTGAACTTTTACTTTGGCTGTAAGTACTGTAGTGATTTATGTTGTGCTTTTTCATGAGCTTCTTGAAGGAAACATTGTAGAATTCTTTCCCATTATCTGTCTGAATATTTTTTGGTACTCTTCCAGCGGAATTAAAAATACTTTCCATAGCTTGAGTAATATCTTGAGCGCCTTTGGATTTAACAGGTTTCACCCAGGCGTATTTTGAAAAACCATCAATCACTGCTAATATGTATTTGTAACCATTATTTTGGCGAGCATATGGTATCATTTCCATTAAATCAGCCTGCCATAAGTCATCAACACCTTTGAGCAATGTACGTCTTCGAGGGTAGCGTGAACGTGCTGGCCTATGAAGTTCAGCAACTACAGCCTCCTTGAAGGACATAGTTTTTGGTACTTTATCCTTTACAGAATTTCTCACATCTGATCTTTATTTCTAAAGATTAAATCTTATATTTAACCACAACCCTTGAAAACTTAATCGAAAATTGTTTTAAGTTGATGGGCTGTTAAAGGAATATTCGGATTCAATGCACTCAGTCTGTTTTTTATTGTTTCAAATAAACGATTTACATAATTCTGAGTCACTAGTTTTCTAGCCTGATCATATGTTTGAAAAAGATAATTTTTTGTTATGAAATGTTGATCTAGATAGTTCTGAAGGTATAACTTGCTTACCAAATCTAATTGATCTATATAACTTTCCAAGTAGGTTTTAGTAATAAATTCATTTTTTGTAGTAACATACTTTTCCAGATATCTCTTATTTACAGCATCGGAACCACTTAAAGGATCACTCACTCCCACTAAACGTTTATTTTCAAAATCAATATAATCACCATCTTCATCATCACTTGCATGAAATACTTTCTTGATTTGGGGTAATGATCTACCAAACTTGTCAACAGGCATGTTATTCTGTGGTGGTTAAGCTAGCAATGAACAATTCCCCATACCATACCAGTTTAATAAATAATATTAGCCTCTCTCAGCTCTTCAATTACGGATTGAATTTCATTTTCATGTCCTGTATGACCTGCACTGGTTGAAGCATATAGTAGCCTAAGTCGATCTACCAGTTCGTTGGGATCATCCCAATATTCATAAATACTTTGACCTTCCCACATGCCTTTACCAATTGTTTCCCTCGATCTTAGCGGGTATTTACCAGGTCTTGTTGCAATCAAAGTCAGAGGTGTTTGTCTGTTTGAAGCAGTTGCTGGTGGAGTATACCTAGTTTGTATTGAAATTTGTTCCGGTGATTTGGAGGGGGGCTTGAAAAGAGGAGCGATGATATTTCTGTATTTCCATCCTCTGCTGGAACTCATTCCTTTTTCTTCACTAAACTGTCGCTTATGCGCATTACTTCTAATTAAAATGTCTTTATAACTGTCTAAATCATTTTCTGAATATTCTGTCGGTTGTTTTAAAAATAACAATTGTAACAAACCTGGTGTACCTTCATACCATTTTCCAGTTACATTAATATCATCACCATCTATGGTTACCTGAGCATTTCCAATGGTCATCCCACCTTTTGGTAGGATTCTAATTCCATATCTATCATCAAAATCTCTAGGATCGGCACTTATTATTTTCAGTAAATATGGCTCTATTAAAGTGCCAATATCTTCTTCCCCCCTTAAAGTTTTCTCCAATTCCTGTTTGTCAATTTTTCTTACGTACTCTAAAGGAGTGATCTCTTCTACATCCTCAAACGTTTCTTCTTGTTTTATTGGGGCAGTATACCTTTTCAGTTGCACAGGAGTAGAAGCTTTAATTGGTGAGTGTAAAGGTTCTTTAATTAGAGATTCTGTTTCTGTTGAAACATCTTTAGTAGAAGGTTTAACCAGTGAATCCATTGCAGTTGAACCCTCCTTTTTCACTTTCAGAGGTAGATAATCTTGTTTTACCCGTTTTCCCTGTTGAATCAACTCTTGTAGTGGTTCTGTTATAGGTTTCAAACTCTTTTCTAGTTCTTCCTGAGATGATTGAAGTCCACGCTTCATACTTTTGAATTTGTTGCGTAGAGATTTAGAAGTTTCAATAAGTTGTTTAGTAACCTTGGGATCCATAACGGAATGAGAAAACTATTCTATTTCCAACTTATATATAGATAAATGTGTCAAAACCCTTCCGAAACCTACCATTGTTAGAATCTCTTGTTTTGTCCAGAGTTATAAATCCATGCGGTTCCTCCCAGCACATTTATTATAACACATTTGTTTAAATTTATCAAATGGTACGTTGGGAGAACTTATATGATCGCTGTAAACATGTTTTAAATTTAAATCATCCTGTTTGAACAATAAGATAAAGTTGGCGTTGTCACGAATAAGATGTTTAGGAATCCTGGCATAACTTTGGCAAAGATAGAAGCAGTCAATGTTCTTGTGACGGCCCATACTAAAATATTTCCTAATATTTTCCTGCTCATCCATTGAAATATCATCAAATACTATGATAGAGTTTGGTTCTGCGCTAACAGGAGTAATTATTTGTTGAGTGGTGTTTACTGTATGGAATCCTGTTTCTGGAACTAGTTTAAAAATCTCTTCTAAATATAAATATTTCTCTTGTTGAAGCGACTGACAGTGTGTGTGAATTTGTATATGTGTATGTATGTATATGTGTGTGAATTTCAGCCCATTTGGTTGTAAAAGCAAACAAGCCATAAGATTGGTTTTACCAGAGCCTGAACTTCCGCAAATAAGTGCTCGGATATTATCAGGCACTAATGCTCCATGACGATTAATTTTCACATGGTCACCAATTGAATTATTCAGGAGATTGCAGATAGATAAACTTTCGTTTTGCTTCTCTAAACGCATATTGAACATGTTGGGTAAGGGGGTGTGATGTATATATATATATATATATATATAGTTTCAGATCCCACTAATACCATCATTATGAGAAGAAAAACTGTTGGAAGAGGTCAACATATTATTATAAATTCAGTGATTAACAAACTCCCTTTTGAAGTGCACATACCCGGTTATAGGTTTTGCGGTCCAGGAACTAAATTACAAGAAAGATTAAAACGAGGTGATAGAGGCGTTAATCCTTTGGACGAAGCCTGTAGGGAACACGACATTGCATACTCTCAACACAGAGATCTAGATTCACGGCATAAGGCTGACCTTATACTCGCTGATAAAGCTTGGCAAAGAACAAAGGCTAGTGACGCATCTTTTGGTGAGAAGGCATCAGCCTGGGCAGTTACAAACGCAATGAAAGCTAAAGTGAAATTGGGTGGTGGGGGGAAAAAGGTAAAAAAAACTATTAAAGATGTTATAAAAGCAGCACGTGTAACTTCACCTTTATCGATTAGTGGTGCATCAAAGAAGGCTCTAAGAAAGGCAAAAATTTATTTAAAAAATTCAAAACCATCGAAAATACCGAGAGTTTTACCAATACCAAGAACTGGTGGAATTCTTCCGTTTATGGTCCCATTATTTGCGGGATTATCTGCATTAGGAAGTTTAGCTGGTGGAGCATCAGCAATAGCAAAGGCAGTAAAGGACACCCAAGTTGCAAGGGATCAGTTAGAAGAAATGAGAAGACGTAACAGAAAAATGGAAGAGCAGCAAATTGGTCAAGGATTTTATCTTAAACCATATAAAAAAGGATATGGCCTTTACATTAGAAAAAAATGACTACTTCCTAACAGAGCCCTCACAAACATAGAATTAATGAAATATGCTAAAAATGTTCCACACTTTAGGGGTGTATATATGCGTGACACGCTACCAAAATTTCCTAAAGCTGAAGAATGTGCTGTTGTAAATCTAGATTCAGCGTACAATGTTGGAACTCACTGGGTAGCGTATATTAAAAAAGGTAATCAGGTTATGTATTTTGATCCATTTGGGAATCTTAGACCACCATTAGAAATATTAAGTTATTTTAACAACTGTGAAATCATGTACAATCGTGAGAGATATCAAGATTGGAATACGCCTTACTGTGGACATTTATGTTTAGAATTTCTCTATAATAATGCATAACAAAGTTTATGGACATTAGTCATGTCTTACACTTTTACCTTAACAGGTACATTCAGCATCCTTAGCGCTGATATATTTCCACCAATTAGTTTATTGGACGGAGCTGACTATAAGATTGGCTTACTTAGCTTTCCAATCTTATACTCAATTCCAAATATTATTGAAAATGTAAACAATAAATTTTATTATGGTGACAGAGTGATTAGTATTCCTACTGGGAACTATGAGGTTGAAGCTATAGCAGATTACCTAAAAAGAAACATGGAATCACCTGATTCAATTAAAATGAAAGGAAATGTTAATACTTTGAAAATTGAGTTCAAGTGTACACAACCTGTTGATTTCAACAAAGAGTATTCAATTGGTCCTTTACTAGGATTTACTCAACATAAAGTGTTGGAGGCAAACATTACTCATAAATCAGATGAGCTTGTAAAAATTCATGGTGTAAATACAATTGCTGTAAATTGCAATATAGCTGCAGGTTCATATAGAAATGGCAAACCTGGTCATACGATATATGAGTTTTTTCCTACAGTTCCACCAGGTTATAAATTGGTACTTGAACCTGTACCAGTCATTTACTTTCCAGTCATTGGTGAGAGAATTGATAATATTACGCTGTCTCTTACAGATCAAGATAATAATCTGGTGAACTTTTGTGAAGAAGTAATTACTATTCGATTACATTTGAAGAAAAATGGGTATTGATTTTAAAAGGTATAAAAGCAGTAACACTGGAGTTAAACCATCCAGTATTCAACGTTCACCCCACAGAGTGTTAACACCTTCAAACGTTTACTTTCTACAACAAATAGGCCTTTTGGTTAAACCACAATGGAAGAAATACTAAATGTAAATGAAGGGGTGACTTTCGAAGAGAGGATAACCAACTATAAGTATCATACACATCAACCATATACACAGTCGCTGAACAATTCTGACGAAATCATTATTTCAGTACAACAACAGGATATTTTCACAGTTCCTTCAAAGAGTTTTCTATACATTCAAGGACAAGTAGAAAAAGATGAAACTAAACCCAATATAAGTGCACGGTTAGTGAGGAATGCTTTCATGTATCTCTTTGATGAAATCAAATATCAGTTAAATGGAGTTTTAGTTGACCATGTCCGTAATCCAGGAATTGTCAGCACTCTTAAAGGATATGTATCTTTTAACAGTGATAAAGTTAAAGCATTAGAAATAGCTGGTTGGATGCCTCCTAATACAGAAGTCAAGCTTACTGATGATGATGGTAATTTTGACTGCTGTATTCCATTGGACACAGTTATGGGCTTCTTTGAAGATTATAACAAAATAATACTACAAGGGAAACATGAACTAATATTGCATAGAAGTAGAAGTGATAATGATTCCTTATTCGGAGCTGACGCTGCAGTTGAACCTTCTATTAAACTTAAATCAGTGCACTGGAGGATTCCATATGTGAAAGTGTCTGATCAACAAAAGCTCAAGTTTTTAAATGTTATCAACAAGGGGAAGACCATACACATGGCATTTAGATCATGGGATCTAATCGAATATCCAACACTACCTGCTACCACTAAGCACACGTGGACATTGAAAACCACGACAAATTTGGAGAAACCTCGTTATGTGATTATAGCATTTCAAACCAACAGAAAGGATAACATACTAGCAGATCCAACAATTTTCGATCAAAATAACATTACTAATGTTAAACTACATCTAAATTCAGAGATTTATCCCTATGATGACTTAAATGTAAATTTTCCCAAGAATTATTTCAGTTTTCTATACTACATGTACCAAAATTTTCAACATAGTTACTATGGAAAAGCAAACCAGCCTCTCTTGTCTAAAAATCACTTTAGAGATTATGCACCTATTATTGTAATTGACTGTTCCCGTCAATCGGAAGCAATTAGATCATCTTCTGTAGATATCAGATTAGAAATGGAATGCACTGAAGCTTTCAAGTCTAATACTACTGCGTATGCTTTAATTTTACATGATAGCCTTGTGGAATATAACCCTTTATCTGGTATGGTTAGAAGAATGTAATTTGTGATAGGTGGGGTGAGTTGATATATAGTCAGACACTTCAAAGAGGAACTCGTAGTTCGTCAAATATGTGCGCTGTAGTAATAGATGTGCAAGGCTATCAAAGCCACGATCATGGATTCATCGTCAAGGAGCTGGCTATTGTCGACTTGATTGGTCTGGAAAAGCGATGGTTATTCAAACCCCCATCTTATGGAAATCCGTTCTCACCTCCCAATAGATGGGTATATAGAAATATCCATGGAATCGGATGGGAAATTGGAGATACTGATTATTCTGAACTTGATGATATTTTAAGGAATGAAACTAAAAAATATGCCTACCTTTTTGCAAAAGGAGATGAAAAGTGTAAATTCCTAGGAGATATTATTGAAAAAACTGTATTCAACCTTCAGGATTTTGGTTGTCCTAGCCTAAAAATATTAAGTCCATATCATCACTTTCCCAAATGCGACTATCATGGTGAAACGAAGTATAACTGTGCTCTAGAGTTCGGTAAAATGTTAGTTTCTTGGGTTTTGAGCAACTACTCAAAGGTAGATTTTACGAATTCTGGTGTTAGAGAGAATACTTTCAAAGGCTGGAAAACAACTGTAAGTCCGGAATTATTAGCCTTTAATGGATTTATCAAGGTCAGAAACAATTGTGTTCAGTGTGTGTATTGTGGACTGCAGCTTTTAGAAAATACAGTTAAAGAATGCCCATGTAAATTACATATTTTACATAATAAAAACTGTAATTGGTTTCAAAAACATGGAATTAAATAATTTTTTGGAAATTAATTTTGTGTTTTTTTCTTTTACCTTTTATCATTTTAATCTTCTTGAAGAAAATAGGAATATTATAACAAAAAACAAAATTTCTTAGAAAAAATACTAAAAAGCAATTTAATTAATATTATATATGGCCACATTGTTTTCAATGATTTCAATAAAATAAATGCAGACACTTCTAGTGGAGATCCCGGTGCGTGTCTTCTAGTGTGAATGCCAACCTGCACTTAGAGCTTTTAAGTCACTGACGGAACCACTGTCTGGGTTCGATAAGCCTAAATGAGGGAATCCGGATAAACTACAACTGTTTGATCAAACTGTATTTTACTGTAGTTCATCAACTGCTTCAAATTGCCTTAATTCAGGCAAACTAATCCGGATCAAACTAGAACTGTCCGCAAATTTTATCGGTCAGCATGGCCTGAAAATTAAAAACGCTGGTTTATGATAAATGAAATTGCTTACATACTGCATTAATGAAGTATTGCATCTAAAATACCTGGTTATTTATGATAATGCAATATTGCATTACAGATTCAGTTCATTAAATAATGAACTGAAGGTGTCTTTGACATCATCAATGCCATTTACAATCACATTGCCATTTACAAGGAATATATTTCCTTCTTCTCTAAAAAATTATCAAGCTCCTCCAAATCGTCTTAATTCACTTGCTGCGGCTAGTGCAGGAAGAAAGCTGAATATTCTTGCAGAGGACTTAAGATTATATTTAAATTTTTGTATGCTGGTTCCTAACCCAATATTAAATGCTGCCTTATTTGTAAGTCTTTTAAAAACACAAATTTACATAAGTAACTTATGGAGGTGAACACCGAATATTGATTGAGCGCTACTTAAAAAGAAATACTTATTCTAGCGAATAATGCCCATAAGGCACCGTATCAACATTGTTTTGTAAAATTACACGTTTGTCATCATTGCCGGAAAGTGCTATTTTACTTACTTTTACCGTGTGTACTACGTGTTTTTTTTGTTGTGATTAATCGGAAATTTGTGTATTTTATCTCTGATGTTTTCCATACCTGAAGGTAGTCGTTAAAACTTAATTTCTTTTGAAGTGCTACCTGTTTTATGCCCTTAGCTTTTTTCTTTTTTATACTATCTTTATTTTGACACTATAAAGTTTAGCACGTAAACCTACATACTCTTCTACAGGCTGGCCATTTGCTTCATCCTTGAACATGCCAGGCTTTTTTTTGTTCTCTAGGCTGTAACATTTATGTGTCGGAGGGTAATCAGACATATCCATCCTGCTTTTAAGGGATAGTAAATCATTATATACATCAAACGTCTGAATTTCTAAAAATAAAGAATCGGTGTCCATATAAAGAAGCCTTGCTTTTTCACCATATTTTTGCTTAATTACGTTGTAAAAGAAATCATATATTAAGATTTTTGATATATCCAAAACTGTAAGCCCCGCATAAACAGGTTTTGTCATCCTTACACTAGTTTTATACATGTGTACTGCAGCGAAATTTTTATTGTAAATAACCCTATCTTTAAAATGTGGTTTAGACAGAAGCTTTTGAAGGGAACGTTCATTGTTAACTAAGCGCATAACAATTCTTTTCATAACATTTTCCATTAATTTCCCAAAAATACTGTTCATTATCCACTTGTATAACCCTTTATGAAAATCGTTCTTGGATTCTTTTCTAAGCTTAATGTTATGATTCATGAATGGTTGCAGCCATTCCTCTTGGTAGAATTTCAAAAATCTGGTACTTTAATAAGTTTTAATCCTGCTATTAACGCTTGCCTTAAAAGTAAATAATGAACTATGTAATTTTTTTTATCATTCAGAGTTGTTAAAAGTTTACTAACTTTATGACCAGGAGGCTTTTGGTTAACAGGTAAGTATGGAAGTTCAGAATGTGCATCCATCAGTTGTTTAGGATATTCAACATCCACTTCCAATATGCAGCCGTAATCGCTACTTTCAGTCATGTTACAAATGAAATCAGTTGTATATTTATTTAAATTTTCATCCCAACTAAAGTTACTTTTTGGCAATTTGTGGCTCATAGCGTACGTGTACAGAGAATTTGCATCAAGCATTAAAATGTACTTTCGAGGACATCGTTTATCGAAACCATCAACATAAGGGTTATTTGCAACAGAATGACGCCTTACTACCTGCGTTAGACCCCCTCTTATTCCGTTTTGCACGAATAGCATTTGGTCGTAATCAGTTAATAATTCCAGCTCAACTTTTGTGTATTTGAGCATACTTAAAAAAGCATAGCTTGGTATCGTTATTGTCCACGCTGGGTCTAACTTATAAATTTGTCTCATACTTCGACGAAATTCCTCAAACACTCCGCACAATAGTAAGACGTCGCAAAGGAGATAATTATCACTGTAATCGCCTAGAGTTTTACAGTTAAGAATTTCCCAAACTTGTTGGGCATATCCGTAATCATCCATACTGCATTCTGTTTCCGTAATGTCATTGAAGAAAGCTTCTATTGGAGGCAATTCCTTTTCCAAATAACGGTCGAAAGAATCAATATAATTGTAACAAAACACTCCCTTTCGCCTAAGATATTTAGCTTGTTTTGGAGAAAATACTTTGTTCAATTCATTAAAACTTCTTTCTGGCTGGATACTTATAAGATTTTCCAAACTTTCTGCTAGAAATTTGTATGTATCGATAAATTTCATTTTAATATTTGATTCATGAAAGGTTACAGTGAAAGAAATGAACTTTTCTTCACTTGTTGGAATAACATCTATTGTCTCTCCCTCGTTTGCAAAATGGGAGATCATAATTAAATGTTGTGAAAATAAACTACAATTGGCAAAATATTACTTTTATTCTGAGATTGCAATTATTGCAAGCTCCAAAGCGGATCTACAATTCTACCATTTATATGGGAGTGATGAGCTGTTTTATGATTAAATGTGGTAAATCTGCAATTACATAAGTAGCAGTGTTCCGAACGGTTAAATATCTCTCTTTGTTCCTCAGTTAAAGGTAGCATATCTCGGTTCCTATTGTACATGGAACTTATTTGTTTTGCAATTTTTCTTAACTTTGCAACGAATTTTTCTGCCGCATTTACTCCTCTATAAAGGAATGGTCCTACATTGATTGCGCATTCTTCAATTTCATTCGAGACTTTGATATAAATGCAGTAACTGCTCATTATATGCAACTTTTCTTGACGAGTATATGATTTTGTTTGAGTATCATCAAAATCTTGGGAAGGAATATTTTGTAGAACGCTCTCCGTGTCACAGTAAAGAACAGCCGGAACCACTGTGCAGTATTCATATTGATTGAATTTTAAGACGGCATCGTCCTTTAAAGGCATAATTACCCGAGTAGGTTTATTTTTATCAAAGAGGTTTTTGTGAATAGCGAAGTTTGTATTTCTGTTTTTTCCAGTAAAAGTGGTAAAACATATTTTGCAAATTACTAACCTATAGTTATTTTTGGTTCTTTGTGATTTAATTAATTTTTCAAAATTTTTAATGTAGCAGAAATGAGATCTGTTGTTTTTAGAATCTGTTACAAGTAGAAGATCAGTATGATTTTCAAGTTCTTCTTTGGCGACGTATAAGGGGAATACATGGTCGGATTCATCCGTGCCAAATACAGAGATGGATACATTTCTTTGTTTATTGCCTCGTTCAAATTTGGGAATATCTTTTATTGTAACCGGATAATTTAACATAGAGAAATCATAAATATGGGAAGTGAATTTATAACTGTTTGTTCTCTGTGATTTATCGTAAACATATTTGCTAAGCATCGCATATTTGAAACATTCGTTATCAGTATTATGAACATTTATTACTGCTTTTCTATTAATGATTTTTTGAGGTAAGGAAACATAACTCCTTGCAGTTAAAGGCTGATATCTATTTATTCTAAGTTCAAATTTATTAGCAGAAGTATAGGTGTAACCTGAACCTTTGAAATTATATTCTTGCAGCTCGGTTTCCAGTTTATTGAAATGATCTGTCAAAATGTTGTCGATATTATCGCTTTGTAGTAATGGAGTATTTTTTGTTTTAAAAGCCCTAGTTATTTGTTCATTTCCGATGTTTATGAAATTCCCTTCCAGAAAAATATTAAATTTTACGGTTTTTTCTTTTCTAATCGCCTTAAGTAAAGCTTTTTTTACAGGTTTTCTTACTTGTTCAAGAGTTTCTTGGAATGGTGCACTTTTTCCACGGAATTTCGTTTCATACGTTAATAATCTTGATTTGAATGCTTTTTGTATAAGATTTAATTTTATTCGAGCATTTCTTTTTTTTAACCCGCTACAATGCCCATGGTCATTATTTGCATCACTGCATTTAACTTTTTTTATTGGTAATGAATGTTCCGAATTAGTTCTTATTAAATTCCGTAATTTACAGCGAATCTGATGTTTTTTGTCTACATTTACCTTGTTGCATTTTTTGCCCTTCATATTTTTGATTTTTGTTTAGAATCAAGGATTTATTCAAATAAGGTAGCAATTTATAATTACTGAAACATCTATACTATTTATTCTACTTTACTTATACTATTTAACCTATATTAACAAATTTAAATACATTATTTAACTACATTTATACTATTTTATTATTTTCATTAACTGCTTCTGGTATCCTAGCCTAATCAGTATCGCTTTCAATCTGTCGCTGTTTTTTTATGGAAGGCTTATGACGTTTGTCTTCCACGAATTTAAAGGAGTGTGCACCGGTTGTTTGGCCACAATATATTAATTTGATACCCCCTTTATATTCATGAAAATCTGTATTTTGTTCGACAGCTTTTAATATACGGTTTGGTAGGAATAAAAATCCCTTTCCATCAAAGTATTCGATGGAAGCTTTTAATGTTTTTCCGAATTTCGTTTCTACTATGTTTAAATCAAGGATTTTATAAGCTTTATTTATCTGAAGGTCCTCCGCCTTCAAATATTTTTCAGCCTTCCTACTACAACTATTTAATATTTCGCAAAGGCTCCTAAAAATTGAAACAACTAAACTTTAATAATAATCATGCACATCAAAAATTTTGCATTGTAAACAAAAAGACAAAAGCTGTACTTACATTTTGAAGGAGACTGCAGTTCTTCCAAGTAAAGACTGTTTGGACTTGCTTTGGATGGCAGCGTATATATACTGCTATGTAAAAGGATGTTGCAGACATTTGACCTCTAAAATAATGCATCTTGGCGTACTTTTTTAAAAAAAGTATTCTTTAACTTGCACTTACATGCATGTGGTTCCAGACAGTCGGGGAATTTAAAAAAAAAGACAAAACGAAAACTAACTTGCACTTGCATGTAAGTACTCCCAGACATCCGGGCCTTTGAACTTGAAATATTAACAACTTTATTCTTTTTTTTATAAAAACATTCTTACAATGAATCATTTCTAATTTATTTTCCTTTTAAGAAGATGGCTATCATAAATCAATATTTTGGACAAACCACATCTATTATCCTAATTTAAGGATTCCACGATCCTAATTTAAAAATAAATAAACATTTTTTTTTTTTTAAATTTATTCATAAAATATTTAAAAAAATTAATCATTTAATAAATGTTTAAAAATTGTTTTAAATTTCCTTCGATGTAATATTGTAATCTGTTTTAATATTATTATCCTAAAAACCATAAAAATCATAAGTTTTCAGTTTAGAACAAAATCATCAGTTTGGCCCTCTGAAGTGTATATTATACTAATATAAAATATTAGTATTATAGTAATGTTATATCAATGATGACATATTATCAGTGGTCGTGGGGATTTAGCCTCCTCGGAGAGTAAAAAATTTATAGTGTACAAGGTCACCACAACCAGCGCACCGCTACTAAAATTTTTCTAAGTGTTTAAATGCATCTGTTGGACTTAATCTCTGGCGGTTGGCGTCTAACTAAAAATTTTCTAAGTGTGCAAGGTCGACCACTATACTACTAGCGCACTGATACTAAAATTTGTTAAAGTGTTTAACTAAATGAACCTAACTGTTGGACTTAGTTTTTGAAAAGTGGCCCGGAACGTACAACCATATTAAATGATTTGGACTTAGTTTTTGAAAAGTGGTCCAGAACGTACAACCATATTAAATGATTTGGACTTAGTTTGTGAAAAGTGGCCCAGAACGTACAAACCATATTAAATGGTTTGAACCAAAAAATTTTCTAAGTGTAAAAGGTCGACCACTATACTACTAGCGCACTGATACTAAAATTTGTTAAAGTGTTTAACTAAATGAACCTAACTGTTGGACTTAGTTTTTGAAAAGTGGCCCAGAACGTACAACCATATGAAATGATTTGGACTTAGATTTTGAAAAGTGGCCCAGAACGTACAACCATATTAAATGATTTGGACTTAGTTTTTGAAAAGTGGCCCAGAACGTACAACCATATTAAATGATTTGGACTTAGTTTTTGAAAAGTGGCCCAGAACGTACAACTTTCTACTACTGAAATATTGCACAGATCTATAAACGTCTCACTTTTAATTGAAAAATTTTTCCATTAAAAATTTATTTCAGGTGGTTCTGAGGAATCTGTAACATTGAATATGTTATTGACATTCTCTTGTGTACTTCACTGAATCATTTCAACTATTACCTGTCTTGGGTAGATCCATGGATTTACTAAATGTTAGTTCTAAGTAAAGCTTATTTACTACAGCAATACATGCATTTTAAACATTTTTCTAGGAAAAAATTATTTTAGGATTTTCCGAGGTTCTTTTAATTAGTTATAACCTCAATACTGTTATAGTTTTGTGATTATTGATAATACGCTTCCTGGAGTTCTATAATCAAGCCACATCCAGGTAGCCCCTGTATAAGTATCCAGCCAGTCACAAGTATTTCAATAAAAAACAAATCTAGAAAATTAGGATTTTTCTGTTTTTATTTCAGTGAATTTAATTCTTAACAAAGTACTTTACAGTAAATTTCCTTTTGATTATTCATGGTCTATAAAGTAGACGGAACTGGCAGAAAGAATGAGAAGAGAGTGCAAGTAAAAAAAAAAAAAAAAAGGAATAAATGTGATTGAAAAAAGTATGTTAAAATAAAAACAACTGGGGATCCGGGAAGAACGATTTGAATTGTGCACAGTGTGTGTGTTCTTTTCTCTCTCTCGAGAAGTCGGAAGGGATTTCTATCAGCAAATTAGGCAAGGGCAAGGGAGATCTGGAATATGGTTGTAGACTGCTCTGTTGGTCTATAGCTATGGCTGGTAGACGGGATGGGCTGGAAATCCAGAGGAATGGAAGGTACAGTTCAAATTAAAAGGTTGCAGACTCATTTTATACATATTCAATCGAGTTAGGGCTAGTAGAACATTAACGGTCTCAAAAAAAAAAAAAAGGAAAAGAAAGAGGAAACTCTCCTAACTTCCTTCTAAACTACACAGTTCTCTACTACTGCTACACTTTCTTCCTATCCCTTTAACAATATTTGCATATATATTCAAAGAGCAAAAGGGGCGCCAGAAGAATGAGGGGAGAAGAAGAAGACGAAGAAGTGGAAGATTCTGGGATGGAAGTTTATGCGGCCAATATAAAAAGAAATGAAAACCAATAAAGTGGCCGGAAGGCGGCGGCCCGAAGTGTTAGTAGAAAAAGGAGGCGGCAGCACATGAACCGCTGCCTCCAGCCAGCCATGGGATATAGGCAAGCCTGGGATATGAGGCTGCCCATAAACTGAAACTTCTCCCGGGCTTTCTATTTTTTTTTTTTTTTTATCTTTCAGTCGCTTTTCCCCCCAAATACTGTCGCCTCCTTATTTCTTATCTACTGTATTTGTCTCCCGGTCTTCGTAAGCGTGTATTACTAGCTAGAACGCGATAGCGTCATTCTCTCTTTTTCTTTCCCACACTCCCTCACACACACACACTTCTCACCCTTATCCTCTTTTCCTTATATGTAACTGCCATATATACATAGCGACACATTGAAGAGAGAGCAAACTGCATGCATTATTGACTGGTATAGACACTGTGTTTGGTTTGGAGGGCGCTTGCTCCACCTAAACTGCACATACCGTCACTGATGACAACAGCAACAACAACAACAACAACACCCAACCAACCACCAGCAATGTACAGCAACGCTTTTCCTCTAATATCCTCCCACAGAATATTGTTTCCTTTTTGGGCCCATACTCTCTCACTCTCTCTCTTTCCCTTGATCACGGTTTCTCTCAATCTCTCCTTGCTTATGTTTTAATGAAACTTCATACCCTTCTCGTCAACACCATTTGCATCTCAATGGCCAACTATCCTTTAAAAAAACTCTCAGGGCCCCTGTTATTACATTTTTTTTTTTTTTTTTTTTAAGTAATACATATATACATACATAGTTCATTTTATTCGAGTTTTCCCTGAAGTAAAAACAGAGGTACAGTCCAGTAAACTTCATGTTAAAATCATTCTGAAAAATCTAGTGTGGAACACTCCCTCGACTCTCTCGTGCAGTAATTAATATAATTTTCTTTAAACTTGCATTTTTTTTGTTGTTTTTTTTCTCCAGAGCTGTAACATAATATAGAATGGCGGGGTTACATGTTGGTATAGAAACCCAAACTCAGGCGACCATTCTCCGTTACAACGCTTATTCTGCAACCAGCTACACTCACCCATTAATTATAGAGCCTGTAAAGATTAGTTTGCTGTCTTGGTTTTTAGCGTACTCACAAACCAAACTCACGGACTCCACAAATTGTACACTTTACAGACGACAATATTCCATGAACAGACATAATGGCAAAACAAGGAAGCTATTATAGATCATTTCCAATCTCAGTTAATTTGTTTTTTAAATCCATATCCTCCGCACATCTAACATGTACTGATTTTTGATCGATAACTTTTATGATGACCTATGGAATAACAGGGATCGATCCTCCATAGATTTTTAATTTATTGGTAGATATTGATTGGTACATTTATTTAAATATAATACAATAGCAATAAACTATATCAAATATAAGTACATGAAAAAGAGGAAAAAATCAAACAGTTTGATTTTCCGCATTCTAAACTCCATGTGAAAACTAGTTTGTAAATAGTAGTAGAAGTTTCAACTTGTTGCATTGCAGTTGAGATAGTTAAAAACCACTTCCACAGGTGCTATATATATATCGTTTTAACTGCTATTTTTTTCACAATTTAAGAGTAAATGTATATTTTTATATTTAAAAGTTTTTTTCTTTGTAATTTATCGATAAAAAAGAAACAGTCAACCGGAAATAGGAAGAATAAGCTCAAGTATCCAGCTATATATAAAAAAATCGAAATAAGTATACTGAAGCTTCCAGGAATAATTGAATAATTTGTTTAAAGCACTAAATAATTAAAATCTTTACTGCAAATTTTTCACTTTAAATGAATAAAAAATGCAGTTATTTTTTTTTTACTTATAAGGAAATGTTTATATAGCAATGGCCAGAGAAGTTTTCTTGAAGAAAAGTAAATCTTTATTTGCTTTACGTTTCCGGGTATCATTGGCGGTCTTCTTCAGGAGTTGTGCAAAATTTATTTAAGAAAAGATAGATTATTACAAACTATTGTAAAAAAGAAAAAGTACATAGATTTACACAAAGATTTACATTACTAATAATAATAGAGAAAGTAAAAAAGTTAATGATACCTTTAGGGTAGAATGTGTACGTTGAGAACGTTGAGATTGAAATGAAGGGAGATTATTTTTAAAAATTTAAAAAACTGTTAAAAGTTAGGAGTAAGTAATAAGAAAAGTGTTTATTGTGAGGCGCGGCATTTTTAAATTTAAATGTACAACAAATTGCCGGCGAGTAACTTTGTTTAGCGTTAGAAAAATATTATAAGTTGAAGTAGTGATTACTTTATCTTTTGTTGAAATTGAACGAGTTCGGATATAGGTGGATTCGGATAGACGTTTTGAATGGTTGGGGTAAGTGGTTAAAATGGAAGGGTTATTAAAATCGATGGCATAATTTAAAGTCAGAACATATTTAGAGAGAGCAGGCTATCAAATTTTTGTATTAATAATGTTGCCTGAGTCTTTTGGTAAAAATTGTTTAGATACGGAGTATGTGGTTTGGAAAATGCCTGTTCGAAGGATTTTAAGGCATGATTTGGAAACTATTTTACTTATACTTTGTGGCTAATGAGTACTTACTCCTCTTATTGTTGTAAATGAAAGTATTGCGATCGTGCCAGATTTGTCGAAATGAAATTTTCACCAGAAATATATGTTTGGCGGCCCCTCTCCCCAGCCGCCACCAATACTAGTGAAAGCCGACTCACAGATTGCGCTGAACTGAAATAAATATACTCCGGAAAACTATTTTAAAATTACTAAAGTACCGTTAAATATTTACTCTTCGATTATCTAGAATTTACTATTCATCCTTGTCGTTTTAGCAATGCTTTTAATGTATCTTTATGTTTATTTAGGTAATAAAAATCATGTATTATACTATAAAGTAAAACTTTAGAGGGAAGCGAAACTTTGCAGATAGCTCCAGAGCGTTACGATGATCGATATTCCGGGGAAAAATGTGTCAAATAAACAGATATGTCATTATTCATGTAGATCGGTTTATACAAGGTTTAAAAATAGCACTTTTGGTTGATGATTTTTAAACCGAAACTTGAGTATCCAGATATGTGGTGGTACTTATTTGGAATAATAAGTTCGAACTTCCTGCGATTTTACATTTTTGAGATATTCTATTCTGGGAAACTTTGAAAATTTGACCCGTTCGAAAACTGTCTTTTACAACAGGAAGTGAGAGTAAAAAAAAATTAAGAGCAGAAATAAAGAGAGAGAGAGATAAAGTGTAAATAAGGCTTTAATGTACTAGTTGATTTTAAGTTTCTATGTCCGAACAGAGAAACAAAACAATTGAATATATATCCACAGAGAAAGAGGATATCTCTCTTAGTTAGATGGTAAAAAGAAAGTAAGCAGAAGCCGCTCCCTCGCTCATCTTGAGAGAATGAATGGTAACTAGAGAGCGCGCGCGCGAGAGAGAGAGAAAGATAGAAATGTTGTCTAATGGGATTTGAATACGTAACTTAGAAGCTGTATTACACGTTATAATCAGATTGGGTCCCTTCAACAGCATTAGACAAGTCAGTTAAGGGCCTTAAAAAACAGGGCAACACTGAGGCAAGGAGGAAGTGTGTGGCGGGAGCGTTAGCGATCGGGCGAACAGGGGAAAAACAAGTTAAAAGGAAGGATTGGATGGCGGGGTCGTGTTAGTGGGTAAATGAAAAAAAGGAAAAAAAAAGAAATGGCGGATCACCAGGACGATCCTCTCTCACTTTTCATATAGTGAAAGGGGAAGAGAAAAATGGTGTGAAGTGGTGGAAGAAAGAGAAACGAAAGAAAGAGAGACAGTGAGAGTTGCGCAAAGGAAACAGAGATATAGACGACTGTAGTGGGGAACCTTGAGAAATGAAATTCATCCTGGGAACCAAGGGGACGGGAGAGATGAGGGAAAGAAGTAATATAGAAAAGAGGAAGAAATGAAAGAAGGGAGAGAAGATCCATGGAAATGAGGAAGGTTTGTTGAGATAAATACTGGAGTTGGTAAAGCATTAATATGGTGAAAAACTGTCAATGTTAATTCCTTTTAGTTAATATGGAAGAAAAAAGGGAAAAAACTTTTACACCGGTGAAGGGGGCAGTGAAGGGGGACACCGGTGAAGGGGGCAGTGAAGAAAAAGAATGAGATTCTGAGAGGAAAAAATAAAAAATTAAAACAAAAAAATAAAATAAGATAAATTTTTCTTCTTAGTGAGAAAATGTATTTGAGTGTGGTAAACATTTGTCTATTTTTTTTATGCGTCTCGTTAAAAAAGAAAAAGTTGAAGAATAAAGAAAAAATCTGATATTATCTTTCATTCATATCTCTCTCTGAATGGGACTTTAAATTAAACATCTCAAACATAAACAGCCACCAGAGGAGTTATCAATGACCATACCTCTGGTCCTGGTCGAGGGTACATTTCATTGAAACTAAATTCTCCAAAGATATAATAATTTTTTTTTTGTAGGACATTTTTTCTTTTCTTTCTTTGAGGAGGTATCCTTTAGAAGATTAGATTTTATAGAATGATGAGAAAACAGAAAAAAGATAAGTATCATCGGAAAATAAGCACCGAAAAGAGGAAAAAGCATTAGTTTTATTAAAGTTGTGGTGTGAAACCCGCGACTTTTCTCTTATTTATAAAACAAATTTTAGTCAATTATCCTCTACATAAATACAGAGGTGGTTGACGGGACAAATACCTTACCCAGGTGGGTACTAGAAGTGAGTGTAGATATTGTCTAGAAGGGAGCGCAACAACATTGAACCAACCCCATATAAAATAGCAAATATTCCTTAAACTTCAAATTTTAGTCAACTATCCTCTACATAAATACAGAGGTGGTTGACGGGGCAAATACCTTACCCAGGTGGGTACTAGAAGTGAGTGTAGATATTGCCTAGAAGGGAGCGCAACAACATTGAACCAACCCCATATAAAATTTGAAATATCACGCCACAATTCTATAGAACTACCTAGAAAATCAATTTTTTCCTGGAAAATGTTACAAATAGAGTGAGTGTCGGCAGCAAACATTCCGAGCTTAAAGGAAATCGTTATAGTCGTTTTCGAAAAAATTCCAAAAAATAAACTCAACAACCCATTCAACAAAGTCGCACTTCAGGTTAATTAATAGTGTTTCAAGACCAATAATTTCAATGTAGTATATGCCTGCATTTCTCAATCTTTTTTATTCCCCCCCCCCCTTTTTCCTTGAATAATTTTGCGTTCCCTGTATAAGATAAAAAGGTAGATAAAAGCAATCCAATACACGGGATTTTTAAACTCAATTTGGATTGCTTGAACTGTCATGTAATTATTCTCTTATTAAAGCAAAAGCGCTTGGGATACTGTTACTTTTCCCAATTTCTTACCTTTGCTAAATTCGTTTTTCTGCTGTAGCTGCTTTAAAATCTAAATATAGAAATAAACTTCAAATTGAAAGGGAGCTCATAGTGACTATATCGAATATAAAACCAAACCTGGGTAGGCTGCTTATTTCAAAACAGGCACATATTAGTCACTAGTCTATGTCCTAGAAATGTTTCATTTTAATGCTTTTGCTTTAATTATATTTTAAATTAATAAAAACATGTATCTGATGCCTTGTCTTGTTAATTTATTTGACGCCTTCCTTATAAAGTAGGGGGCGTGCCCCTCAGTTTGAGAACCGCTGGTTATATAAGTGGCAACTGATATGGTAAATTGTACTGAAATTGAGGAAAGCTCAACGCTACTGTTGTTTTCGCGTGTTTTGATGGTAGGTATACGAAGTCTGAAGAAAAATCATTGGAGATTTTTCGACAAAATAGTGAACAACTGAAAAAAAAAATCAGCAAATTTGCACTACCGGAGATAAATGTTGCTGGGACCTTCATGTAGATGCGGTAGTCGACAAAAAATTAAAATGTCGAAAAATAATAACTGTCTGTAAACTCGTGGGTTGGTTAATCGATTTTCTTTTAAATATTTTTTAAACACATTTCATTGTCCCCCACTATGCTATATTATTAATAAAACAGAGGGTCACTTTTATTTGAAATATGTTTCCGAAAAAAACAAAATTGATTTTTAGAGGGAGGTTTAATGGGTCTGTGTGTTCGATTTAAATTTAAAAGTTTGGTTTTCGACAGATTCCGCTCCACACAGCCCATTCAGGTATACAAGTATAACCCCTACCACCATATTTATGGCCTGCACAACTAAACATTGTAAACGTTGCAATTTTAAAGAAAATTTGTTTACTTAAATTGATTAATTGGTGTAAAAGAAAATCGTGTGCATCGAAACCTTAAAAACAAATATTTCCTGTGAATAATCAGTTTCGAAATGTACACAGGGTCTCAATACTACCTCTTTCTGTAATAATCTGGGAGCCAAAAAAAAAAATCTTTTACTTAGCAGCGGTTTGGCATTATAGCCACTCCTTTTTTAACATCAGGTAGATTAATTTTTCCTTTTTTTTACTTTTCATTCTTCGATATATGGCCAGTTGTTAAGGAAAGAAAATTGGAGAAGATTATGTTAAGCAAAATATTAAAGTAGGGAATAAGTTCAGGCTGTTCACCATTAATATTTATGTGTGTGTGTGTGAATATAGTTGAAGGAAAGCCGTTTAAAGAAGTAGAATGAAGAAGAGGAAAAAGAAGGAGACCCAGAAGAATGGCCGATGTAAGTTATAGGAGATGTGTTTGGCTGGTAACCTGGAGGTATGGCTGGAAATCGAGGGGAGTTTTTAGAGTAATACACTTTTATGTGTGCACCACACACTTTGGTACCAAAGAAATTGTAGTAAGAATGGCCAATAACTAGTTATGGGGCGGAGAACGTTTCTGCTGCTGAACGAAGGAACTGGCTAGATAGGTAGTAGGAAAAAGTGGTGTTTGAAAGTGGAAAACTGGTAGGCAGGCCGGCAGAGCAGTAGTAGAGCAATCAAGGTGGCACTGGCCACCATCTGCAGCCGGGGGGGAAGGGGGTCCAGCGCACAGTGAATTATTCAGAGCCGATAAAGGGGGAGATATGAGTGAGAGAGAGAGTGAATGGGAAAGATTCTAGAGCCCATACCGGCCGGGGACCAACTATAGGACGACATAGTGATGTTCTGTATTGGTGTGTGTGTGTGTGTGTGTGTGTGTGTCAGTCGGTCCGGTGTGTGTCCACTCTTAGCTCATGTTAAGTGGTCTGCCTGTACTCAGAGAGCCTACAGAGCGAGTGAGAGAGAGATATGCCTCGCTCCCACCCGGAGGGGTAACTCTCGATCAATACCTGGACACACTCACATCACAGAACTCAGCATCCCAACTGTGCTGAGAGCTACTATGCCCCAGCTATATCTTACTTGGCTACTTCATATCAAATGTATATATGTATATATATATATATCTAGAACTTCCTTGTCCATGTATTCATCTTAAATTTTTTTCAGAGAAATAATATTTTTTGTTTTTATTATTATTATTATTATTTAAAGTAACTAACTTGTAACTTCATCGCTTTCTCGTCTTATTTCACTTATAAAATCAAACAGAACCTTAAAGATTAGGAAATCCACAATGATAAGTCTGCTGAGGAAATTCTCACAAAAACGTTATTTCCAATCTAAGGTTCCACTCAAAATATCGGTGTTTTATCCACCCATGTTACCAAACAAAGTAATAATTTTGAAATGGTTAACATAGTTTCATGCAAATATCAGATATACCATAATAATAAAACTAATCTGTTGTCAAAAAGCCACACAACATTAACTTACAGCAATTCTCTTAGTTCTTGAGAATTTAACATATTTCCTTTAAACTTATAATTCCCACTAAATATTTTATGTATATAATGGAATCATTCGTCTGTTGCAGCAATTCGCCACAGAAACGGTGGACTCCCATCTTGGTGCTACCAACCATATCATCCATCTTTAGGCGTACTTAAACTACGCATTACTCCACTCTTCTTGCCCACTGCGCTTGCGGACAAATGGTCTACAACTTTGAAATCCAAGCTTTTCTCTAGAAACTTTCACTACTACCGCCCATCCAAGAAAACTAGGAGAAATCGGATGTAAGCCCCAGCACTCTGAGGGGTTTAGCATGTCTCAAAACCAACACTTGAAGGAGTCTAAACAAAAGGACCAAAAAGAAAACAGCCAGTCAAGCATTCCAAGAACTTACTGCTATTGAGGAATCTACAATACAACTGTCAAAGAGGAATTCAAGAATAAATTGCTTGTGTAGCTCAGTTCTCTGCCAAAGGTTCTTTTAGAAGCCAGAGAGTCTTACCTAGACATACACTAGCTAATCAAGTGTTAAAATAAGTAAGAGATCTAACAGCTCTTTGAGAACCTCACAACTGGCCAACGCTGCCATTCTTCAGTGTCAGTCAACATCACTCTCCGCTCGGTCACTTTATCCTCAATATACTCTTTTCTCCTCACAAATTATATATATAAATTGTTTAATATAATCATAATTGTGTAAGGTGCAGTAGTGAGTTTTGTGTCTCATTCTTCAGTCTCACCAATCACCGCACTCTGCTAATCTGACCACTTGCCTTCAACAGGTGGCAAACCGTCTAAAATAAATATTTCCTGAAAAAGAAGTGCTAGGTCAATAAATGGACAGTCACATGGTTGGCTGTCTTGAGCAATTACTCAACGTTTCCCTGATAACCCTACCTTCTTTAATTGAACGAACAGAAAGATGCAGTGTCACGGCCTGAAACTTTGTAAGAAAAGATGTAGCAAATAAGACGTGTTGAAACTTAAAATTATAAAATTATTTATCTAAATCGACCATAGTAACATTTGCATTACACATAGAAAATTACGATAATAAAGGATAATATTGAAATAAACATCATTAATAACATTAAAAATAACTCTAAACCTGGTATAGTGCTATGAATTTATCATTATCAGCTAAATCTTTGTCAACAGCATTCTTAAATCACCGGTTTTAGTTATCTGCAATCAATCAGTTTATTTTCAAAAGACTAACGAGCTAAATGCCTCAGATTTGCCTTTTTAGGTATTATGGAGGCCAGGAACTGGTAGGCTGATGAATGATTGCATCCAGAATAAAATGAAAAATCTCCTGTGAAATATTCACACGACGTTCTCTTCCTTTTGCTAATTCAATTATAAAAAAATTGTCACCAACCATTAACCCATGCTGTTAGGGAAGTGAAGTGTGAGGATTGCAATCAATTTGTGTGCAGAGATGACTTCAACTATATGGTTATATCGCAAACGATACCAAAAAAAATGTTTTTTTGAGAAGATTCTGAGGTAAGAGTATCATTGTGCTTTTCTCAAATTACACTTCAGGTATGGTTTTACCACCTACATAATATAAATATATATAGAAGCATTGATAGAATTCCAATTTGGAGAAAATCTAAACGTGGCAGTACATCTTACAGAATAGAGTTATTTGAGTTTCTTGGAATTTTCTCGTATACGGACGGCTGCAAAATTGGAATGCTCCTGCAGAGAGAAAATCGAATCTCTTTTCTCTGAGAAAAAAACAGAAGATTTTAGAGTGGTTTCAGTTAGTTTTAAATTTAAAAGCTTTGTTGGTTTTTTGACAGAGTGTACTGTCAACACACAAGCCCGGTCGAGTATACAAGTATATCCCCCACCACTTTCTTTTTTTTTATGGCCAGCCCAACTAAACATTGCATACGTTACAACAGTTTTAAAGGAAATTCGTTAATTAAAAGTTTATTACGTAATTGGAGTAAGAGAAAGTCGTTAGAGTGTTCAACACCAGACTTTTTTTGCTCGAATGCGTCTCAGTGAAGGTACTGGGGCGGGGCAGACTGTAGTTAGGGCTGTTGAGGAGGTAAGGGAATGCGGAGGCAAACTCCCGATAAACATAGAAGAGAAAACACTTGATTTTATTATTTCAAACTGTCGTAGCTTAAACAAAGCATACTAATCAGTTACAGGAATAACATAACTATAATCCATTTAAGGATACCGTCATATGGTTCGTAGATCATAATTAGAATGAAAAAAAATTCTACAATTTTACCAATCAAATTTGATTTCATAATGTCGCCTATTAATGGTAGCAGATTGTAAAAAGTAACTACAAGCACACATTTTTGCTGTATTTCACGACAAGCTCGTCTGCTAGCATTTCGTTGACAAGACCTGATGGCATAATTAACCAGTGTTACAACTTGCATTTTGTTATTTATAGGAAACTAAAACGCCTAAATCACACCAACTACCATTTCCTTTGTTCTACATCAGATGAAACTTCCGAACAGGGAAGGGAATAGCTAAGTGGTTCGCGTACTGGACTCCCACGTGGAGGACCGGGTTCGAGTCCAGATTTTTTCTTTCTAGGAGCCTCTACAGCTCACTGTCCGTTAATGGACGGTTTTGTCTGTAACGAAAGAACACTGTCCGGAGGCCGGCAGTGCACTGAGAAGACTCGGGGCGCCAATGACCATAGATGTTGACGCGTCTTAAATTAAAAAAAAACTTCCGAACGATTTTCCCAAATTTTTCTCACTTCTCCTCCTTCTTTATTCTTTATAAGCGTAAAGTCATCCTTCCCCCAGAACATCCTCAAAAATGAATTTTCTCACCAAAAGATTCCCCCTCCAAAATGTTCTAACTAAAATATGCCTCTATCTGTGTCCTTGTATATAAAAAAAAATAAAGAAAATTTTATGTGTTCTTAGTAAAGCCAACTCGCATTTTCGTTAAGGAATTTTGACCAAAATTTTACGATCAAATCACATGGTATTATAGAGATTGTCAAATCACGCGGTATTATCGAGAATATCAAATTTGAGCTTCCTGGGATTTACCATTTTTGAGTTTTGAGTATGTTTGAGTTATTTTGGGTAAACACAAACATACAGTATCACAGAAGATATTTCTAGAAAATCTTATTGTATAAGGCCGTTGTATGTTGTACGTTGTATAAGGCCATGTTATAAGTATTCTAGATCCTCCAGACAGTACTTTTACAAATGTCCTACACTAGACTAACGCTGCGGAGGGTTTGACGTGTAAAACAAGGTACAACAATGATGCTTCATAACTCTCCCCCCTCAAACTTATACCATTTCTAAACATTGGTTTATGAGAATCGAGCCGAAATTACATCTCTAGCTGAACTTATAATGGATGCATGCAACTCAGTTGAAGCCGAATCTGTTTCTTTGTCCGTTCGGGATACTTGACAAATAAGAGCAGGTAGACGCCGATTCGAGTCACATCTCCAATATTTTTTAATGAGACTAAGTTTCTTTAAAAAAAAATTTGTTTTTCTCATTTAATCAAAAAAAAAGTTGATGCAACTTAAAAAAATCTGATGTGAAACACTCACTTGACATTCTCTTACTCCAATTTACTTAGTTACATAGTCTATAGTTTATCGTACTATAATATATAACGCTTCTTTTTATTATAATTTATTTGTTTAATTGCACTAATTATTAGTTAGATTTCTTTTTTTTTATGCTGTTGCGAGAAACTAGAGTTTGATTGAATTTGCTTACGCGTAGACTCCTATTTCTAATACTTAGTGAACTGCGCCACCTAAAAACTCCATGTCTAAGAAAATTTTGTTAACTGTAGGTACATAATGAATCCCTTGGAGAAATTTTTGGAGTGATTAACATCAATTTTATTTTCCCTATTATTATAAACGCCCAATTACAAAATGGCGGACATACATTAAATCTTGCATCTCTGTCTAATTCTCTTTTACTTTCTTTTTCAACAATGGAATGAAAGTTCTGATTTTTTCTTTATAGCTCACATTAATTATATACGTAAAACAGTAAATAATATGTTGGAAATAATTTGATTTTTTTTTTTTTATAACTAAAGTTTATTGCACAATTTGATAATTTATGAAATACCTACAAAGGGAAAATTAGTAAAAAAAGTCTAAACTAGATTTTTCATGGAAATTATTAGATATAAATAATTAGCCAATCACAGTGTAAGAAGTGAAGGTGTGAAATATGTGTGTATGTTGGGCCAATCAGAAATTTACAATTACCATGTTGACTACGCCCACATTTCACACCTTCTCTTCTTCATTGTGATTGGCTAATTATTTCTTTGAAAAAACTAGTTTAGAATTTTTTTACTAATTTTCCCTTCGTTGGTATTTTATTAATTATCAAATTTTGCAATAAACAATTTTTATAAAAAAAAGTGCAAAAAATCAAGTTATTTCCAACATAATATTTACAGTTTTATGAAATTAATGTGAGCTATATAGAAAAAAATCATAATTTTCATTCCATTGTTGGAAAAAAGGCAAAATAGGTGGAAATGCAAGAGATACTGTAAGTCCTCCATTTTGCATTTGGCCGTTTATTCTAGTGAAACAAAATAGAATTCAAGTAAACACCTAAAAATTTTCTTCAAGGAATTCATAATTTTCTGTTAAAAAACTTTCCTTAGACCTGAAGTTTGTAGCTATTCATATATCTGTTGTCCTTAATTTTGTGTAGGTCGTGCAGTTCGCAAAGTATTCAAATAATACTATAAAGATGGAAATCTACACAATAGTCAGGTATTCAATCAATATCTAGTTCATCTTAATCAAAACACTCACACGACTTTCTCTTACTGCGAAATGACAAACTTTCTTCACACTTACAATTCCTATTAGTGTTTAAAACCGTCGGCAGAAAATGACAAAAAACTGAAAAACTATTCAGTGAAGACGCACTTCCGCTCACCGATTTTCTTCAAACTGGGAATTTTGGCAATATATAATTCTAATTAATATTATTTAGTTGACAGAATTGTATAGCACATAGTTGAACTGAAATAGCACTTTAGAGGAAACCAAAACCCTACCTCTCCCCCAAAAGTGCCCTTAAATGAATTTTCCTGGAGAAATATTTCAAATAAAAGTTGTATGTCTCTTTGTATGTCTAGTTGATATAACAAATTTAAAAAAAACCTGTGGGAGCAATTTTGGGAAAATCACAAAGACGGGAAAGAAACATTTAATACAGTGGAACTTCCGGTTGCTGGATTTTGCCAGAATTCTTCATGCCTGATGCGGTGGTAGTACCTAAACGGAATACCAATTTGCAGCTTCCTGCAACTTTTTGAGATACTCTTTTCACAGAAATAAACACACACACACAAATATTTTCACACATTTTTCTAAAAACCTTTTTTTGGGGGCTCAGGGGACCTTAAAACATGTATTTCCGGTGAAAACTCAATTTCGAAAATCTGGCACGATCGCAATACTTCCTCTTACTATTTAAGTAAAAATCGTAATATCATTTATTACAGGTTCCTCGTACGGGAGATTAATATGTAATTGTAGTTCTATGAAGTCTTCATGTTTCAATCATAACTCGTAAAATACTGCTCACCAAAATAAATGTTCAAGTAAAATTCGCTTTGAAAAAATTGAGGAGTCTATTTCTGATGGGAAAACTATACCTTCCCCATTTGGAAAAAAGAAGTTGATGCCTGTATCTCACTTCTGGAAGCACAAACATAATTTTCTCGCTGATTTTGGATTTCTAACGAAAAACTAAGAGAACACTTATTTTTTAGTTTTTTTTTTCTAGCTATCTTAGTTGGAGAAAAAGTCTATTTCCGTATACGTTGGGACACCCTGTACTGGGACACCTTGGCACACCCTGTTTATCCAGGACAAATCCAAAAATTCATGCTTGTCACCAATTAAAAAGATACTGAAAAATTATCTGATTTTTTTTGTTTTTTTTGTTTTCACTCAAAACTTAGGAGAGAATAATTTCATTAACCTTTGACCCAACAGAAAATAGAGAAGAGAATTTTACTTCCTGAAAATAGAAAATCTTACAACAAAGAGTACATTACAGTAGAGGATCGGCAACTAACCAATTGTAATGACCAAAAGTTGAAAATTATTAATGAGACTTAAGTAGAAAGAGAAAAGTGGCCCATAAAGTGTAGCTGTGTGAGTGAGTGTGGTGGAGAGAGGTGCATGTGGAGTGGGTGGAGGTGGCAATGAATGTTATGGGAGTTTTGGCCCAGCTGCTGTGTGTGTGTTTTGTGTGTGAGAAAGACAGGGCCTGAAACTCACTTTCACTGTTCGGCCTAGCCGGGTACACACATTAACTGGACAAGTGACACACAACACACACACACACACAAAAACTCACTCACTTTCCGATTCTGTACTCTCATACCCAGTCAGTCCAAACCTTAAGTGAGCGGATTGATAGTGCAGACCATTTCTCCGCGACCCAACATCCAACACCTAGAACAGAAACACGTGGCCGGTATTGCTGCTGCAAGGTTATTTTGTATATATATATATATTGTTCGTCCCAGAACGCTCGAAACAAAAGGACCAGTTCCTTCCTCCACGCCCTTCTCTCTCACTCTCCCGCCATACTCTACACTTTTACTCTTAACAGGAGAAATATTGATTGTAGCTGGTCAGCTCAAAACTCCATTAAGTAGCTAGGCTACTGGACTATAGGGTGGCTATGCCTTGCTATATGTGGCTGGATGTTTTCTCCTCTACGAGACCTCCTCTAGTATATAATGTATATAAATACAGAGAAAGAGTGTCATTAATTACCTGCCGGCCGACCGATGTACTTGATTGGATTAATTAAAGCCATTACTTGACCCAAGATGGCCGTCCAACATTGACTGGTCCCATCTCTAGATTTCCTTTACACTCTGCCAGACCGAAAGTAGCCCCTTTTACTACACAGCACACACTCGTATAACCTTTCAACCACACGACGCTGTGGGGGTCACAAACCTCCCTTTTTCTAAAAGTGTAAGGTGCATAGGGTAAGACATTATCATTAGACCTAATTTTACATAGATTTTTTTGTTTTTACATTGAGTAAAGTTGGAATAAACCATTTCAATTAATAAACCACCATCCAATTCATTATTTGAACTAATTTCTAGACACTACTTAATAATTCACCTAATTAACAATCGAAATTTATCGATGCCGAATATCCTTGCATTGATAGAAGTTTTTTTTTTTTTTGGAAGAATTAAGAATATTTTTTCTCGGACACTGGACGGATAAGGCACTTAGCCAGCGAAGGCAACGCAAAAGAATGATGACCATGACGCCAAACATGCGGCCTTACCAGTTTGAGAGGTTTGAAACGCCGGGCCATTTATAGTACATCGTAAGTAGATAGGTTTCGGGCGAGTGGCACACTTTTTTCAAAATGGCGGCCAAGCACCCCAAACTCCTGACCAAACCCCACCCCTCTCCCCCATTCCCCCCAATCCTGGACCCCAGTACCCATCATCCTATCCTTACTATGTCTTCTAACACCCCTCATCACAATCCTAAGCCACGCCCACTTACCCCCACCCCTCTCTATTGGCCAATCATCGAACTCGACGAGCACTTAGGCCACGCCCACTTGCAACCCTCATCTCCTACTGACCAATCATCGAACTGGATGACACCCCCCCCCCCCCTCCCCCCCCCACTTACCACCACCTCTATTCCAAACACAATCCATCGAACTGGACGAGGCACTCGAAGGCCACGCCATTTACCCCAACACCATCCAAAACACCAACATCGAAATGGAACGAGCACTTGAGCCGCACCCCTCCCCACCCTCCGCTGACAACTCATCGAAATCGACGAAGCACTTAGCCTCGCCCATAGCCCCTCCTTAACTTTATCATCCGATATCCTTGAACCAGTCTTTTCGCCCCTCCACTGTCTAACTTATCGTCCAATCCGATGGCCGGATTTTCTCCCCTCCCTACTCCTTAACCTAGCATCCAATCTATCACCCCCACTCCTGAATGTATCATCCAATCCGATGACTCCACTTTCTTTTCACCTCCATGGTCAATCCATCCCCATAACAAGATGGCGGAACCTAACACCGTAACACACCACCCCTCTCCTGACTCTAGGCTGGAGGGGTATTTTTTATTTTTATTTTATGTGAAAAAACTTGTCTTACCAGCGATTCGATCCTACAATCTATAGGTTGGAAGTCGCATCACCCTAACCACTCGGCCATAGTAGTCCTCTCGCTAGCTGTAGTTTTCAACGTACACTTAACGCCCGCACTATCATAATTTTATTTCCGCTCAACCCACTCACAAAAAATTAAATAATAGAAAAAATATGGCGGAGATGCATTCAACTGTCACACATAATAATAATAATTATAAAAAAAGATTGACTTACCCCTTCCAGCTCCCTGCTGCTGCTGCTGCTGATATTAACACGACCCGCACTTACACAGAACTGAACTACATTCGACAATACAATGTACTATAGTAACGTTTATCCCCACTCCCCTATGACGTCATTGCTAATTGGGGCATGCGCATCTCTGCCGCCGCCTTATAGATTACAAATATTGATTTTATTATATTGTATAACAAAACCACTGCCTTTTCAATATATTATTCGTATGACGTCACACAGCAATAGTATTGCCAGTGCCTTATTTATTACCACTGCCTTCTAGACAAATCCCCCATTCAGATAACGTCACACACTATAGTGTTTCACTGCCAATCGCAATATATCGATTATTCATATTGATTAATATCGATCTTATAAATAAAATTTATTAATAAGAAAAACACTATCTATTTTCTTCTACCAGTTATTGCATCACCTTTTGAAATTAAACTTTGTACTAATAAAATATATATCTATTCTTACCTTAATCACTTTGTATTCTTTTGTTTATTGAACTTCAAAACAACATATAACTTGCCTGTCCGAACATGTTAGATACTTATTAAGAAAAGTGCACTGAGTCATTCAGGAAATGATTTATTAATATTTAATCCTATTATTTAAAAATAAAACTTTGTACTCATTACCTTTCTTGCCTGTTCGGCGCAACATGACATGTCTCAACATGTTCATTTTAATTTATTTCTTACTCTTGCTAAAACATCGAAAAAAATAAAATACTAGATTTGTACGTATTGCGTCATTCCCCCTCTATAAAGCAAGATGGCGTCTATGTGACGTGATTAAGGTCTGAGTTATAAATGTACTACCGTGTATGACGTCACACCGCAGCTAAACAAATTTTGAGCCCTTATTTACATCAATTCTGCGCACGCGCAAATGCCTTCTAGGTGCTAGCCGAACATTGCCGAAGATAACCGAACTGAAACAGACATTTTTGTTCTGACAGGCACGTAATAAAACATATTTGATGACGTCACTCCACTGCTAAACTTAATTCCATTATACTGAGCATGTTAAAGCCTGTCTATTTCATATTCTCGCCAAAACTTACAAAAAATACTAGATTTGTACGTATTGCGTCATACCATGCAACATGGCATGTCTCAACATGTTCATTTTTATTTATTTCTTACTCTTGCTAAAACATCAAAAAAATACTTGATTTGTACAAACTTGCAACATAAAATGTCTCAACATGACGTCACACCACTGCTAACTTAATTGTATTATACTGAGCATGTTAAAGCCTGCCTATTTCATATTCTCGCTAAAACATGGAAAAATACTAGATTTGTACATTCTTGCAACAGTAAATGCCTCAACATAGCCGAACATTGCCGAAGATAACCGAACTGAAACCGACATTTTTGTTCTGACAGGTACATAATAAAACATATTTGATGATGTCACTCCACTGCTAAACTTAATTCTATTATACTGAGCATGTTAAAGCCTGCCTATTTCATATTCTCGCCAAAACTTGGAAAAATACTAGATTTGTACGTATTGCGTCATACCGTGCAACATGACATGTCTCAACATGTTCATTTTAATTTATTTCTTACTCTTGCTAAAACATCGAAAAAAATAAAATACTAGATTTGTACGTATTGTGTCATACCGTGCAACATGACATGTCTCAACATGTTCATTTTAATTTATTTCTTACTCTTGCTAAAACATCGAACAAAATGATTTGTACAAACGTGCAACAGAAAATGTCTCAACATATTCATTTATTAAAGTGGACTTTTAACTTGTTCAGTATAATATATATAACATTTTGCCTGTTCTACCGTGCGAACAAAAAAAAATATATTTCACCGTATTGATTTATTAAATTGGACTTTGAGCTTGTCTAGTATGAATAACATTTTGCAAGTTCCACCGTGCGCGTTTCACTCAACACACAGGGTAGGTGACGTCATTCTCATCAGACATCGCTCAACATGTTCGTATCAACTTACCTCTTACTCTTGTTAAAACATGGGAAAATAAATAGTGAGTCATAGTTGAGTATGATTTATTTAATGTATTACATACATTATTTACAGTTTTACATATGAAGTAATTATACTTAATCTAGGAATAAAAGACATTTTGCAACAGGACATGTCCTTAACTTGTTCATATCAATATTCTTCTTACAATTGTCCAAACCTGGAGAAATATTAGATTTGTACCTTTTTTAGTTCGGCATTATGCCTTAAGCCTCTTCACCGCGTCAAGGTAAAGGTACATCGAAAAGGTTTTATTTATTTTTTTTTTATTTAATAGTTACAAATACAATGAAATTGAAACAGAAAAAATGAAGTAATCTTTAATGACAAACTAAAAGAATTTTCTCAAAATAAATAAAAGAACTTTCCACAATATTATAAAACAAAAAAAATGTTCAGACATTCAGACATGCCATTCAAAGTTTGGAGGTGTTTCCACCACGCCAGTGACTTCATTTAGGGTTTAGGGGTGTTTCCACCTCGCCATTGACCCAACATTCAAAACACAGTTTAAATGAAACGTAAGTCATGTCGTCTTCCCTTCATACCCAAGTAAACTAATGAAACAAATTCTGTATCATCGTTATTGTAGCGGTCGATAAACTCCACTGACAATTCAAATCGCTGCGGTAAAAATATTTTCAGCTCATCGCCATCACTCTTCGCCAAACAAGCTACAATTCTATCTCCATACTTGGTTTTAACCCTTTCAAGTTGGACAATAATGTATGGCTCACCAACAACAAGTTCTGTCAGAGGACAAAAAGTCCGTTTCTCATTTAGCTCACTCAGCACTTTTTGGAATTCCATCTTAAGATGTGCACAACCAAGTTATAATAATGAACTAATGAAGAGCAGTAGAGCTTCGCCTTTATATAGATATTCTCCCCACCCTATGATGTCACTTTAACTAACCAATAGAATTGAGAGTTGTATCCCCTCCCCGCCCAAATCTTGCATCATAAATGAAAAAGAACCTGTCTCTACATGATCGATCCCTATATTTTGTTTTCCTGTTAAACTAAGCATGCCAGAACCTGTCCAACAGCATATCGTAACCTATTCTGTCAAGTCAAACATGTCGGAACTTGCATGTACCTCTCTTAGTTCGGCGTATTTTGCCTTAAGCCTCTTCACCTCGTCAAGGTGGAGGTACATCGAAGAGGTTATTTTTATTATTTTATTTTTTTATTTTTTTTATACAATATAAATATACGAAAAAGTAAACACAAAATTATCTTCAATTTATGTACAAAAAAATAGAAAACTTTGAAAATATAAATAAAAAATTGAACCTTCTAAACATAAAATTTATCTTCAAATTACATACAAAGTTCAATACAGTTTTCGTTTAGGGCAAAGAAAGAAAACATTTCAAAAGAATAATATTGTTTCTATGCTAAGAGAAATATTTTAAGTTGGATTGATTGGAAATCTAATTTTCTTTCATTTACACACTCAAGATTTAGGAGTGTTTCCACCTCGCCAGTGATCCAACATTCAGGGCTTAGGGGTGTTTCCACCTCGCCATTGGCCCAAAATTCATAACAAATCTCCAAAATCAGTCCAATTTAAATTTAGCCATGTACTTAAAGCCTCTGTTCGATACTGAGTACATTTCTCTTTAGAATTATTATGCATAATGCAATGGCTGCCTTTCTCATCTATGATAAGTGAATCAATTTTTGGGCAACCAAAATCTTCCAAGTTTACTACAAAACATCTGTATAAATGTTGTAATAGAAATCTTTTCTTTTCTAGACCCTTAACGAAAACAAATTTATATTTGCAATCAATAAACTTGAAAATATCTCTAATAAGTCATATTCAACCTCCCCATATTCCCATTTAATTTTATGATAGTAATTTTCTAGCCAGTAGTTTGTTCTTTTACTTTTATCATTTTGTTTATATTGTTTTGGTGGTTTAAATATCCAATGTCTTGACAACTTGAATGCATGGTCATAAAGAGAAAATTCTTTAATAATGAAACCTCCCAGGCTATCGACAAAGCACTGGAAGTCTGCTATCACTACACCTGCCGAAGCCATACTGAACACTAAGCAAAAGTTTCTCCTCCTTTTATACCAAACGTCGAACTATACCTGTCAACGGGTTATACTCGACAACTCTATCGTGTATAAAAAGACAAAAAGCTGTAGTCTGAGCAGGGAAATTTCTTTTAGATTCAAATTCTAACCTTACATCAACCGGGCCACTTTTGATCGATTCAGACCGTTTGGAACAATCAATTATAACCAATGGTGATT